>VZTF01017495.1:784771-964091 GCA_013397755.1 Cnemophilus loriae | reverse complement strand
AAAAAAAAAAAAAAAAAAAAAAGAGGAATTAATGTATAGACTGAAGGGTAAATTCTGTCCTTTTTAAATATGTGTAATCTAATTAGCATTTTGTGGGATTTACTGGCATAAATTTTACCGTTGGCATATGCAAATGCAAACAGGGAGAACATGGGCCTCAGGCTGCTAATGGCAGACATCTGCCTGGAGGGACAGCCATGTGAAGAAATGCCTGCATCCTTGCCCCCTGAGAACGTGGCATCAGCTGACATGATTCTTGAAGTTATGGGAAGATTTTTAATTATGGGGAAGTTCCTCAGATGGTGAAAATAAGCAAAGATCTCTTTTAAAAAGGGGAAGAAGGATTAGATGATGTTTCTTCAAATTACACCTGTTGTAAGGCAGACAAAGTTCAAATGCCAAATATTCCCTACGCAACCGCTTCCAAATATTTTGGCTGTTTTCTCTTAGCCATCTCCATCAACCCTTGGAGTCAGCCTCAGTGCATTTGAGAGACTTGAATGACAGGGCTCATGAAGGCAGGCCTCAGCTTCTCAAGGACAGAGCTGAGACCACATCCTCCTCCTGTGAACAAGAGGCAAAGATGAGAGTGGTGATGGAGCACTTGGGATCATCCCCGCATCTATCTTGCTGCTCCAAAAGGAGCAGGAGCAGTGATGGCTGGTGCTGCTGGGATGGGCCACCCCATGCAGCAACAGCACCAGGCAGACAGGGTGACCTTCCGTGACTCCTGCCTAGGAGAATGAGGCCGTGGCCGTGCTTTTCTGTTTGCTGCCCACCTTCTTCCCTTGCCCTCCACAAATAAGGTTGCCATTCCCTGAGCTCAAAGCCGAGACTACAACCCAGACCTTCAGGAATTTTTGGATGGCAAAAGAAAGATATATAGAGACAGATGACTTATTTTCCTCAGGTTGTTCAATTTATATCTTAGCATTTGGTTTCTACGTTTTGGTTGATACCTTCAAGAAGGCTTTTTGTTATTTCAGAGAGTGCTTAAAATCAGAATCATTCCTTTCACTAGCTGGTAAGTGGATTAGTTTGGCAAATTAAAGCTTTAGTTAGGATGACAGTAGAAAAGTGTATTTGTTCTTAGTCTTGATCAATGACTCTTGTCTCTAATGTTTCTTTTCTAAAAATTGAAAGATGGCATGTATGCATATTTGATATTGTATTTAGTCTCTCAAGATGGCATCCCAGGTCTGATGTTCAATTAGGGAGTGCAGTTCTGTAATCCTTATTTAATTAGAACTCCCTGTCATAGTCCCTGTGAGTTGCATTCATAATTGGATTCTCACAAGTGAGAATATGCAGAGGCTACCTCAAAGGGAAGTTGCAATTTGCTGATGTGTGTTACTTACCTGTAGTTCTTCGAGAATGTTTCCTCTGCATATTCACATTATGGGTCCTGTCCATCTTCTGTTTGTCCTTGGATTTCTGCTGCCCGACAGCTGCGGTGTTCAGTAAGAATAACTTGTAGCACTGTACAACTCTGAAATCTCAGATGGCTTGGTGTCATGAGATGGCCCTTGTACAGTCCTAGTAGTCACTGCTCTTCTCGGAGGTTCCTGTAGGCCACCAGCACTGGAGAACCCAAACCCACTGGTGTGAATATGCAAGGACAGCACTCTCAAAGAGCGAGCCAGTGGTAAGTACCCTTTCTTTGTCTTTTGTGATAAACCAAATATTTTAAATGTTATTTTTTAAGTTCCCTTTTGGCAAATTTGCTACGCTTTCCCTATGACAGAAACATACTGAGATTAATTTAGAGCTGTTGCCTTCTTGGCAAAACATGAGAAAGTATCTGTTTGCAGATGCTCACTTCAGTTGTAAATCAATGTGCAACTGTCAGTGTGTGGATGTGTGCACATGTTTGAGTTATAATACATATTTCTCTCAGACCAAAAGGCACAATTAGAGTGCAGTGCTATATATTTTACTATGCATTCTTCTAGCTGAATTACACTTAGAGTAGATTAGATAGAGTGAGTCACTGACCAAAAAAAGTCTTCTATTAGTATGAACAGTGTTAATTATTAAAACAGATTCTCCAAAAGGAAATTAAAGTTATATTGCTTTTCACTGCTACATTTTTTTTTTAACTTTTGTTTTTTCCAGACATGGAATTCTGCGAGACCCCCCATATCCTGTGCTCTGGCTATCAAACTGATTTACATGGTGTAGCTGAGCACAGTTACCCGCTGGAGGTGGGCTCGGATGTGGACACCGAAACAGAAGGTGGAGCATCCCCAGACCATGCCCTGAGGATGTGGATGAGGGGGATCAAATCGGAACACAGCTCCTGTTTGTCAAGCCGGGCAAATTCAGCATTGTCCCTCACTGACACTGACCATGAAAGGAAGTCTGATGGGGAGAATGGTAATAAAGAAACGCATCTAATGTACTCAATTGTAGTAGTAATTTATTCAAAACTTCCTTTTTCTACTTCTCTTATTTTCCTTTTTTCTTCTTTTTTTCTTTTTTGTTTTCTTTCTTTTTTTCCCCTTCCTTACTAGATCCCTGTACTGTATGTAAGGTGAAGAGATTGCTTGCTGTGTGTATTGTATTTATAGTTTAGACGGAAAATAAGACAAAAAAATGAAACTGTGATTTTGTTAAAACATAATTTCTCTAGAGCCTAGTAACTTTCCCACATTCTTCATTTTTATGTCATAGGACATTTATCATTTGAATTTGGTAGCCTATGAATTAGTTTCTAAAATAAATCTATATATCTACATTTACATCACGTTTTGCATACAGTTGTTCCTGTGGCTTCTGGGCGTAGCTTTAAGGCTCTTCAGCCATGTGACTTGAGAAAGACAACCTGGAGTCCTACATGCTCTATTTACCTCTAATCTTATGCTACACCTGAAGAAGTGTCTTTATCAGTAGGACAGACTGAACAGTTCTTTGTCAGATCTCATTTCTGTATTTCTGTGCATATGGGGAGTGGGCTTGTGGGTCACATGGATTTGGTTTTTGTGTATATGTGTTACTTAAATGCTCATTCTCATTCAGCATTTTTTTATTCATTTGCTTTTCTTACGATTTAGTGTGTCACAGAAGGGAAAAATGTGTTTTTAATTAAGTAATGTGGGGAATTAGTATTTTTTTATCTCTACATTAAATTGATTAAAATCTACTCTATTTCCTTACAAAGTATAGTAAGTAAACAAATTTATCATGCTTAAGATCAGCAAGCTTAGCTGATATTTTAATTTCTGTGTTTAATAGATGCTTATTGTGGCAGGTCTAGATGTTATTAAATATTGACACTTCAGTGTTGACAACAACATATTTTAGTGCCTCTGTAGTCATAAGGTGAAAGAGATTTTAATTATAAATGTCATTTCTGTGCTTACGTGTTTGAATTTTTCAAATGTGAAGCTTGTAATTATATAATTTCACCTGGATGTCTACCAGTACCAATGATAATGTCCAATATAGGCTCAAAAACATTATATTATCTGCTTGAGGTTAAAAATGAGATTTTAGTGCACAGCTTGTTTCTAACTAAATATTCCTTTGAGGGTTAAGCATTTTGTGCTATCACATTCTATTGTGTTGCTGGAATCAGTTAATTTTTAGATGCCACCCCATTTCCACTGTGCCTGCTTGTCTTGCAGCTTCCTGCTTCTGTGGGATCCATCCTCTGTAAAGTGTTTGTTGCATAGGGAGGTTTTGTCTGGGCTTGAGGGAGGGTGTGTGTTTGTGTGTTTTCCTAAGACATTGGGTTTTAGATGATGGCTGAAGGAATTGAATCTGGTCTGCCTGGCATTGGTCGGCCCTTAACTATGAAAGTGGTTGAAAGGGAATGCTACATGGAAGGAATGTGCATACTTGTGCCATTTAGACTGAAAAATACACATTTCTCTCGTAAGGTGCTGGGAAGCAGATTTATTGAAAGTACATTAAGCATATAACCAAGTTCTTTATTTCAGTCTGGAGTGCAGTGGTGCAGCTGTGTGTTGATGATATTTTGCTAGTCGTACATGTAGCACTAAATAAGTAATCTTTAAAAGATGAAAATGATTGTAAGTAGTGCACCTTCATCATCTTGCACGAATGTAGAAAGAACCATGGGTTAAGTGTCATTAAGACAGGGACACATAATCATTGTGCTTCACCACCAAAGAATGGTTTCTTCTAAAGGTTTGTCTCTGAGAATGATTTTAATCAATTTAAACTGGTGTAGATAGAGTAGTCTTTTTGCATGTGGCTTTAATATTTCATTCCTTGTAAGCCTTATAGCAATTTTTAAATCAGGGATTCATGTTTGAGGTGCTTGAGTACCAATTTTAACTACATAGTTGGGAGAGGAAAGCGAGGACAAGAGCAAATTGGAAGAGAGAGAAACCGAGAGCACAAGTTCACTTGAATTCTTTAGATGTCTCCAGGTAGGGCCAACTAAACAGATATCAGTGCTTCCTGTGGTGTTGAGTCATTATAATAATTACAGTCTTGAAAGTTAATGTCTGAATAAATTTGAACACCATGGTTCAAGCTATATTCATTTATATTATCTATTATTTCACAGGTAAGTTCATAGCCAAGATTCCTGATCCAGAGAGCAGTGTGTTTTTCATCTGGGCTGGCACTCAGTGACAAAGCACTCTTTGAATACAGAAGTTCATAAATCTCAAATTATGTCATAGATGGCACATGTTCCTGTTTCTGTGCAGTCCTGTGTGCCAGGGGCTTTACCAGAGAGCCACGAATGTTGCATTTATCCTTGTCAGTTCCTGCCATGGAAATGTATTTTTTTTGTGCCTGCCGGTAACTTCTCTGGTGTGAAAATGGGAGAGTGCATAAGATCTGTTGCTGGAAGTATCTGAAATATTAGTTTCCACGATACTTTCTAATTGCTGTAAAAATATTTAGCAATTCTGGATTTTGAGGGGTTGACCAAATGGTATGTGAATGCAGCTATTTGTAAGTGGAGTAAAATTAATGAGAAAGGTGCAGTTGTTGCATGATTAGAGAAAACGTATTGTTGTCCATGTTTTGAAAGGGTCAGTAGGGTTTCGGGTTTGGGTTTATTTTTTTTCTTCCTCAGTGAGCACAGTTGTTACTACAAATGCACAACAGCTCTTTTTGTGGTAGTATTGGGACAATTAAGTGTGTGGACTCCAGTAGATGTGCTTTCAAGGCAGTTTTTTGCTTTACCTTAATCTGAAGACAATATACTTCATAAAATTTTCTTCTTTTTAGCTATTTCTTGACATTCTCCTACTCATTCTAAGCTCTAGCTTGAAGTTCCCAGGCACAGGGTATATACTTCTCTGTTTATTCTGGGTAGCCCAATTTGAGAATTTATTTGAGGAGTGTTTTCCTTCATAGATGCAGCAACTCTGTCATAATCACTGTTAAAACACACTCTGATTGTTTTGGCAGCATTGAACAGATTGTATGAAACACCAACATTCCCATTTAGTGTTGTCAACGTTAATGGCAACTAATAATAGCCTATTAGTGCACAGACTGCCTTCAGCTTTGCCTGAGGCTAAGCAAAATATATATTAGCTGCACAAAATGAATGACCAGTTTCTTGGGGATCATTGCTTGTCTCTGGTATAGTATAAATAACTCCATTTAAACATAAACAGTGTTACTCTACAGTATGTGAATGTAAATTTCAGACAGCAACACCAAAGAATAACCAGATCAAAAATAGTTCCTTTATTCCATTGAAGACTGCACTTACCCTCAGTTCAGTGGTACAATGGTATCTGTCACTGCAGCATTGGAACATCCAGTTCAGTGTTTTCATCTGCCAGATTACTGAGCTGGCAAATTTGTTTGTTTGTTTGTTTGTTTGTTTGTTTGTTTGTTTTTCTGGAGTATGTGGTCCAGAAGAGGATATAAACCTAGTCTCTAGAAACGGTGATCTCCAGATGTAGCCCTAAAATTACATGGCTTGACATGGATCTGCCTCCCACTCTAGGCAGTGTACTAAAAAGCAGCCCACGGTCCATTTTGTATCTATATAACCTTCCTCATTGTTGTTCATTCTTATGTTTTCCTTTACGGGATGTCTGTGCAGCTGTGACATGATGAATTTGACTTCAAGTGCATTTATGCCATGCCATAATCCATTTTTGAGCCACATTTGGCACATCTGCACAGCCATCAACTCTTTTACTTTCAGCTGCTACATCTCAGCTGAGAGCTAGTGTGGAACTTCAGCCATTCCTACAATAACACAATTTTTAACCTTTTTTATTTTGTCAGATTGCTTTCATGTACATTTAAGTCTGACTTATTTGGCTCATTCCTGACATCTACTTAGATGTTTTTATGCAATTAGTTACTCTTTCTCTACACCATAGTAGGAGAGTACAGGATTCCCTGTGCTGGAGGAGTGTCCTGTGAATTGCACACTCGTCTTGGAGGCAGATTCCTGCTCGGTCTCTTTGGCTGAATTATTTTATGACAACTGGGTATTAGCTGTAGTTCACAATGACTTCTTTGAGATTTGTAGGCAAGAAATTAGTGTGTTAGTACTGGCTGAAATACCACTGGTCATGCAATGTAGCATTAGAGCACTTGAGATCTGGTCAGGGGACTTTTTTAATAACATACTTGTCTTTTTAAAAACTAAGCAAGAGGGAAGGAAAAAAACAGCTGTGGAAAAATGTAATTTTTCCTTTTTGCCCACATGAATTGTTGGGAAAATTCTATCTTAACGTCAGTGTATGGGATCAGATTCTATTTGAAACAGTACTTCTAATAATAACAAACATTTTGAACAGCAAACTGCAAAGATGGGATAATAATATTAGCCATATATTAATAAGTAGATGTAGTAGAGAAATTAGTAGGTTACAGATCAAAGCTGAGTTTAATGAGCTAGAAACATGTAAGATTAATCTTGCGTAATTCATCTAAGTATTTGTTTTATAGCCTGGGAGCAGTGATCCGTTTAACAGAGCTTTTGACTGTCTCTGAATCTCTGGGGATTTTTCATTTTGATTGCTGGGCAGATGGGTGAGTTTTGGACAAGTCACCTTGGTTCTTTGCACTTCATATTCAGTATCTTAACAGTATCTGTTAAAGGGATACAGATACTTAATTAGTAAAAGAAATACTAGAATGGCTGATGGTATATGAGAAGCACAGCTTTGTGAATGCTGTAGTTATGCAGACATGGGGAGCATTTAGCTAAGGACAAGGCTCTGATTTAATTTATGGTGTGTGTCAATAGACCTACTGTGAATTCACACCTGTTTAAATTAGACTTGAATTTGCCTCTTCATAAAAGTCTCGTGTTTAATGTAAGAAAGTGACAGCACTGCGATTAATGTTGCTGTTATTTACTGTTATTTTGTAAGCAAGTCAGGCATTAAGCTGATCTCTGGCTTTCTCATTTCTCCAGGAAATTATTACCAACAGCTACATTACAATAACAATACATGCTCTGAGAAGTGAGCATGTGACTGCCTCTCCATGCAAGATTGTGTTTGTAATAATGATGGCTGAAGTATATCCATTAACTTGTGTCATGTCACTCTCTATTTACAGTGGTGCAATTAAGAAATTGAATTACTAGTTTGCAAGTAGACCCATTAGGTCAAATATGTATAAGTAGTCTTAAAAATATAAAGGTAAATATTGGTCTTAATCCCATTCCCTCTGTGTCATTTAATATTTTTCTCTTCGTTCCTTGTATGCTTTATTTTGTCTTTTCGTTGTGGCATGGATTGCATTCTGTTTGTACACTCCTGCCCATCAGATCATTTAAGGCCTTTAAGAGATTAAGGCAACCTCATCAATAAAATGCAAAAGCCTCCATGGTGAAATTCCTTCAACTTCTGTTGTTTACTATAGCTTGTCAGATACTTGATTTATGATACTTTCAGATATTTGACAGAAAAGGGCCACTTACCTTCCCATAATAAAAGACCTCTATTGCTTCTGTTGTGGAGGTTTTTTTGATCTTTTAGTGTTTAGATGGTATTTACGTTGGTTGCTTCTGCTGTTGTTTCAAAGAAGGCTCCTCGGTGTGAAAGGAAGCATGTGAATCCCTGCAGTAACAGCAATGCCTTTTGGGGAGCACTGGCATATTCACTGACATGGTAAGTGCTCTGCTGGAGCTGTTAAGAGTGTAAGATGCTTTTGTTGACCTTAGAGTGGTTCCTTTGGAAATGTTACTGTCTCAAAGGCAGCATGTAAGTTATCTGAATTGCTTTGGATAAGTGTGAGATGCTTCTGTAAGCACTGCGGCATCACCTCAGCTGTAATATCATGCAAGTCTTGAGCTTGTGCCCCCAGTATTTAAGCCATTTATGAAATTGTTTATGTATGGAAATTCAGGTAATGACTTTTTTGTCAGTATTGTGGGAGAAATTCTGCCTTTTAAAATTACCATCTTAATTACTTTTTCTGACTAACAAGGGCATTGCATCTGCATGTTTGCTACTTTAATCTTTACAATTTTCATTGTACAGTACACAGTATTAAAACATTCTCTTTTTTGTGGTTCTCTTTTAAGCACAATGAACACTAATTTAAAGAAAAATATCAGTATTTAGTATCATACATTAAAGATAATGAAACAGTGTTTAGAATAGCAGAAATACTTTATATATTCCAGAATCTAAATGACCTTTGCCCGCAGCATAGTAAAAACTATCAGGGCATTTGCACAAGGTTGTGTAATGTTTTTAGCCCTGCAGTTTTGTTTTCGTTCATGGTGGGAGAGGAGGGGAGGGAGGAAAGCTTGAGGAGAAGAGTCAGGTCTAATTTTTATTCCAGAAATCAATAAATTGGCATTAGAGCTCAGAAAAAAATCTCTTGGCTTTCCTCCCCTGTGTGATACAGCAAGTACAGCGGATGTGCCGTAAGGAGCCAGCAGCAATGTAAATTATCCTTCTTTCATTTAAATCCTTTTTATTTTCTCAGTGTTCTGGATATGAACGTAAAGGAAAATTATCTCCAGAAATATTTAACAATGCAAAAATATGTTGCAGTGATTCTGCAGTTCTTGGGACCTCAGTTTATCTAGGCTGCCACAGGGGGGAAAACTGAGATGGGATAGACAGATAAGTGTCTGCTTTCTGTCAGGGTGCTGCAGTGCAGAAGAGCGAGGATTATCTGACTTTTCGTTTCACAATCTTCATGAGACCAGGCAAACACTGAACAAAATACTTTTTCTCTTGTTAAGCATTTACTATGAGTTCTACAGGAGGACATCTCTGGACAAGCGTGTTGCTGGGAACAGTTCCATTCTACACAGTCAGTGTGTTTATCCTGATGTTTTATTTATGTTGTTTTATTAAGTTTATAGTATTCTTTATTTCTCATCTCTTTTGGTTAAATTTTAAAATGTTTTAGAAGATCAGCAATCTGATTTACAGAAACAACCTACAGTGATATTTTGTATGTATGTCCTTTGGAATTATTTGGTTTAGTTTCATAGTTATTTTGAAATACAATCAATTTCCTTATATAGAAAATGTATATGTTTCTACCAGTTGGAACCTGTTTTTCGTCAAAGTTTTGGATGTTCTGCTTAAAGCTGAAAGTCGAATATCATTAGTGCAAAATAAGGGTAAGGGAAAACTTGTGAACTCTGATCATGGAAGATTACAGTTAAGGCTGCTAGATAAATGAGATCAAGTTACTCTCATTTGGTTCTTTACCCTGGCAGCCGGTATGGTTTTAAGTACAAATAGAACTGGAGCTTTTTTTGTCCCCATAGCAAAATTATTTACAGCTGCCACATCACAGAATGGTTTGGGTTGGAGGCAACCTTAAAGATCATCTCATTCCACCCCCTGCCATGGGCAGGGGCAGCTTCCACTATCCCAGGTTGCTCCAAGCCCTGTCCAACCTGGCCTTGGACACTTCCAGGGATGGGGCAGCCATGACTTCTCTGGGCAACCTGTGCCAGGGCTTCTCTGCCCTCACAGGGAAATAATTCTTCCCAATATCTCCTCTAAACCCACCCTCTGTCAATTTAAAACCATTCCCCCTTGTCCTATCATTCCATGCCCTTGTCAAAAGTCTCTCTCAGTCTGTCTTGTAGCCCTTTTAGGTACTGGGAGGTGCTCTGAGGTCTCCCCAGACCCTTCTCTTCTCCAGCCCAAGCCTGTCTCCTTAGCTCCATCTCTCTGAGCGTATTCACGGCCTCCTCTTGACTTGCCCAAACTGCAATACCATAAGTGAAAGAGAAAGAATGGATCTAGCAAATGAGTTCAGACAGATACTGACAAATTATCATTTGAGGGTCTAGCAAGGTTTAATCTAAATATTTCTTCTTGATGATGTGAGATCTAAGAATTTATTGTTGTCCTATGGATGAGTAAGGTTGTTCATTCTTCCTTTCCAACCTTTTTTAATTTTTACCCATTTAATTCATTGTGTGTTAAATTACATGAAAAAGTATTATCTTACATTTTCAAATTTGTTAGTATTTCATTTCCTCTTGGTCTTGGGAGTGAGATGAAGATCAGCATAAATCTGTATTATTCAGGGTTACGAACGTTAGCATATCGTCGTCTTACAAAAGGGGAGTATTAATAGTAGCAAGTAGCTTTCATCTAGAAGAAACATAGTGACTGTTTCCCATGGCTGCAGTCTTCATAGTCTTCTAAAAGTGAAAGCTAAGCTAAATGTATTAGCCTATTTCTAATTTCTGCAATAGAAAATAGGTTTAGTGAGTAGTATATGAAATTGGAGTTCATTTTTTCAGAATAAAGCACATTTGAATGCTGCTTGTTTCAACTTGCTTTTATATACAGAGCTTACAAAACGAAATTCAACATTTTCTATATTAATTTTGTTTTTTTAATCATATCTAGCTCTATACCCGCACTTTATACTGTGTAACATGAGCATAAGAGGGAATGTGTGCAATTAGCTCTTCTAGAATATGGGTTCAGGAGCACTGAATAATTCCTGCAGGCTGCTTCTTTTCCCTAGCAGATGTTTTTGTGTAATATTTTAATCAGATTCACATATTCTGATGACTAATTATATTGCCAGTGTTTTTTTCTTTGTCTTAAATTTCTACCCCAGACGATCTGCCATGTGGATTTTATACCATGTTCTCAGCACTGACTTTCAGCTGAGCAGCACATGTCAGCTTCTGATCCTGAGCTGCTGGCCAGGAGCTGTTCTGGCAGCACAGAGGGGCAGCCTGTGGGGCATCACAAACCACGTGTTGTAAAGTAACTGTATTCCTGTGCCTTGGGTGATCCAGAAGGGGAGCTGGGGATGGTCTTTGATTCCATGAAACCACATATCCTAAAAGCTATCTATGTGGGAGGAAATAGCTGCGAGTGAGGATGGCTTAGGACATCAGGTTAGGGTTGTTCAGCTCTGTTGCTGGAAACTTTGTTAAAAGATCTCAAAAGCAGGTAACAAAGGGACAAAAGTTAAGGGTATTTCTAGACTGTGTATTGTATTAATTATGGTTCCAGCACTCCTCCCTCCCATTTGATTGAAAAGGTTTTACTCACATCTTTCAGTGCAGCTTTTAAACTTTTTCCCTCTCTGCCTACAATTATTTTTGAGTAAATGTATATTATGAATTGATACATAACTTTTATACATACCAAAGTCATGATACGTGTTGTTCAGACTTGTCTGCCCTTCTCATTGCTTTGTTCAACATCAGTGTCAAGTGCCACTTTGGGCTGACAAAATCCTATTTGATTAAATTTTCCCCAAACAGTGCTTTTGAGGCAGCAAACTTTGTTATTGCCCAGTCACGCTAAGCTCTTTTAGAGCAAGTATTTTACTATGGCAGAAGTGGCAAGGTCATAATGCATGCTTGGAATTCATGTTTTTCTGCATAATTTGGTATAAACATACCTCCAGTTGCACAATCTGATGTAATTTGCTTGAATTGAATCTTACTTGAATCTGCTTGAATTGTTGAGTAAGAGAGCTGCTTGTGAGCTGTGCACTGTCAGTGGGACCTGATGAGTGATGCAGGATACAGCTCAGCACTAGAGATGTCTCAGTTATTTTCCTTATGACAAAACAACTTGTGGATGCTTGCACCTTTTGATTACCATGGAAAGGTTTAGGTTATCCTGCTGATCATGGATAGGGGTGGAACTTTTGCTATAAAGCAATAAGGCTCCTGGTGAAGGGAAAATCTCCAGATTTATTTGTATGTGCTTGTAAATTTTTGTTGAGGCCAAAAGGTTTCCCAGAATATTACATAATTTCCTTTTATAAGGAAGATGATAGTGATATATATTTATAAGGAAGCGTATGCGACTAGAAATGAGACTTCACATTTTGTACGTTTTTCGAAAATCCTCAGCCCTTCTCTCTCCCAGCTCAGAAGTTGTTCCAGTGCTTCTCCATTGCTTCAGTAAAGGAAGGCCTTCCCTCCCATTTTGTGTGGGTTTGTGGGCAGCATGTGCTGGTGAGCATTTGTGAAGGTGGGCACAGTGGCTGCAGGGGCCAGGGCTGCTCTGCCAAAGGCATCAGAGCCCAAATGTGTATCTTCCAGAGCATCTGTAATTATTCACCGTTTAGAATTGCAGTTCTAAATTGCAGCAAGGGGCACTGCCCAAATGCTTTTCTGTGATGTGCTCAGTGTGTCTACAACTATCTTTTATGTCTTTGCCTGTGGGGAGAAACATAATTGAGTCATTCTTCCTGAAGCCTGCGTGGTTGTGTGTTCAGCCAGTAGTGTTCATTTCAAAATTCCTATTGATGGTTGCATTGATTATTTTTATTTTAGCCTGTAATTCTGTCTCCAATCTATCTTTTTAATTTTTATAGTTCACTACCTATTGAACAGCAAATTCAGCTATGTTTGGTTGTGTGCATATTTTTTTAGAAATATAATCTCCTGAATCCAGATTTCTCAGTAGTAGCTAATAGCCTACAGTACTTGAAAGCTCCTTTTTCTTTTTATGACCTATCTCTTTTCCAATACATTTTCTGATTACTGCACTACAGTTCGATTTTTATTGGACCATTTTAGAGCGTAATAATTCATTTCTGATCCCTAGTACCTCTTGTCCATGTCTGAAGTACTCCACATTATTTCAGTCACTCATTTTTGTTGACATCTTTTCTCTGAAGGTAGTCTTCTGTGATTTCTCTCAAAATATCTTTCTGGCATCACCATTTTAGACTTGTGATATCCAATTTCTTTTTAATACAAAATCAAGTAGAAAGCATTTTCTGTACTTCACCAGCCAGCTCTAGTGGAATTTTTTGAGCTTTCTTCTACATTGCTTGGTGGCTTATAATGGCAAAAACAATACTACACTGTACATGCAATAAAATAAACACATTTATTTGGAATTGCTTTGCAACTCAAACAGTGCTTATTAATGTTAAATAAAGAGCCATAATAAGTAGAGTCTAAAGCAACTGAGTTTTTGCATAAATCTGTGTAGAATTATTTGTTCATTCATTGCTTCTGTAACAGTTTAGATTGAATTACTAACTACCTTCTGCTTGGGAAAAAGAAAAAAAATACCCACATGTACCTTCAGGTTTTGCAGAAAGCTAAGTCAAATCTTGCAGTTTCAGTTGAGTTTCTCTCTCGGGCTCAGTAAGAGCTCTTGAGATACTGAATTGTGGCCACTCTTAGGGTAAGAAGTCTCTGGTGAGAGAAATAGTAGTGGGTTGCCGTTTTCAAATGGTTTCAGATTATTTTGTTCCAAAAGCTTTAGATTTGTGCAGTCATGAAAAAAGTAGTGCCTGTCTGTGGACTCGTGTAGGTGGATCTGGGCTCCGGACAGCTGGCAGGGCTCAGGTTGTAGTTCCCACTGGGGAAATTTGCATTAGGAGTCAGAATGTGGAAACAGACCCTCAGCCAGCTTGGAAGCAGGAAGAGCGGTCTACAAACTGGAGATGTTTGACCGTTGGCTTTGCCAGCTCAGGTCACGTTTCGATGATAATCTTTGACAGAAGTTTTCTGTATCACAAAAAACCCATCCACAGTCTCCTGCTCCCCTATCCCTCTTGTTGCTGGCCTTGCAGTGTGTAATGACGGAATTTGAAGTTTTATATGCCCGCGGAAGAGAAATGAAAACAGCAATTGAGTACTCTTTGGAGTGCAGTTGTCTAGCTCAGGTGTACAACATAGCGGCCAAAAAATACACGACAGAAGCTTCCCGTCCTGCTGCTTTCCCTCCTTCCTGCTGTAATGTTCTCTGGTTGTTTGCCTGTCTTAAAGACTCCTTATGTCCTTTGGGGAAGTATTTTGGTGATGGTGTTAGTAAAGTCCTTGACTGGTACTATTCTGAAGCTTGAATCCTGAGTATCAGTGTATTGATAAAGCTGAAAAACCAAGCTTAGTCAAGTGAAGAAGTGTCAAATGAATTTTAAAGGACACGTATAATTTTGCAAAGCAATTATTCCCAGAGAACTAGAGGACTTTCTGATACTCCTGAGATGCAGAGAAAGATCTTTTAAACTGCATGTCAGCCTCTTCTAGGATGCAAGTTTGGAGGTGGCTGCATTTCTTATTCTGGTAGGTGGCAAATGCACACCTGCTCTATCTCGATACAGCTGCTTCTTGTAGCAGCTTAAACAGTTTGAGGCCTGGCAGTATCTTTTTATCTCATAAGTATGAGTGGTTGTGCTGAAATCCGTCACTACACAAATTAAAAAGGTAAGCAGGTAAAATTGTGGAATTTGTTTATCTCTGTAAATTTGTTGTTGGCTTTTGGATTGATTTGCACAACTAATACGTCAGAATTTCAGTTCATTTGAAAAATGTTGCAAAAATTCCTCAGATTAGAGAATTCCTTCTCTTGATTTCATGTATGATCAATGTGCACATACAAGAAAAGTGAACATCCCAAAAAGCAGCTGACTGGGCAGTCAAGCATTTCCTCCTTTTCATATGAATAATAATGTTTTTGGAGGAGTTCTTCAACTGGCTTCTGCCCAGCAGCTTGTGATAGTAATTTTAAATGTGGGCCCTTATTTGGATGTTTCCAGTGAGTCACCAGATCAGGAAGAAGACAAACAGGGACAGTTCTCTACTACAAGTAGGCCTTTCTTACAGGCTCACTGTTTGGCTGATTTAATTACTTCTAAAAATACTTTCTCTACATGTGTTTTAGTGGTAGTGATCTGAAAACAGATGACAAATATTTCAATGTTGGTTTGGGGTTTTTTCTTATAGTCTATTTTATTTCCTTAAGACTAGCAGAATAGGAAATAACCTTCATCTAACCTAGTTGATTTTAAATACCTATCAAATTCAGTTGCATTTCTTAACTCCTCATCTTTGAATTAGTTTCCTGACTTTTCTCTTGAATATAGCTTGTTCTGCTAACATGAGGGCACCCAGGGGATTAGTTAGAGACATGCTTCTGGCATGCTTCGGGGTCACCTCAGTTCTGTGATGAACTGGTAACTGTGACTGAAATTTATAGTCATCCTGAAAGAAAATATCCAAGAAGTAGAAAACTTGGTTTCATTGAGCTGTTATTTCAGAGGCTGAATCATGACAAACTACTACTGTAGTGAAAGTATAGAGAAAGCCATAGTTACTCCCATTCTGCTGGGTGGAATTTAAAGTGTTTGGAAATACTCTGTTTGTGTTCATTACACCAGATTGCCTCTTCTTTGCAGGTTATCTAGTATTACTAGAAATGCTTACCTGTGTTCAGTATATGCAATGAAGTTTTATCAGTTAATGAAATAGTAGGAAAAATGCAAAAAATAAGCCTAGTCAGAATAACACACTGTCATAGAGACAGGACATAAGCGAAGACTTAGTTAACTTTGTTAAACTTACCAGCTGGCAATTTTCTAATCTCCCAAACAATGCTTCCAGACAGTGATTTTTATTATTTGCATTACAAGAAAGATAATAGATGCTCATCAAAATCAAGACTTATGTTACTTCACATTATACAGATACAGTTGAAAGATGAGCCAGTCCTCTGAAGAGCCCAAATGATATAGATATATTTTTATATATATTGATTATTTTATCTCTTATCTTCCACACGTTCATTCTAAGCCTCATGTAATATGCATAAAGCTCTTCCATAAAGAATTTTGTTATTGACTGGGAAGAACTTCTTTATTATTCTTATCTATTTTTCAGGTGGTATCAGGTCAGACTTTGCACAACTGTTTAGTTTCTGCAGAGGAAAGCTTTTATTGTGTAAAGGATAATTATTTTTTATATTTTTAGTTTATTGAAACCTTTGTTTCCCACACAGTATTTTGTAGGACAGAAGTAGTAGCAGTTGAAACAGGGAAGTGGGACAGACCATTAAAAGGGGTACTTGCTGCCTTTATTGCTGTTGCCTATGTTTTGAAACATTAATTACCAAATATAATTAAATATAGTATTTTCAATTTTTAAATTATAAAAAATGTAGGTGTTTATTACAGTATTAAAATTTAGCTGGTTGGGCTTTTAATATCTGAAATGTGGGGATGATAGCATGACACAGTGTTAGGGACATAAAAATAGTTATGAGAAATTGTCATGAAATGTGTCAGAAATGTGATACTTATCTGATATTTAAACTGCAGACATTAAAACATCATCCCTGACACACAAGTCAATACTGAACATTTCAAAGATCCAGAAGGATACACAGCAAATTGAATGAAATTCAGTGTGGGGCATAGTAACCAAATATAAAATATTTAATAGGAGCTACTTTGGAAAGCAGTAATGCTGAAAGGGGCCTTACGGGCCAGTAAATGAGATAAATGGAGCCAACAAGTCAAATGCTACTTTGGTCTGCATGTACTCAGGTGTCTTGTCAAGGAGCTATGAAATGTAGCAGCTGTCATTAAGACTTCTCAGACAAGTCACTTCCGAGCATTTCAACACCAGGGATGTATAAAATCAAAGAATCTTAGAGTAGCACAAAATGCAGTTGTGTCTTTGTTATTCAAGGGAAGGTTTTTTTAATAGGCCTGAATCTGTAGAGAGCATCTAAGTTGTTACTCAGATAGTTGAAACAAGTATGGGGTGCAGGGACGAGGAGCTCTGTCAGTCTCTAACATCCCAGGTGATGCTGTCATCACCAGGAACGCCATGCAGAATACACAGCAGAGCTTCCCGTCCAGACACAGACCCAGCAGTGCTGGTTCAGGAGCTGTAACTGGCAGTCTGAGGAATTTAAATATGAAGTCAGAGACAGTTTCTAAACAATGTAGTCATTCAGCATGCGACTAATTTGCCGAGGGACTGTAAGTCCTTAGTACTTGGAGCCCTTGTGCTATGAGGGTTAATGTGAGGGTCACTGGTTGAAACTTGTTCTGACTATGTAGGTGATCAGATTGAATGGGTGCATTGGCTCTTTCTTTGCTTCTGTAAAGCCGTTATGTTTCTACTGACTATTAAATTTTTCCAACTTGTCTGTTTTAGAGTAGTATGAAGCAATAAATGAAGTGGTAGAGGTTTTGTGGCTGCAGTTGTTTAAAACTAGCCAACACATTTGAGTATATACTACAGAGGACGTGACAAGCATGTGATTATTGATTGCTGTTCTTCGTCCGTGTGTACTCAAAGGAAATAACACTTTAATAAGATCTTCCCATCTCTGACTTGTGTGTATTGTCTACAGATGTAGCAGCTGCCCTAAACATTTGGCAATTGGCCCAAGCCCAAAAATTAACACTAAAAAATTAATTTTCTATAAGCTAATAAGGACAAAGGCCATTCAATTTCTTGTTTATGCAGAAAGCTTATTGAATCTGAAGATGATACATCTGGGAACGAGCTGGTGGAATCCATTTGTAAAATAATAATGCCTACACATCACAGAAGGACTTGTGCAATAATCAGTTAGTCATTAAATAAAAGGGATTTTTTTGGTAGAATACAGGTCAAGATATTTATCTATGGTAACCCAAAGAGACAAATGTTTATTAAAGATTTAAGCAAAGAAATCAAAGAAATCTACATCTAATCAAACTGTGCCAAGATTAAATGAGAACCTTCCCTTTATTATCCTCCTGCATTGCTGCCCTCCCCTGACAAGATGTTAATCACAGCTTTGTCTCCTGCATAGTTTGCACTTTGGATTCCAGGTGTAGCAGGGTCCGTTTCTTTTAAAGTTTTCCATCTATTCCAGTGCGTTGGCTTTTCTGCCTCCATTGGAGGCAGTTGGTTTGTAGTGTTTTGATGGGTCCAATCAGATCTAATTTTTCAGTCCCTCAGGCTCTTGATTAGAGGTGGACACTGCTAATTAATCCACTTTGCATCTTGAGTGGCTGATCTGCAAGGTGTCTGTCAGTGCAGTGTATCTCACCTGTAATTATATTTCATCTCCTCTGTTAGAAGCGGGCTTTGCTGAATACTGCCTCTGGAAAATATTGATTGAGGGGTGTGGTGTATCTCTTGAGCATTGTCTATATGTCTTGCCAAATGCTTGACATGGAAATTGAAGTAAGACCTGGGAAGCTACAGGCTGGTAAGTTTCCCTTTGGTGCTGGGCAAGATCAGGGAGCAAATCCTCCTGGAAACTGTGCTAAGGCACATGGAAAATAAGGAGGTGATTGGTGATAGCCAACATCACTTCACTAAGGGCAAATCATGGCTGACAAATTTGGTGACCTTTCATGACAGGGTTACAGTGTTGGTGGATAAGGGTGGAATAACTGACATCGTCTGCCTGGAACTGTGCAAAGCATTTGACATTGTCCTCACAACATCCTTGTCTCTCAGCTGGAGAGCCATGGATTTGATAGATGGACCACTTGGGTGGATAGTTGGACTCAAAGAGTTGTGGTCAACATCTCAGTGCCCAGGTGGAGGCCGGTGAGGAGTGAGTGACATTCCTCAGGTCAGAAATGAAACCAGTGCAGTTTAACATCTTTGTTGTGACATGGACAGTGGGATCGAGGGCACCCTCAGCAGGTTTGCCAGTGACACCGAGCTGTGGGGTGTGGGCGATGATGGAGGGAAGGAATGCTGTCCAGAGGGACCAGGATAGGCTGGAGAGGTGAGTCTGTACAATCTTCATGAAATTTGACAAGACCGAGTGCCAAGTCCTGCACCTGGTTTGAAGCAATTCTTAACTAAAAATTAATGTGAGGAGAATACTGCATGTCCAAACCTTACAGGCTGTTTCTTTAGAATAGAACTAACAGTGATTTTCTTAGCCATGGGCTGGAATGCGGCTATTTTGAGACCATTGGAAAAATTTAAATTGCTTTGAAACAAATGTAAATCAGGTGCTGCCATTGTTCATTGAGAACCAGAGAAATTTGACATATCCAAATATAAAACAGTATATTAACATTACTGCAATAGATCAGTGTTTTTAAATACATTTACAAAAGCATTTGGAGTGTGTTAAAGTCTGCCTTCCCTTTCGTTATCTATTGCAGTTGTGTGCTACTCTTCTTTTGTGACTGCTGCATCTAGTGAGGCAGAGGAATATACTGAAGGCATTTTATTATCTCCCACTAGAGCATTACACTTCATGACTGCCCTATCAACATTAAGGCATAGGAAACAGTGACCCTTGGCCTAGAATTTTTTTTTACAAGGTCCAGAATTCAAGTTATATGTCAGTCTGGTTTTGTTTTAAAAGCACGGTGAGTGAATGTGACTGCAGCGAGCTCCAGCAGCAGTGTGTTCTGTGAGCTGGCAATTACAGGGCATCCGAGCAGCTCAGTCCAGCTCAGCACTGGTGGCAAAGCCCAGTCACAATTTGTTTTGTTTAAAAAAGTAGCAGTACTTTTATTTGGCTTCTGACTGTTTCCTTGGGCAAAAACATTTGTTTGAACTGGGAGTTTTACCTGAGGAAGGGCTGCATGATTTGACATTCATTGAGCCAGTTGCCAGAATGGGAACAGAACATGATCTCGTGCTCTAGAAGTTCTAAAATTCAAGCACTTTGCTGGCATTATCAGATGTAGTTCTGTTACCTCATTATGAATTAACTTGTAAGTGCTAATAATAGTTCATGGCAAAGGCACTCATTATATGTAAATACACGTGACTAAATTAATTTAATTATTGCTATCATTTACGTGCTGACTAATCCATACGTTTTATGAATGAGAAGGTTTCAGCCCTGCTGTATTAACCCATTTATATGGGAGCAGAATTTGCTTCATCACGTTGTTACAGCAAATACTGAAATCTCTACCTTTATTCTTCATATGGGCGAAGATCACAGAGAAGTGAGCAGGGCAGTGAAATAAGAACATGTGTATGTTGTGTATATTACTATGCCATGAAATTAAACAAAACATGTTCCCAAGGAAGTTGGAATAGTGATCTTCTGTATTTTGAATAGACATGTGCCAAGGGAAAGAGGTCTGGAACAAAGGAAACTCATGTTCCTATGTTCCTCAGTTAGTATAAACATTCACTGGGAAATTGAAGGCTTCTAGCAAAAAGAATTTAACAATGTGTTGCCATCTCTGTTAAACTTGAGTCTTTACAGCCCTCTGAATATCACGATGTGCCTACAGGGGCATTTTCAGTGTTGTTTGATTTTTCATGTGAAACAATGCTGCTTTTCTGTATTTATTCTCCTTCTCTTACGATAATGATCATTAGTCTAAGAACATCAAATCTAGTTATCAAAAATATTTCTAGTGTCAGAATTAAAGGTCTGTATGCATATACATTGTGTTATGGTCACTGGTTGCATTTTTTGTCTGTGACCTCTCCCTCAGGTCGTTTTGAGTCCACAGAATAGACTGTTGCCACCATGATGACAAACTATTTGATATTTTAGTTCATTTTTATTGTTCAGCTTAAGCCTTATATATTACCACTATTCAGACCTTGTTCTTACAGTATTAGAATCCTGTTGACAATTCTGTGGTGCTCATCACTATGATATTCAAATACTTCATATATGTTTATGTATTTCTCTTTGCAATAACCCTGGGAAACAATGGGGGGTATTTACCTCCATTTTATGGGTAGGGATTCACATACATATAAATTAAGTGAAAAATACCTGCTAAATTTGGGCATCTAGTTTGAACTGCTCAACACCTGATTTTTTTTAGAATACTTCAAGTATTAGTGCAATATATGACTAAAAATAGCTCTCACTGACTTAAGTTACAACTCTGTAGATTTATAAAAAAAAGCAAAATAGGAAGTGTAATTATCATCTGGCATCAGTTGGTTTTGAGCAGTTTCTAACATCTAGGTTCAAATATTACCATTTACTCTACTTGAGCTGGCAAATGTTTGAAAGCAGCTGTCATCTCCTCTTTGAAACCAACAGTGAAAGGAAGAGAAATCCATGTATTGCTGTTGGGACAGCTTTTTTTTCTTGCTTTTTTTTTTTTTTTCCTCTTCCCCTCTCCACTCCTTTCCTTGAAGTTGAATTCTTTCCCTGGTCTTGTCCTAGGCTCTTTCGTAAGCCTTAGCTTTGCCCCAGAGCTTTTCTCTTACTTAATTTCTTCCTTACTTAATTTCTTCCCTACAGACTTTGCCTTCAGATTCTAGTCATCACAGCAGTCCTCAAGAGATCTGATCTCACTGTTCCTGCTCAAATTGTTCTTGTGTGTTCCTCCTTTCTCTCCTTTTCCATTTATTCTGTTTTAATGATTCCCCCTCACTTCTTGTTTCTATTTATCTGTTTTCTGTCACAGAATCACTAGTTTGGAAGAGACCTTCAAGATCATTGAGTCCAACCCATGCCCTAACACCTCAACTAAGCCATGGCACCAAGCACCACATCCAATCTCTTTTTAAACACATCCAGGGATGGTGACTCCACCACCTCCCTGGGTAGACCATTCCAGTACTTTATCACTCCTTCTGTAGAGAACTTTTTCCTAATATCTAACCTGTATTTTCCTTGGCGCAGCTTAAGGCTGTGTCCTCTTGTTCTATCAGTTGCTGCCTGGAGAAAGAGACCAAGCCCCACCTGGCTACAGCCACCTTTCAAGAAGTGGTAGGGAGTGATAAGGTCACCTCTGAGTCTCCTTTTCTCCAGGCTAAACAACCCCAGCTCCCTCAGGCGATCCTCACAGGGCTTGTATTCCAAGCCCTTCACCAGCCTTGTTGCCCTCTTCTGGACATGCTCAAGCGTCTCAACGCCCTTCCTGAACTGAGGGCCCAGAACTGGACACAGTACTCAAGGTGCGGATGTCCAGATGGTTTCATCATATCTTCTCTCTTCTGTAGTAGTTTCAGTCTCCTGTCTGTCTTCTCCATCATGCATAAGTGCCTTTAAGCAGAGGTCTTTGCGAGTGCAGAAGGAGGAAACTTCTGGCGGGCTCATTCCGTAGTGTTGTCCTTGCTGGATGAGGAGAGGGAGCAGTGAGAGCAGAGACCTGAGCACTGTAGCCCTGGGCTGAGGTCTCCTCAGCCTCTCTACAATGTGGTGCGAGCATTTTCTGGTTACCCAGAGGCCTCTGAGGACTTGTGTGCATTCAGTTTGGATGCAAGACTGACATAAAGGCTAATGCTACCACAATTTGCAAATCTCCTGTTCCAGCAACAGCTGGGGGCCCTGGAGCACTTCAGAGGAACAATCTCCAGCGGCATATGTAAAACGTATTGTCCCTAACATCATCCTCAGAGATGTCTGGGTGAATCCAAATAACCATCCCGCTTCCCTGAACACCCTGAGGTAGGCACCTGGTGTGAGATGTTCATTCAAAATGGTTAAAATTTCAGAAAAAAACAACCAAATGTCATATTGCAGTAAGGAATGTGGTAAGAAGATTAGACAAATAGATTAAGTGATAAAACAGCTCTCTACAACTTGCCCCTGAAAATAATGTTCTCAAAACTAATTCAATTTTTGAAGTTCTGTAACATTAAGTTAGTGATCTGCTCCCTATCCTCGTTCTCCATAACATTCAGAGCCTGTTGTAGTCTTGCTTTGTAAATCCATACACTGGTTAATGTAATTTCTGCACACAGTACATAAAAATTGATTGACAGCACTAAAAATATATGTATGCACACATACAGATCTCAGCTCAGTGAAAGATGTGATGTGTGGCCTGAGGGTTTTTTAATTTACAGGTAATGTGATGGTTGTTTCGCGATTTTCAGCTGTGTAGTGATTATCATGCTGTAATTTCAGTTTAAAAAATAGCCAGTGAACAGTCATATTGCAGTGTTTTACATTAGTGTCTCATTCTTGCAATATTCCAGTAGCCTAAACACGTTCACTGAACAGTCAGTGTGATTGTATACCAAATAATTCACCTGGTCTGCTGGAGAGTTGAGACAAAGCTTGTCTGGTATCACCTGGTTTCTGAGCGAAACATTGTCCAGAGTTTACTGAGGAGTTCTGTTTTATTAACGGTGTGATGACACACATAATCTAGCCAGGGAGTATGAATCGTTCGTTTGGATTGCTCTCATTTGTTCTGATGCATATTTGATGGTTTGAGAAGTGCAGTATTCCGGGGAACCTGTCCTAACAGCTGGGGGGAAACAAAAAAAGTCCGTTCCTGGTGGAATCAACTTTATTTAGGAGCACTAACAAGAGTGGTATCATATAAAAGAATGCAAAAGTCTGACTTTTAATTTCTATTGCTAATATATCTGGATTTATCTGTAGTTCTGTTGCAACCTGTCTCACTCTAGTTCCTTTCTGAAACTGTGAGTGAGCCAAATACATTTTTCCATGCGGCAGCATATGTAAATTGCAAGAAATGCTATGCCCTAACCCATGCTTATCTACACTGATGTCCTTGAAAAATATGCATTTAATGAATATAAATGTAATTATTCCCAAGAGTACAAGTGTTTGTTAGTGCTGCTGGTTGTGCTTCCTATAGAAAGCACTTTTTTTGCTAATAATTACTTTAAAGTTAATACTTCTATTACCTTGAATTATTTATGAAGTTAAGCATGTGCTGCCACTTAGTGACCAGACGAGTGGAGAAAACTTCCTTGATCTTCAGTTTTATTGGTTGAGTTATGCTCTTAGAAAGTGAAAATCCCATATTCTCTGTTTTGTGGTTACTGAAAGCTACAAACTGATACTGTAAGGAACAAATGATTTTGCCTCTGCAGATTTTAGTGTACTTCTAAAGGCTTAGCTGGGATTCACCTCAGCTGTTCTACAGTGCCTGGGCACACAGCTGTGGTCCGAGTGGGGTAAGAGACCCATTGCCACATTTCCTCCTCTGGAAGGCAAGACTGTGGAGGAATTTGTTCTCCTCCTGTTTGTTATTTCTCTTCTTCATCTCCATGCTTTGAGAAAGGAAATATCTCCTCTTTGTATTTCTATCTAGAGCCTTCTATCAACCCTAAATCTACTCACTTCCTCTGCCACACTTTAAGATCAGAAAGATTCTCCTATTTCACACCTACATTTTGTTCATCTGTGGTTTTAAACTGTTTCCTGACACTTCTCCTCAAGAGGAATGTAGTTTCTGAACGTAGACCAGAGTGTGGGCTCTTGACATTTTTATGTTCCTCCAGAATATGAAACTCAAACTTAGCAGATGTAGTGCTTTCCTTTCATCCTTCGCAGCTCTCCGAGCTAACAGGTTTATGGTGGCCCTAAAATCCTTTCAGTTTATACTTTTTTCCTCTGTTTTTCAGGCTGCTGAAATACTTTATAAGAGATGTATTGCAAGAAGTGTTCAGTATGCTGTTCCTCTAGAGGGTCTCCTCCTCAGGAGTCTTCAGATCACTTTGAGGCCTTCCTAGAGGTCATGCATGATGTATTAATAATGCCAGAGAAGGGCAGATAAGGCTACCAGCAAGCCTGTCTACACCACCATTATTAGTTTTAGGAGTTTGTGCCAGTAAAACTAACAGAGGGGAAAAAAACCATAAATAGAAGCAGAATTTCTGCAGCCTTGCTCTACTTGAGGATTTTTCCTTTGGCATTAAAGTAAAAGAAACTCAGTATTCTAGTCCAGCCATAGAAGCAGTTTTATAATCTGTTACTATCCACTGAGATTGGAAATTCTTGCTTTTTTAACACTTGCAGGGGACACTGATTGACTGCTTGGCTTGGAGAGCACACTAGTTTCCAGGTTAAGAGGTAAGAAGATACTGGACTTGAGAAAATCTGATGATCTTCACTACAAACCATATATTTTGTTTATAAACCCAATTCAAGTATTTTAAATTAGTAAAAGTTAATCACTGTAAAGCCTAATTTATTAGAAGCAAAACTGTTCAACTTAGGGATATTAACATCCTTATATTGGCCTTACTTTAATTAAGGAGTAGAAAATTCTTTCTTCACTTGGATACTGATTTTAAATACTACTACTCTGGTTTTGTGTATAGGGACAACATCTGTCTTCAAGGAGAAACTTTAGAAAATGTTCTCCTGTTACTAGATTGTTATTTCAGAAACTGTGGCAGTGTCCCACTGAACTCTTTTAAATAATCCAGAAAGTGGAGGAGTGGCCTCAACTCTGCCTTGGGTGGCTGTGGTTAACCCCAAGCAGCTCAGTTGTGTGCAGGTGCCTACTCCAGATCAGAAAGACACTTTTCACTGGTGTGATGCAGTGGCATCATGCACCATGAGCTGTGATGCTGTGTCATGAGAAGGTGACAGAGGACACAGGGACAGAAGGATAATGTACAATGAAATAGAGATGCACATTAAAGCTGAGAACAAGAGATAGGGATTACCCAGAAACAAATTGTGGTGGAAAGAAGAAAGAGGGGGGGAAGTAGAGGGAGTCTTTAAAAAATTAATAAATAAAAAAGGTGTACATGCAATCGCTGTAATTGTGGAAAGAGGTTGCTAAGAGAAACTTGTATGAAGAGCATGTAGCTAGTGGAAGCCAGCCTTAAAAAAGAATAATGAGGTCCTGAAAATGTTGTAGGAAACAACATACTCTCATGCTGTGCACTTGGAATCCTAGATAAGCTATTCTTTTTCCGTGGATGAAACATGTAGGAAATGTTTTAATTCCATCTGGCAGTGAATGCAGTCCCATCAAACAACCTACTAAGCAGCAGTTTCCCTGAGCTGACACCTGTCTCAATATCCACAAGAGTACTTAAAAATGCTGCCAAAAAGAGTGAAATATATTATTAACTTATTTCTCACAGAGCATCTTTCCAAATGGATGACAGGTCCAGACACAAGAATGTCTCGCTGCATTAGAAAGTGCATTACCTCCATTTTGCTTTAGCACAATTCCACAGTGAAATGGTTAATAAGGGATCTTGGCATTTAAGTGCTCGTAATCAGCCCTCCAGGTTTCCTGTCAGAAACCACAAAGGGCTGTAAGGGTGCCCTGGTTGTCAGAGTCCAACCTGAGCAGAGCACGGAGAGCATCAGCTGGACACACCCTGAGGCACGTTCATGATGCCTGCAAAGTTTATTCTTTCTTTAAGAAATTTGGCAGGAAATAGAGCCTATTTCAAACTCAAAGTACAATGTATTGTATTTGTGGAAGGTAGAAAAGATGGCTGAATCATAACATTATGAATTTCATGTGTTCTCTTGTTTCATGGATTGGAGGAGACTTTTTTCTTCCCTTTCCTGGCTGTTTGCCCAGAATGACAAAAATACATGGTGAGATGATTAAATGAAAAGAAGTCTTCTTGTTTTAAAATACTTTCTTTCTGAAACCATTTCTACACGAGAGTCTCTGTCTTCCCAGCTCATACTCAAAGCTAGGGTTGACTTCAGTGACTGCACTGCTAGGAGGAAATTCTTACAGAATAGGTCCTGCTATTTCCTTACATGTTTGCATTGGAAATGGGATAGTAGAGAAGAGACAGCAGGAAAAGAATGTATGACTGCCATTAGCCATTCTTTATGGTTCCAATTTGGTCAGCCTGTATTCCACTGTCCATAGCTCAAATTCACTTTCTTGCCTTTTTTTTTGTTAACTCAGTCCGAGGTTGAAAAACTAAACATATAGGTATGTGCCAGCTGACTTCTATGGTTTTGCTTCAATTTTATTTTTTAAATTCCGTTTTGAGTACTGTGGGTGTGATTAGAAGTCAGTTCCTATGTGTTTGCAGGTTTTGGACTGGAAGCACTGCAGGGGTGGGAAGGGCACTCTTCCTTATGTTACCTTGAAGCTTTTCTTTCATCACTCTAAAAATGCACTTATACCATAGATCGCCCTGACTGCCCCCAACCTGTGATCTCTGTGATGGCCCGGTGACCCTGCTGCTGCTCAAGATCAGAACTGACCTATACAGAAAGTAGTTCTTTTTCTCTGTTAATTCTCAGTGCAGAACCCGAACTAGTTCACAATGCAGTTGTACAGGGGAGCCAAGCCAGGTGAAGTAACCAGAGGAGGTCGAGCAGAATTGTGGTTTCTCCAACTTTTCTCTCACACATTAAATTAATTTACAGTATCCAGCTTGTCTTCAGGTTTATTAATTGACATGTGGTCAGTGAAGACCTGCTAATGGATAATGAAAAGTTGGCAGGGAATTAAAAAAAATCCCCAGTTGTAGCGATACGTGCTTGTAAAATCATATTTGGAAAGCCCACTAGATTTTGTTTTCAACAAGTTTTTTCTTCCATTTAATTGTTTTGATTAGTATCTCAATTTATTTGTATTCTAGCACAGCTAATGAAATTATAAACTCTTGCATCACAAGAACGGCTGACTCTCAATAGATTTTTCCAAGTAGAATAGGCTGCAAGCTCAATTTTGCAACATTAGTCTTTCTTCACTTTTCCCATACAGATGGTTTTCTGTTCATAGTAATACACTGCGAGTCAGAGGGGGTGTCTGAAGCTCATGCAGCACCTTCTGGCTTGACATGCTCCTTACTTAATAACTTCTTTTTACCCTAAGAAAAGGTTCTTCACACCGCTGTGTTATCATTTCTCAGATCAGCTTATTTTTTGGATTCCATTTGGGTTTTGAGAGGTGTAGAGGCAAGATCTAGCCCGATATGCTCAGGCTATTCATGTAAGTTGGGCCTTGCCCATCAGTTCAATCTTACCTGTCATGTTTATTTTCATGTAAGTTTAGTTTTCATGACTGGAACAGAAAACAAGAGATAACTTACTTTTCTTTGTGTTTTATGCTCAGTGGTTACTTTCATTGATGCTCTCTTCCTTTCTCCTCCCCCACATTCCCGTTATGGCTGAAGGCTTGGAAATGGCTGGTGGAGGTTGACTGCTTAGTACCAGTTTCCCCAGAAGCACTGAGATTGTTTCTAGACACTCAGGAAGGGGAGAATTGCCTCTTTTCACTGCCAAGAGAGATCCTCAAGCTTAGGTATCATAAGGTCTTGATTCTGCAGAATTATTTTAAAAGGTCAGTTGGGAAAAAAGTCCTCTCTTTTCTCTGAGAATACATATAAATATCCTGTGATTTTGTTCTCAGTTAAATTGATGATAAAAGAATGGCAGATTCTGCTGAGTGAGTTGATCCATGTGCAGTTGTTTCAACAATATATTTGTAAAATAACCATATTTCTTTGCAAATATATTTCTGATCTCAGTGGAGAGGGAGGCCTCGATGATCTTATCAAGGGTACTCTTGGGAATTCATCCCTACAGCTGGTTTTCATATCTTTATTTTTCTACTTTGTTTTCCTTCCAGGGGTCACCAAATGCCACAGTAGTGCCTGTCTGAGAAAGACCTCTCCCCCCTGCTAATGGTGATGCCGTTGGATCTCACTTAGTATTTAGGCTCAGTCAGCAGAGCTGGAGCTTTACAAATTGACATTTTCATCATTTTCTTCTGTGTGTTTGTGCATGCTGATCTTTTAAATCCACAACAACAGATGCTACAGGAAAATCTTTCCTATTAGGCTTTGCAGTTCTGTTACTGGGTTGTAAAATCTCATTTTCTTGTGCAGCATCTAATTCAAAGATGTGATAGAATTGACTCCTAACAACTTCTTAGATTAATATTTTTCCTAATAGTTCTACTAACTAAAAATATATCTAACAGTCTGTCAAGGCACATAAGAGATGTTCTTCATACCCTTTGAGTACAACAGAAAATCTGAGTGTAGAAGACATCTCCTTATCTCTCCATCTCTGTTCATAAATGTTTTTCTTCTGGTTTGTTTTTTTTTCCATGTAAACTAGGACATTTGGGAGGAGCAGCTTCGGCCTGCAGTTTACCTTGAATAGTAATGATCAGGAAAAATCTGATTCTTGTAAAAGACAGGCTTGAGATCAACTTCCTAGGGCAGTATTGCTGGGATTGGTGTGATCTCCCCAGCCACACCATCTCATCAAAATTCCTGTTTGCTATCGTGTTCCTGTTATAATCGATTCAATTATCCAGAGCTGCTTTATTTAATTTCTTCATGCCTGTTTTGTTTTGGGGTTTGGGGAAGAGGATGGAGAGGGGGATGTATGAAGCGTTTCCTCTGTGGTCCCCGGCGCATGTGTGGGAGTGAGGAGAGCTGAGACAAGTTCTCCAGATGTGCTTGGAGCACTGCCAGCTCTTCCCTTACCTCCACAGAACATGACAGCTCTCAAATGCAAATCATTCTCCTGTAGAAGCCTGAAACCCTCTCCCATCCGTGTGCGTCTCGTACGATACGTAGGCACCTGAGAAGTATTGGGCTATGGCAAAGCAAATCGTATTAATAACAAGAAAGTTACCTCAGACCTTATTAATAAACATAATTGAAAAAATGCATATTAAATTTGAAAGTCAGGTTGAAATGTCAGACAAGGATTTCTCGTGGTATTTACTGATGCAAGCTTTATTTCCTGAATCTCTGAAGTGAGAGAAAGGGTAATTAAAGGTACAACTGTAAAAACATCAATGACTAACATATCACAAGAGGAAAATTTGGGTCTTCAAAATGGAAAAATATTACCCGTGCAGTGTGACTTAGATGGCAATATAATAGTGTACTGGTTGTTTACTGGTTGATAGCCCTTATTTCTAAATGCTAACCTAATATGTTAAAGATTTGCATTCACAGGAAATGGTGGGCTTCAGGATGACAATAAACAGAGTTAAGTCACTATCGTGTTATTAATTGAATATGGTTTCCTTCAAAATCTGGGCTTCTAGAATCATAAACCTCCAAAGATTATGACAGCCCTGTATGTTTGGGATTTTTTATTTTTAATATTGCAAGATTTGCATTTATCTATTAACTCTTCCTGTGTAGGATCTTTTTCCTTATTCCATCAGTTCTTGCAGAGTTGAGGACACATATTCGATGTTTTCAGTTGAGTTGTATTTTCTTTATGATATTAGAAGATTCTCATATAAACAAGGCAAAGACTGTTGTTTTCTTTTCCAAATGTAAATCTGCTTTAATTAACGTGAATGAGAAAAATTGCTGTCAGATTTAAAGAAAAAGAACTGACTTCCTCTGTCAAATATCGCTAGGGAAAATAAGTAGAGGTGCTTCAGGGTGTAAAACAGCTGCCAGCAAGTTCTGTTGTTTATGGAGAGGAGGGAGATGAAGAGAATTTCTAATAAAGTGTTTTCTTCGCAGTGAAGGAAAACAGATAGCTTCAAACCAGTTAGTTCAAAAGTTGGTTCAGTGTTAAAATTGTAGTTTTCCAATTGTCAAATTTAAGTCGATGTAAAGACCATTGCAAGCTCTGGTTTCCTTTGGGAAAGAAGTTACATCAGCACTTGTATTTGCTGATCTGTGTTGCAAATCAATATTTTAGTAACCGTAAGTACAATACAATTTTAGCTTTCACCAAAAGAATTCTTCAAAATGAGTTGTGATTTTTAAAATACAAATAAATAAGAGAGCCATAACTTAAATTGACAAAAAGTGAGAAATTAAGTTCAAATACTGAATCTTTACCTAATTGTCCTCATAAATGAATTCTCTCCTATAAAATCTGGTATTGTCAGATGTGGGTTACAAAGTCATTTGTTATAGAATGTCAGCCTTAACTGTAATGAATGTTTTGTCATTCTGTTTCACACTCTTGAGTGCTTAAATCACTATTTATTTTCAGATTCATCTTTCTCTATTGATTTTTCACAAACATAACTATTTCTTTCTGTGTCAATTAGACGTTATATAAAATATAGCCTCTCATCTCCCATTAAATCTTTTCCCCCCGCCAAACCTAAAATATAATGGGAAAAACACACCTTTAGGAATGCCTCTTACATTCTGCTGCAGACTTAGATTTTGCTTCCTGAACTCTCATAAAGTTGTTTTTTTTAACTTGTTGGGTGGATGGGGCTCTGAATTTCATAAAGATTGCATTTCTTATCTTCTGCTGGTGTTTCTAAATACTGTTACTAAAAAGCCAAGCAGGGTTAATTAAATGGAGGTTTGTCAACAATTTAGTTATTGCATGCCTAGCATGGTGTTTACATATGTTTAATATGTGCACTTATTTGTACAAAGTTTGATACGAGACTTGGGCTGAGAAATAGATGTAGGGATGAGTCTTTTCTGCTCCTCACAACATGATAAGTGATTTGTATTGTTCATTGTCATCATCTAGTGTTTCTATACTTCTTTTCTGTCCACATGTTCTAGAACTGACCGTATGTATCTGTGTGGACGTACCAGGTTCATTATTTTGGTCTTTTCTAGCAAGTAATCAGTAGTGGGACAAATGGCGTAAGAGATAACTGGAGGAAAAAGTAGTGTGCAAAGAGATTATTTTTCTTTTTTCTGAAATACGTCTCTATGTACATGAACATTCCATGTTTTATAGTGTTAAATGGCAATGGTGTTGGAGTAACTTTCTATCTTTAAATTACTGGGAAAATTACTGGTGTAAAGATTATGTCATGGTTCAGTGGAAAGCTTTGATTGGCATGAGCTGGGATGGGTTTATTACTTGGGAGAGGAAACAGAGCTGATTTCAACATCAGTTTACACCACAGGAGGAATTACAGAGGGAAGCAGAGGCCAGTGGAGCTCTTGGGGGGTTGTGCACAGAAGAGGCCTTGGCTCATCCTGCTGTACCCCAGGTGGTTGCTGAGACACCATTCTCCTGAGAGCATAATTCCTCTGCCGCTTCATTGGAGAGAGATGCAGCTCCACAATTTGTCTGAACTCGTAAGTGTCCTTGGGAAAACCACACATAGGGAATTCAGTGGCCTTTTTCTAGTTAATAGGCTAAATTTGTATAAGCTATTTTTGACTTCAGGGAAACTTAGGTCTTACAAAATTTTCTTTTATTCCATTTTGTACAATATTAAAAAGAAATCAAATTTTATTATTCTGAACATGTTTTAATTGCATGAGCTGAGTTTCATTATTTGCAAATTTATTTTCTGACGTATAAATGATCTCTGCATGTCAGTTATAGAAGTTTGGTGTGGTTTGTTCTTAGCAAACAGTGTATTCAATGGATTTAGCTTTTCTGCATAATTTTTCTGAGAAATATAATATAGGACAAAAGGAATTTGACCTATAATAATGTTTAGGAATTTTCTAATTAGAACATTAAAATAAACCCAGTTGTTGAGCAATATTTTCTTAAACAATGTTAAATTAGCAACATACAGGTAATTATGTTGTGTTTCTCTTCAAGAGGATATTACTAAGTTTCTGAAACAAAGCAGAACTAAAAATTAAGTCTCAAATAAATATTTCCTGAACATACTTACTACAAAAATCCAGTTAGAATTATTAGGAAATATGAATGGATAGCCAGAAGAGTCAGACTCCACTAGATCTTATCTCGAGGTTATATTTTGTATGTTACAGAAGCTCGGCAGAATCCTTCATTCTGTGCTGTAGTGTAATGTTAGATGGAAAAAGCTGGTGTGCACTGGACTTGGATAAGGCACACATCAGTGCTTAGGTATCTGGCTTTCTTTGTTTTCAGGTTGCAAGATGCTGAAGACTGAGAGTTCTGAAATGAATTCTGGAGATGTCCTAGTTAGCAGCAATAATTGAGTGTTTTCAGGAGCAGTACTTGTATAGCAGTGGTAATTTTGCTGAAATAGCAAGTGTTTAAAGGAGATAAAGTGAATTAGCTGGGGACGTTTTTAAGAGCAGTTGTACTGGAAATGGCTCAGTGATTAAACAAAAGTAAGAGGTAACATGATTTTCAGTTGGTCCGGGGCAACTCTGTAGGAAGGATGCTCTGTGGTTAGAAACCGGGTTGGCATTTTGAGCTTCATTATCACGGGTTTATTCTGACTGATAAAGTTTTCTGTGGGCACTTACCTTTGTCAGTGCAGCACTATATGAACTTTTATTATAAGGATAATACAGCAGATTACCCATCCAGCTAGAACAGCTGGAATTGTTTTTATCCTGTCCACAAGGTAACTGAGTCTTTCTCTTTTGTTTGTTGGGGTTTTTTGGCTGGTTTTGGGGGTTGTTTGTGGGGGAGTGTCACTTTCCTCTTTCAAGTCAAAAGACAAGTTTTTTAATCAAGGTTTCCCTCTTGGTATTATTTTTCTCCTGTATCTGTGTGTTTTGGACTTATTTTCAGTCTAATTCATTAATAATTCAAAATGGATGTTCAGTAGCTTTGCACATGTTTTGTGACTAAATTAGATTGCTTTCACATTGTCCTAATTATTGGTGCCTTATATTTGGCAAGCCCAGCTTTGTAAGACTGTATTTTAATTCCTTGTCAGTGAGGTGAGAGGAAAACATTGTTAGCCTCTTTCTATCCAGCTGAGGCCAGGTGTTGTGCATTAACATGTAAGCAGTGCAATTAGGGCCAATTATGATTTTAAAAGAAACATTAAAATCTGCAGGAACACAGTTTGTCACCCTTACTTTTTTGCGGTTTCCTGCTTTTGCTTCATTTTTTTAGGCATCTGTTCTCACTTTCAGTCTTGATTACAGTAGGGCTTCAAGCTGACGTTTGCATCGACAGGTTAGATGTGTGAAGAGACTCTGGATGATAATGCAGAAAGAGAGACTTGGGTCAGATTGCGCTTCATCACTGAATTTTCTATTTTATTATACATCTAGAGGACATGAGGTCTACTGCAAACTGCACAGATCCCAGGAAGCTGGGCTGCTCTCAGCTGCTGTTGAACATGTGTGAACGTGAATGCACCAGGCAATCGGTGGTAGCTGTGGGGATAGTTTTCAGAAGAATGGTAAATCTGATCAGCCGGTTTGAGACTTCAAAACAAAACTTTACTAGATTTATTCAGTAATGACACGCTTCTTGCTGTGATGTCCCGTCAGCTTGCAATACCTAGTGCTTATACCCTCCTTTACCTTGTAAATTCTGTTACTTGGGTACTAGTTACATGTTTTCCTGTGACCCCTGAGCATCAGTGATAGTTTCTGTCTTTCTGGTCATATTGCCAACATGTGTTAATTAAATGCTTGTATTTAGTGTGTGGCTGTTACTGGTATTGGTTACATGCTACTTGTGCTTCCATTTGAGCTTAAGGCAAGCTAATATTAATTATATCCTAATTAGTGGGCTTAAAATTTATGTCAGGTACTCTACTTGGACTACATTTCCACAGAAGCCTATGATTCTGCAGTGATCTTGGAGTCCCTCATAGACCTGAGTTCTTTGATAACCCCCTTCCATTGCCAGAGAGCTCTTCCCTACCCAGCGTTAGTTGGGACTGAGAGTATCATGTCTAACTTTTCACTTATGACAGGAAATCTTGCCACTTCTTCAACTGCATGCTGTTGAGAACATGTTTTAGGTATCTGAAAAAACCAGTTGTTTCTTCATCATTCTCTGCCTATGAGACAAAAGATGGTGAATTCTAGATAAAACCAAATAAGGTATTTGTAGTGATATTTGCATTTATACATGTTTGTGGCAGGAATGTAATGACAAGTAAAATGTGAATCTTTTGTACTAACTGTTTTCTCTTTTTCAACATACCTAGAAATTAAGACTGCTTCTTCTGTCTTGTCAAATCTCTTAGTAAACTAATGGGAAGACACAGTTGTCTGAATGCTTTCTCAGGTTCCTCCGTTCTTCATATAATTCAACCTCAGTGCATTTCTGACCAGTTCTTTCATCTCATGCTGATTCTGAGATGCAGATGGTCAAGAAAATCCCAAGTGCTGGAAGATGAGTACCTTTCTGTTTGTGTAAATTGACACATTGACCTTAAAGAAAAGCTAAGTACATTTAATGTTGACATCAATCTTGTATCTGCTTCATCGTGTGATCCCTCACAGAATAGTAATGCGAAAAAGTAGTTGAACAGTACAGTTTGTTTTGTATTAATATTTAATCTGATACCAAAAGCACTTAAAGGAGCTGGGAATATGAGCCTTGTATTAGAAACAGCTTCTTTGTTGCAGTGAGCAGTTGCTACCCAAGTAAATGAAACCAAGAAGTTTGTTCAAGAATCATTAAGTTTTAAAAATTGTTCTGCTGGGAAAGCTTTTGTTTCAGTTTGTGTTTTTAAGGGTTGTTTCTTCAGAGTCAATCAAAAAGCTACTTCCTTGATGTTAAACACAATGGTACAAATTAAGGCTAATAAGCTGATATTGAGTGAGTCAGAGAAATACTGATAAATGTGAATTGCCTCCGAGAGCATTCTGCAGCTCTGAGCTGTGGGGGAACTGGACAGGTTTCTAAAGAAAATAATCAAATCAATGAAACATCAATTATTAATGTTTCGTAATGCTGGAAAATTGGTAGAGCTGGAAGAAAATCAGTATGCTGCTCCAATCCCAGAGAACGATGAGCACACCCAAGGTTTTGCAAGCCGAGCTTTCCCCAGCTTTGCCTGCTTCCCTGAGAGTGTGTTGGGAGCAGTGCTGACAGGGTGATGTGAGGATATCAGATTTTGTTTCAAGTAAAATAGTGTTCCTCAGTCATGGGAAAGCATGAATGATTCCCATTGGGCCTAAAGGCACTCACAGGGAAATGGATAAAAGGGCTTAAGAAAATCTCATAATTTAGAGCTATACCTTGTTTTTTGGAGCTTTAGTCATTATTTCTGTACAATTCAGTCATGAATACTGTTTGCATCCCTATATGGTGTTCGGTGCCTCACTGATTTGATCATTGGAATATTGGATTTGATCACTGGAATGTTTGGATTTGACCATGCAGTTTGGTAGCAGCTCAGGCCCACCTGTTAGTCCTGAGGTACAGTGGTGGGCTGCCTGCTCTTGCCACGCACTGCTGTTGCCATTAGCTATTGTTTGTGCACAAATCAGTTGCTCATTGATTAATGGACTTTGCAGGGGTGGGGAAAGTAGGCACTAATGCTCGCAGCAATCACTTCCATGCTATTCTCCCCTCCCAAATTATACCTGGTGCATAGGCATGAAAAGTGCCATGTATTTTGGAATAGGTCCTTCATTGCCCAGTAGGGATTACTGCAAGTTGTGCATCATCTTAATTTGTCAGCAAAACACATTTTTTTCCTTCCCCCATCCCAAACACATCACTTTAAGGTCTTCCAAATCTCTTTTCCTAAAGTTTCAAACTTGCTGGAATATTTTGTACTCAGAACTTCCACTCTGACAAAGACCATATGCTCATTCATGAGTGAACTCCTCACAGTTTCCTTGGCGTTCTGATTCCTGAATTCTTAGGTATTTGTGTTCATTCTATACAGAACAGTACTTTGGCCATTAGCAGGTAAGTCAGGTCCTGCTGCTGACTGCAGGCCGGACAATTTGGATATGCTCTTCTAGAGCAGCAATATCAGAATCAATGAAGTAATTCCTTTGGATTCCATCTGAGAATCTGTTTTTTCACTCTGGTTCTTACACAGACAGATGGTCTTTCGTACAGCTGGAGCAGTGTTTCATACTGCTGTGTTAGATCTCTTGAATTCTAAGGAGGTAGTTTTTATGTTTTCAATTGTCTTTTAATAAGTTTCATTGTGTTGCACAGCACAGCAAGTGGGATGATGATGTGGGTGCTTTATATACTAATTTTGGCAGTAATACTTTGCGGCAGTGCTTTAAATGTCTAGGGATGTTATTGATTGGCATTCCATTAGTTTTAAATTTTTTCATTTATTTAATGCATAATTTCTGTCACCTTATTTTGGCTATGGAAAGAACAGATCTATTAACTTCAACCACAATATTTATGGATAAAATCCTTAAGCTTTAAAATTATAAATAATTAGCTGTTGTCACAGCACTAATTATTGTATATACAGTGTCAGCACAGCTATAATCTATCCGTCCAATATGTATTCTACTCAAATTGCATTAATCCTAGCTTGCTTAAATGTTAGCAAATGACTCTGCAAAGTACTCGCAGTAGCAATTCTTGCAGCCTAGAAATAATGAAGATGTAAATCACTTCTACGCATCATTGCCATAATGTTCTTATGATAGGATATGAAACTGCTGCATCCGCTTTAATACTAATATTTAAGACAGATACCCTTTGTGACGGCAGCATGGTGTAGTTCCTCAGTTTATTTCCAACTCTGTAGGGCCACGTCATAGTCAATTGAATTAGTGAATTTAGATTTATTTTTCAAACTATCAAGACCTGTTCTGTTCTATCTAGTCATGAATGTCTCTACTAGTCAAGTGTACTCTGAATTCAGAATAACATTGTGTACTTTTTGAACATGGCGCTTCATGTTAGTGTGCATGCTTAGAGTGGATTTTATCCTATGAAATTCTGCATGTCAGATATAATAGTCTTTAGGGTTTTGTGTGAATATTACCTTCTCACTTAGTGCAGATTGTCATGGTTTACTTGCTTCAGCAAGGATATGCAATTTTATGTGACAGTGTATTGCTTCAGGACTTAATTTTGCGTGCACTTGTTTATATTGTGCAATTTGCTTGATTCGTATTTTGCTTGCCTAGTGTTGGATTCCGTGTTCCTTTGTATATTGGAAATACCAGCTGCAGCATTTTGTGATCAGCTCAAAAGCAAACACACCCGCAAGCCTGAATTTTGAGAAGCCTAAGCAGAGTTTGTTGACAAGACCACAAGCTCAGAGTCTCTCTCCTAATTTCTTCCTGTGGGAAAATGCTGTAGAACTATTTTCTTGTCATGCACGTTTCATTTTAGAAGCTTCTGACTATTGTTGAAGTGATAAACCTGAGCAGCTACACCAGGAGTTGAGTCATGGTACCTGTGGGGCTGAGGCAGGAAGGATGAAACTGAGCTAGTTTGCTTAACTGTTGAGCAATTTTTATTTTTTTTTTCCCAGAGGCAATTTGTGTGTTAACTTGCCAGTCTATGCCATAAATTCCCATCCAGAATTTAGTAAATACGCAGAAAATTTATAGTCTTCCAAGATGAATTAAAACAGCAATATTTAGGTAAAGTTTTCAAGCTTGTCTAATATGAGCTCATTGGAATTGAAATTTTTGGAGGCTGTAAATTTCAGTCCTTTTTTGAAGAGTGTCTGTACTTGGAAGGCTTTGTCCCTGAATTTTGTTTATCACAAGGTTATCAGCCATTTGATGGCTATCATCATGCCTAAGAATCTCAGGAGAAGGGGATTTAAAAAGTGTTTTTATAAACAAAATGAATAAAAGTAAGACAGAGTAATAATGAGGAGCTGCATTTGTCAGCTGCTTTCTGAAGTGTGCCATACTTGTTGCTAGGATAATGGAGAAAATTAATACATCCTGTCAGGACCGCATGACAGGAACACTGAAAAGCTCTGAAGTGACTGTACACAGTGGAATAAAGGAAATCCACTTTGATCTACCATTTTTGATGTTTTATAATTGCACTTATTATCAGGTCCTTTACTCTCTTCTTATTTGACACAAGATCCATTATCAGTGACAGCATGAATGCGAACATGGGCTTGATTTGCAAAACTACTTGGGATGAGGTAATGGAGAAAAAAGCTTTTTGTTCCTAACTGTTGAGAAAAGAAAAAAAAAATCATTTATGTTAGTGCTATCAGCTAATACCTTCCGAGAAATGCTTGCCTTCCAGTATAATATTGTTTCTATGCTGTATTTGAGTAGAGCTTGTTTAATTAGCTCCCTAATGAAATATTGTGTAACAAAATGGAAATTTATCATTTGCTTTTATGCATTTGTTCAGTGACAAACTAGGGCAGGTCACTGCGCCCAGCCTGGACTAGGCACCATTTTATTTCATGCTGCATTTGAATGGAACTCATTTGAATTTTTATTTTTTTTTTAAATGCTGTCTATTGAAGATTTTCAAACAAAGGGATAAAGTGCTGTCCTTTGAGCTTTCCATGCTCTTATCTCTCCTGTGTGAGATGAGAAGTACTGCTTCACAAAGAGGCAGATTACCAGGTATCTTGTCTTTTACTGAGCTACAGAGTAGAATTAGACCATTTCTATAGCATCAGGGGTGTGTGCATACATTCAGAATCCACGCAGTCTTTCTCTTGTAGAGGAAAAAAAAAAAAGTAAAATGGTTATTCAAATGGACTGAAGTTATGCACAGAGTTTTACTTAATCAACAAGGAGCCCCTGTCGGTTATATTTAGCCTACATTTTGTTTACTTGGCTTGGTAGGTAAAGAAATAAGTGACCAGAGTACTGGTGACACATTGGTCGGGGCAGACGCGCTGCCCCCGGCGCCAGCCCAGCGCCACGCAGGAGCCCATGTGCCTCTTCAGAACAGCTGCCTGACTTCAGAGTGCAGTCCATGACAGAGAAATCTGCCTCCCTGACTTCTACCTTGCATTTAAGTGTTGCCTGTATCTCTGTGGTAAAGCTGTAAAATGTAAAATCCCATTTCTTTGAATGTGTGCTGAAATCCAAACATTTCAGGAAATGTGTCAATGCCAGTGACATTTCCCCAAAGAAGAGATCTCTGTTTGGAGGTGAAGCTCCTCATCAGAGCAAGAGACTCACACAGGAAAGGCAGTTGTCAAGATACTCACCTGGAAAGTCAGATAACGGTGAGGAAGAGGGTTGCAGATGATACCCTCATACCTGGTACACAATTAGTCTTCTCCCTTCCTCACTCTCTCTAATCTCTTGCAAGCTACTTCACTGCATATAAATAATCAAAGCTGAACCTCCCATGCTCAGATGAAAGCTGTAAAGATTGGCTTTCTTAGATGTATGAGGAGTCATGTTTCCTCTGCTTTCTACCCTTAAGTGTTCTCTGCTCTGCCTGGTTGTGCCTGTATGCATTGGAGTCTGGTGAGCCATACTGTCAAGTCTCAGGAAACTTGTCACCTTACATTCACTATTGCCAAGCTTAATAAGACTTAGCACTTCTATAGTGCATTTTTATGTTCAAAGTGTTATAGGAATATTAAATCAAATACTGCTCTCAGCTGAACTGGATCCCCATTCATTGCTCAGTTTTACTTGACAGTAAGAACTTTGGACAGAAGATAAAGGGCTTCATTGCACCAGTGGAAGCATCAGCAGAGACTGTGAGAGAGAAGGAACATGTTACTATGCCCATCAAGAGAGTGCTCTTGGCAGTTCCCTTGCATTCACCTGGCTTATGTGAAAGGAAAAGAAGACAGTGTCTCACTGCATTTATGCTTTTCCCTTCCTGCTTTTGGGTGGGGAGCATCTCAGTGCATTGACTTAAAGGATAGGAGCTTGCCACCTATTTTTGGTAGACATAAGGACCGCTTGTGCGTGTGCTCTCTGTATACTTCCAGCAGTAACTTCCTGCAGTCCTGCTCTGGAATCTGTGGCATTCCAGGTCCAGATTTTCTTATAACTCAAAAAATCTGTTCTGGAAATTTTCCAGGTGATTTTGCATATTCAGTGATAATGTGGACAATGTCGTTCACTTTAAAAGCAGCCATTCAATGATTCTCTAATAACAGAACCTAATACAGCAGCTTTGTCTTTGACTAGTGCCTATGGGGGGGCTTTTATTAGGAGACATGGAGGTTTTTGCTGTTGCTATGGGATTGGAAGGGGTTTTCTGTAGGGAAATAGAGGCATTTTGAAAGCAGGATGACGTGTTTAGTTTTGTATAGTTAAATCACGATAATTTTAGTGCTGCCTTTATAGCATGTGAAATGAAGCAAACGCTTCACAATGAAGATGAACGCAAACATCACAATGCTGTCATCCTCAGGGATCATCTGGAAGGGGATGAATCACTAATCAGTAGATGAATAAACTTCCCAAACCATTTTACTTTGTATTAATGTTGGAGCTTGATCAATACCATAAATGTCAACTAGAGTTTCTGTCATTTAGTTTGGGCCCATGAAGTAAACAGTTTTGCATTAGCTATGCTGTCACGTGTGTGCAGCAATGTTTTTAATACAGATGATGTGGCAATATAATCATATTGTGCTATGGAATTACAAAGATACTCACATGGGATGAATTTTAGCTCGACAGATGTTCTTTCTTCACAGGCTCTTTGGGACCAGTGCTGTTACTTTGCAGCTGGCAGAGCGAGTCTGGGTGCTGGCACATGCACTGCAGAACTGAGCTGGTGACAGATCCTTCCCTTGCCTCTTTTTTCCTGTCTAATCAACAGGACAGAATTAGGGCTTTCGAGATCACTGCGGGCTGTAAACTAGCCTGGAAGTGTCTCTGCAGCCATCTGATGTTCTCTCCTACATTAGGCAAAATTTTCATCTGAATTTGGGCTATGAACTACCATGCAGCTGGCTTAGATTACGTCTTTATACTCAGTTCTTTTTTCAGCTGGAACCAATTCATTGACATATTTACTCGAACATTTTTCAGCCGTATATTTTTTTCTGCAGTAGGGTATGCTTCATTTTGATAGATACGTGGTGTGTTGCTTTTTCTTCAATATAAGATTGTAAAAGACCAAGTGGAGGAGGAGGAGGAGAAAAGCTACGTCTGAGCAGCCCTCTCCTTTTTGATGTGTATGATATTTTTTTCTTTCCTGATTTTTTCTTAATGTGAAATTCTGAAGAGTTCAATTTCAGCTGAATGCTGCAACTCAGCTCTAATAATTACTTTTAAAAGATCATTTTGAAATTGTGTAACGTGAAACTGCCTACAGATCTTCATCCATTTTGTCCATCCTCTTTGGTAAAAGGTAACTATTGCACATATTATTGCCAGCTACTTCGTCCACTTCCCTAGTACATTTGCTTTATTTGCATTCAGTCTGGATATTCCATAATAAGGGAAGGCAGGTGGATAAAGCACAGTGCAATGAACAGAACTAGTCATTCTATCCTAATTTCCTTGGTTATTCTGTTCCTCAGTGCTATGAGATGAGTTTGGCAGAGGGTGCTTTGTTACTTGGTTATTGCATCATTCAGATTGAAGAGCGGGAGTCCCATTTGTACTACTCACGAAATCTGTATGAGGTTATTTTCCAATATCTGCTAAGAGTTGTGTATTTCAAAAGACTGCAAGGAGGCATCAAAATTAGAATTTAAACATCTGTATGAGGATTAGAAGGAGGCTATTATGTTCTGGACAGTAAATCATGTGTTGAGTTTCAAATTGCTGTTCGAGTGTCAATACCCAGCTCACTCTGAGATCTGCAGATGAACTATTTCTTCTTTAGCTTTTAACTTTTGCATTACTGGTGGTACATGACTTCAAGGCAGATCCATTCCTTTTTTTTCAGCTATCAGAAGGGATTGCCTTAAACTTGTTTCACCAGTTGGCTGAGTAAATTACACGCTCCTCTTATTTTCCTTAAATGTCTTCTGACTAAACTAGCGATGCCCTGATCACATAGGAGGAAATTCATCAATGGCCGGAATTTGGATGAGGTTCTCTGGCTGGAGCAGGAAACAGCTAGTGAGTGCAGTTTTGCTCCATGCTATTCTAATAATGTTCTAAAATCAAATCCTTCAAGATTACAAAAATTTAGTTTTGTAAATAAACTGAGGAAATACCAGCCTAACTTCTGTTCTTTCCACTGGGTGGAAATTCAGTGGAGACTTTGTGCATGTGTAAAATACAGACATATATGTTATATACCTACACACATATAGCTGTTTTTTATATGTGGGGTTTAAATGTAGGTGCACTGAGATTTGGGTGTATACTGCCTGCTTACTCTATGTGAATGAATAATTACCTATATAAAATTTTACGCATAAAATATTTGCAAGCTTCTCCTCTCAATTACAGTTTGTACCAACAAGTTTCTAGGTTATAGTAAAACAAACAAAACCCTCTCCAGAGTATTCCTTAATATCAGTTTTAAATTTCTCTCCTAACAGTTTCATTTAGTGATGCACTGTGCTTTTATTGTGAGTATAAATAGTTGTGTACCTACTGAGTTCATGATGATGTTTCTCTATCATTTACATTTTGCTTCTCTTTAGATGACATAATCCATTTAGTGTAACATCACTAATCTACTGATCTTTGTAGATGTTTATAAAATCCCTTCTATTTTCACCAATTCTTTTCTGAAAAACAAGGGTCGAGAATAGAACAAATTATTCTACAAGATGTGTATGTGAGGATTTAACACTACTTGCCTTTTTACTTTCTGTCCAGTTTGCTTTATTTTCCATGCTGCTACATTCTTTTACTAAACCTATACATAGAAAAGAAGTTTTCATTGAGCTGTTTGCAGACATACCCAGGGCCATTTTCTGAGGACTTGGAGTTAATTTAGATCTCAGCAATCAATTTGAGGTACCTTGCCTTTGCCAATGTGAGTTTTCATCTGCTGATGTATGGTCCATTCACATACCTCTGCTGGACTTTCTTATTTTACTCACTGAAGTAAGTTTGTGCCAATCTGTATTTCACTGGTTCAGTGCTTCATTCCTTTCTAAATTACAAATACAATGACCCTGTTCCTGGAACAGAATCATACAGTGTTGCACAGCTGATATTTTGAAGTGGCAAATTTTCTGTTTCTAAAAATATTAAAAGTAGATACGCCCTCTCAAAGTTGGGCTGTTTTCTTCTGTGGTTACATCTAGCAAACCAAGGCAGAATAACATAATTGAAATCAATGGAGTTAATCCCGTATCATGCTGTTGTAACTGGAAAAAGAGATGGGCCCTAAATTTACCCCTAAATCCTTCAAATAAAGCCATCTGCTCAGATGTTTGGTCACAGCAGGTTTTAAGCCATCATCCTGGCAATAAAAGGAAAATTAATGATTCTGTGAGGCATACAGCTTTTCATACGTAAAAATGAAGCAGCCTTAAAAACCTATTGACTTTCCAGTAGGTTAATGTTTTCTAGTAGGTGACTGTAGTCTATAAAAGTCAAGCCTGAAACAGATGAACCTGAGTTCTTTGAATTTGCTATAAATTGCTGAAATTTGCCTGAATACTAACTGTGTAACACAATAAAGTCTGATGTTTGACCTTAGAGGTGTAAAATTAATTGGAATCCATAAATACACGGCTTCAGTTTAGAGGCACCATATCCCAAATTTTCTAGTGCAGATGTGCACTGTTGTTATTAAGACAATGAAAGACTTTGGTCAGTAATTTTTTTCCCTGGACTTCGTAAGTATCAAAATGTGTGAAATACCAAGTTCTTTTCAAAATTCAAATGTTGAGCTGCCTACAGAAAGTTTCCACCCATGTCGGGTAGCCAAAACCATCAGGTGTGAAATTCTCTGAGCAGTATGAGGAGGCACTCGCTGCCTGTGCAGTGCTGGCCCTGCTTTGTGAGTCTTTGTTCTGGCTTTATTTTCATGGATATTTCACACTTTCAAAGAGTTTTCTTCTAAAAGCCATTTTTTCTCTGTTTGAAATTCTGAAATATGTAGGAGTTTGGCAAAAGATTCAAAGCTGAACAAAGACTAATAATCTGTTTTCTTTCAAGAACCTGAATTCCTGAGAAGTTAGTGGGCTTGTTTTTTTTTGGTTGTAAGTACTGTAAGTTTCAGTTGAGGTATAATTATTTTTATATCTTATAATTATTATTATTATTATAAAAGCAGCTTCCCCTAGTCCGGAAAGTAAACAAAAATAGCTAATAATGAGTTCTGAATAATTTGAAGTTAGGTTTCAAAATGGTGTGCAAGTACTCACTGCATCAAGCTCTCAGACTTTGAATCAGTTAAAGGAAAATGTGAGAGAACTTTTTGCCTTAGCACCAACTCTTGCACTGTTTGACCTCAAAATATTAATTATTTTTTATTTGGAATGAGTGTGTTGATAAATCTTGGAGTCTTTATTAAGGATGTCTTCCCATTTGATGTTTTCTTTTATTGAGGTTTCAATTATTTAATTACAGGTCTTGATATGAAACTAATCATGCATGCATCCGTATGAAGCTGGCATACTGAAAGCATAAAATCATTAAACAGTCATTACTATAAACTGACGTCGGCCTGTAATTTTTGCAGTTAACGGGGGAGTTGATGCTTGGTGAACAATCCAATTAAAACTGGCAACAAAAGACTTAAAATGTCAGCCAAATTGCTTTTTAATAGTCAACGCAGCCGTCACAAAACATAAACATTGAAGTCCCCATAGTAGCATAAAGCTTCATGGTGAAACAATTCTAGAAAATGAATAATAATTACAGTATCCTGAGAATTCTCTTAATAGATCTGCGCTCATTAAAATACTTTGTTGGGTAGATTCATATGAAAAAGTATTTTTCCCTTGATACTTCTTTATGCATTTGTTTTGAAGGTTTTATTCAGTATTTTATAGACGTAATCTCTAGTAATATTCAAAAATGTGTGTCTTATTTACAATGAGTTTAAATAACTGTATATGGGTAAGCTTTGAGTGAAACACAAAGAAATGTCTTGTGAGGTGAACTGAGGATACGGTCACAAAGAACTTTTATAGCCTGTTAATGCTGTAAAATAATGTAATCTTTGTTAATTTTAAATTGCACTAGATTCCTTTTGCAAGCTGAGCCAGACTAGCAGGAGAAGCTTGTTGAACCTTCCAGGCTGAAGTTAACCAGCTGAATTGGCTTCTGCAGCAGTGGCCCTATTGGTGCTTGATAGATGCTCTGCTCAGGACTGCAGAGATGGTTTAGAGACTGCAGGGCTCCTAACAACAGACACCGGTGTGGAGTTCAGAGTGTTAAATACTTCTGTGGAATCAGGGCATAAGCCCCAGTTTAGTAGAGAGATTGAAGCATATTGGTATTTCAGAAAATGCACACGCTTGCTTCTAAGTGCCTAAATATCCTTTAGAGAGACTCATTTGAAAGCTGTGGCCTTGTGTTATGTTCATTTTCAGGCATTACATTACTTGTTTCTATGTTATTTTGTCCTTCCCTGCAGGAGTTTGGCTTTTTTTTGAAAAATAATGGATTTGCTGTTTACCATCAGTTACACGTGTTCCATTGTCTTTCCTCCCAGCCAGCTCAGGATATAGGAGAAGTGTCAGCATTCCTAAATAAAATGTTAGCAAACATCAATGCAGGAATAGATCGTTTTGTAGAAGTATTTGTTTTATTTGTGCATTAAGATGAGAGGGACAAGAACTTGTAACCTACCTCCAGGGATAAAAGGCAGGAGTAGTCAGTCAATCATCTAATTCTACACTGAGGTATATCCTTTAACTAAGACAGTGTAATTTAAATACCATGTAAAATCGTTTGGTGAGCAGCAAATAGCCTTCTGTTATGCTCTCTGACAATTACACGCAACCTCCTTAGATGGTACCTTGTAATTCTAAGGGTTACTGAGAAAAAATTGATGCTAACTATCCTACAGCTAAGGTTACCATTCTTCTTCCTTTTAAAAAAATTGTTTCCTTTTTGTAAAACAATAATTCTCTCTTTCAACAGATAATTAAAAGATAATTTGAAATTAATGTATATTTAAAAATCTGTTTCTCTTCTAAAGCAAAACTTCAAAAGGACAATATACGTTTTGAAACTGTTATTTCTCTTAAAGAACTTTTCTCTAAGAAATTTGTCAACTAAAGTTTGTGAAGTAGAATGTAAGTGAAGTTGAAGGAAACAGTCTCTGGTTTCCTGTGAACTCTCTACCTTGGCCGACAGGGAACTAATAAGGTTGCTGAGAAAAATCTGTCCTACCGTAATTTATGTTTTAATTGCAAATTGGTTTATAGGTCAGACTGCTCTGATGAAAGGATAGGAAGGGACACGTGTACTTCGACTTTTTTTTTTTTAATGTTGTCAACGATGTTTCTTGACCAGTACTAAGCACACATGCTTGCTGCTTGTCAAGGTATTAACTGTGGCTAAAACTAAACTCCACTAAAATGAAATGGAAATCTCCTCCTGACTGAAGAAGGGTAAGTGATCATATTCCTAATTCCCATAACAAATTTGAATGTAGGCACAGCCATTCAGGAAGAGACAGATAAAAGCACTACTGGTTTCACCAAAAGCCATTCATTTTATTGGTTGATAGCCTGGTTCTGTATAAAGATTTCTCTCTAATATCCAAAATGATGAGCAGGAAATTGTAGGAACAAACAACTCTGCTACTCCGTACAGTCTGCAGAGAAGGAAGAATTTTTTTGAAACTAAGTCTCAGGGAATACACCAGAATTCATCTCTACAGAGCCAGTAGAGGGGATACAGATTTATAATCAGATGCCACCCAGTGAATTCTGGTTAAACTTTTTAGGGGAAGGGAGGCTTGTCCTTGAACTTTGAGCAAGCTGTCTTCTCCTTCCCTGCTCCTGTAGAGCACAGCCATTTAGGCAGCCCCAGCATTGCCATGGTGCCCACTACACCTCCTCCCCAGGATGGCAGGGAATTAGGCTAGAAGTAAACTATTCTATAGAGAGCCTAAATCTGCTTTTAAATCCCCAATGCCATGATATGGCCTAAATTAAATAATTTTTAGCTTACTTCAATGTTATGGCCATGCATGGTGCTTCTCTGTATCCTCCAGCTGATGTTGAATCCTGCCTAAGGCCTTATGCCTCACTCTTACAGACATCCCAGTCTATTCGCTGGCTACAGTGTTACACATAGTCTAGCTGCAAAGCTTTCTGTCAACGAAAATACATTTTAGTGTTTATTTATAAAACTACTACATTAGTATTATTTTGACAAATTTTAGGTAGATGTACATATAGAGCCACAGTTAAATTCTATATATGTTTACATATTATGGAGGCATTTAAAAGCTTTTTCTCCCCCTCCACACGTTATTATATAACCATAGATAAATGATTTTTTTTTTAATACTCCCTATAATTATATAACGGTAACTAGACATATATGTTAAGATGCTCATATCAAGCAGTTTAATGTCAAGGTGAAATCCATAGTAAAGCATATGGAATGCAGTTTTACTGAATAAAGGAGACATTCAGTTTTCTGTTTAAGCTATAAACATATTCTGCAGAATATTATGAACATAGGCACTAGTCTGTATTTCTCTTGATGTTCCCTAATTAGTATCTTTCTAAAAGGTTTGTCTTAAAAATGAAGTAAACAGATGTGGGTAGAGTCAAGTCCCAAATGATCCAGAAGAGCTTCAAGCTTCTACATCTGTACATGGTATTGATCGTAAAAATGGATGTAGGATTCTCAATTATGCTCTCCAAAATCATGTCAGGAGACATTCTGGATGTCTGGTTTTGACAGGATAATCTGGAACATAGATAGTTAGGTGTCCTGAGAAAAGCTTTTATATATCCAGGTGGGAGAAACCTGGAGTATGGTTCATCCTTGGAGTGAGAATGTTTGGGTACTTCCACCTTGAAGTAAACACAGAGTAAGTTTGCGGTGCTGCCAACAAAGCAGTAGCTCTGTCTCAGTCCAGATAGCTACAAGGCATGCTTGGGACCTTGCCTCCAGTAATTTCAGGGCCCATCAGGGTTGAAGTTTGGGTCCTGATGTAACTGGCAGTTTTAACCATCACTTAGGGCTTATCATATTATCATATTTCTGTAGAGCCACAGAATAGTTTATGTTTGCAAAACTATGAATCAACAAACTGATGTCTCTCATGGCTAGGCTTTAAGTCAAAGAGGATTCTGTACTTTGGTGAACTGGGGGTACTCGTGTCGCTGTCCCCATTCCAGAGAAGGCAAGTACTAAAAGGGAAGTCTTCCCCTCAGCCCTCACAGGGCAGCAAGCTCAAATGCTGCAGGGCTTTATGTTGTTTGAGTCTGTAACTGGGCACGGCCTCAAACAGTCTTTTTTTCCTGAAAATATTGCAAAATAGCAGGAACACAGATGAAGCGGGTAAGAGGCAGACAGGGTGGTGACAAAGTGGTTTAATATGTCCATATTCATGATATTTCCACTGACCTGTTGGGCTGAATACACAGTGTATTTCAATATGATTTATAGTTGCTAATTCCATTACCCATAGATCCCTTTCAGAAAGCCCTCACAGCTAATGAATTTAATAACACAAGGGCCAAAACTTGAATATTTATCGCCACCGAAAACTATCAATAACTGTGGAAACATTAATTTTTACAGCCATGACTGCTTGCAACCTATTTTACCAATCGTAAACTGCTCTTTAATCAAAATCTGTTCACCTCTAAGGTCATCAAAAATTTGCTGCCAGGCTACTTGTAAGTGCCTGGCTTTTGCAAACCTAGATGATAGGCTTGCTCTGTAAGCTATAATCTCTCCCGCTTTGTTCGGAGTTTTAGAATAGTGATTGTACTATCCCCTGTGAGTTCCCACTGATAGAAGTTACAACTCGTGATATTGACTGAACCCACCACTTTTAAGTAATGGCAGGAATTACACATTCTCCTGAAAATACCACCTTTAAGCTGGTTGGGAGCTGTCAATCTTCACTCTGTCATTTGAATGCTGTGTGATGTTAATTGTACCAGCAGCTGCTTGATCTGCTAAACAAACCATTGGAAGCCTGAGCTGGTTATTTAGGCTGTTCCCTCAGACTCCATCAGGACTGGAGTGCTGCTTTTCTTCTCCCTTCACATTTCGTCCTTGACCTCTCTGACTCAGCCACCAAGGGGCCTGTCTTGTGTTGGCACAGACTATAGTGATTTAAGAGAGTCCTGTCTCAGCTGGATGGGTATTAAAATCTGACAGATGTACCACCTGCAACGAAGGAGAAGGAAGGGAGTGAGTAGTAGTTTCATTGCAAATTTTTCATATTAATTGACATAAATGTGAGCATTTCACATAAATGGAATGTTTTTCATATAAATATTATACATAGAGTACATTAGTATTTAACAGCTATGTGAAGAAGTACCATAGAATAAAGCTATAATTCAGGCAGTTCAGTAGAATAAAAGCACCTCAGGAACTGTTTCTCTTCATTCCCCTCTGGTAATGTTAATTTTATATGAACACACATCGGCATGTTTATATTGTCAGGTGCTTCTGCTTGATAACATTTAAACCTTGCATCTCACCCACAGTACACAGCGTTATAACCTGAAACTCGTTTCAGGTTACAAACTACAACACAGAGAGGGACATTTTATAGTGCAATGTTTATGACCAAAATTATTCTACTTCAGCAATCAGGCTCCCAAGTTAAAACACTGAGTGATGGAGTTAATTAAGGAGGAGTAGTGCTATTGTAGCTCTAATGCTCTACAGATATAAGTGCCTCTAAAGTGAGGCAAAGTTTGTCAGGAAAGGTAATGTGTTTCATTGCACCAGCTGATACAGCTGCAGAGGAAAAAGAGCTAGCTTTGGGCCCAGAAGCCCATCTTTTGGTTTTAGTATATTAACATTTCTGCCATCAGAAAAAGCGAACAGTCCCCTACGCACACCTTAAAAAAAGAGTATATCAGTCTTATTTCAAGAATTGTGCAAAGTAAAACCGATGAGTTAACTGTACAGCACAAAGACAACAGATGCCAGAATTTTTTGTGTCCTGAAAGACAGAATATTATTAAATGCATCCTATCCAAAAAGTTGGAAAAGGTGAGAGTTCCCTAGAGAGAAATCACTGCCTTTCCTTCTCTAATGAGTTCTAACCTCCATTCTTTTGTCTGATAAAATTCTCCCACATCTTTCTGCAGCTGAGTCAAGAAGTAGTTGTCTGCAGAGACCCTTTCAGGACACTTAAAATTTATTTTCGAAAACACTGAGATCTCTAGTATTTTTTTTCACTTTTGTCATGCCACTAATGGAAGTTTTACTGGAAATGGAGCTCAGCAGTGTTACCATCCTGATGTGCAATGACAATGGAAAATTACTGGCAAATGCAGAAGTCTCGATGATGAAAATTCCTTATGCTTGCTGTTGCTAAGGGTTTTAAGGCATAAATACTTGATATCATATGCAGGTAATAAAGCCCACTTACACTATTTGACTTGTGAAGATTTTCTAGTGGACAAGTTATACAGCATTTGTTTGTTAGAAATGAATCAAAAATGTAAATTAAAATATGGGAAAATCCCAGGCTCATGTTAGTCTACCTAAATAAATATGGACTCCATAAGGAACTTTAGCCAAGTTTAGTGCTATACAAGAGACTGTATTAAGCAGAATTAAAGTACAAAATGTTCACTTCTGTGAAAACAAGAGTGTTTTAAAGAAGGACCTGCTGCTTTTTCCTTTTTCCTCTGGTGTTCAAAACTGGGTAATTATGTTTTTGTAAAGTTTCCTAGAATGAGGTCCAGTATGAGTGTTTATGAAATATAGTTACTTAGGTCTTATAGGAAAAATTTAGCTTGTAATGTAAAAACATTAAGAAAAAGAAGTTCTGCCATCATAAGCAGTCCTTACTGCTTCTGTGCAAAATAGAGAGACCTTACAGAACTTTCCAGTACATAAAGGGGTTATAAGAGCGCAAGGGGGACTTTTGACAAGGGCATGCAGTGATAGGAGGAATGGATTTAAACTGACAGAGAGCAGACTTACAGCAGGTATTGGGAAGAAGTTCTTCCCTATGAGGATGGTGAGGCCCTGGCACAGGTTGCCCGGAGAAGCTGTGGCTGCCCCATCCCTGAAAGTGTCCAAGGCCAGGTTGGATGGAGCATGAAGCAACCTGGGATAGTGGAAGGTGTCCCTGCCCACAACAGGGGGCTTGAAACTAGATGATCTTTAAGGTCCCTTTCAACCCAAACCATTCTGTAAATCTAAGCATGCTTAAAAAATAAGCACAGAGTGGTTTGTAACTGAGCAGTAGTATACCCATAGAACTTCTAAATAAACTAAATTAAACTCCCTGAACATATGTTGCTATTTCATTCATTAAATAATGGATTGCCAGCTAATTCACACTCCACTGAGACACATCCAGTAAATAAAAAAAACAAAAATCCAAACATACCAAGAAATAATAAATTCAGGAACTGAAAAAAATTAAAATATTTCAAAAGCACTACAGGTTAGATGCAAACCTCTTATGGTTCATTACGTTTTAGTATATTCTCTCTGATATACTTCACCTAATAACGATACAGGCTATTGTAGCCTTGTCAGTAAATGATAAAACAGTTCAATTACCCTGTCTTTTATATGGATCCAAAAAGTATAGTAAAGTATATTTCAGAACTGTTAGGAAAATAGTTCTGCCAAGGCTTGGCTCATTTTCAAAACTAACTTTAAATTCTGTGCTAACTAGTTGATTAAGCTGTTTATTTCATTTTTGCCAGTCTGTAAAGCAATTTGGCTACATGTTTATGATTACAAAGGCATTTTAGCCTGGCTCTTAAGGAAAATGAGTTTATGTTAATGCTGCTCTTGTCCATCGTTCTGATCTGTCCATCCAATACCTTTTAAACAGAATGGCAGCACTCAACCACCATGGCAGAGCCAGGGAATTTCCACTTTTTGAAAAGCAGAAGCCTATTAAAAAAGCAGGAGCTGAATTACTTCATGTCCTAAAAGGAAAAGCAGTAGTAGCAGAACTCAGGAGCTGTTGAGGAGCTGTTGAGGTCTGTGCTCTGTAACTGTGAAATACGAAGCTCCATTACACAATTGCCATGGAGCAGCCTGTGTTCAGTGCTGCTTGTGGGCCATCCAAAAGAACAAGCCAGAACCAAGGAAGAAGAAACATTTAGGAGAGCAAAAGAACTTCCTTCAAATTTCAAAGGAAAGAGAGAAAGTAGAACCTCCTTCAAGCTAGCAGAATTTCAAGGCAAGATTTTGTTGTTTCCAGCTGCCATCCCTACTGCAGTTTCTTATGGTGTTGAGTGCATGGAGTTTGCGAAGTGTCCCAGAGCAGAAGAGCTAATCAAATTAACACTTACTGTTTTATTCTTGTTATTGAAGAATGAAAGCNAAAAAAAAAAAACCAAAAACACCAGGTAGAAAGAAGTTTGAGTAGAGTTGGAGTAAAAGAAATCACCAGAATGTTGTCTGGATCTTTTCAGGAAACTTTACAGTTGTAGATATGCTCTGCTGAAAGGAGAGGACTACTTTAAAAAAATTACTTCTCGGGGAAAAGAATTTAGAAATTTTCTAAACAGTCTCTTTTGTCTGTGAAAAAATGAGTTAAATGCAGATGAGAAAGCCAGTGATGAAAACCAAGAGAATAATTTCTGGCTTGGTTACTCCTCAGGTGGAAATCTGATTTGAAGCAAATTATTGCAAGTATAAAGTTCGAGTTGAAATAATGTTATATAGCCAAATTTTCAGATGAATGGAAATTTCTATCACATCAATGAAGACAATAAAAACAAATAACACTTTATTTGCATATCATACATAAATGTTTTTATGTAGAAGAATTTAAAAATATCAACATTATTAGCAGCCATTAAAAATAATAGCAGGAGTTGTTATGGATAGCATTAGGTAAGCCAAATTCTATATCAGTCTTGTACATTTTGGAAACTTGTTTGCATTAGACAAATTATCCTGCATAATATCCCCTTTTAAGTTTTTAAATGATTTGTAAATAAGTAAGTTATTTTACATAGTCTGCTGTTTATTTAGAGTCTTGAAGAATCCTAAGTGTGTGTATTTGGATTTAATGCTGCTTTATATCCCAAGCAACATTTTTTGTGTTATAAAAATAATGAGGTATAGACTTGGTTTCAAGCAAAATAAAAACAACTTTTCCGAAGTAGAAAGTCTGTAAAAACTAATTGGAAACTCGGGCTGATTCTCAGCTTAATGAGCTTGCAGTGCTTCACTGAAATGAGGGTCTGATGAAGAAGACTTTTTAAATCACCAGAATAATCAGGCTCCAGTGTGAGGTTTTCTGTGATGCCAGTAGCTAGATGAAAGGGTGACAAGTGTGATAATTAAAACGGAATCCCCCCAGGAAATCTGATGCGTTGATGTATTGTGACAAATTGCACTGGGAGTTATAAGGTACCCTACCAGCCGGAGAGACTTTATGGTTCACAAAGCAGAACCAGTCTATTGCATGGAACAAACTAAACTCTGTCAGACAACTGTGTGCCATTGACGGGATAGGGACAGGATAGATAAAAGGGGAAGAAGGGAACTAAAAGATGTGTTGCCATATAGATTATACAGGTTTTTTTCCCAAATACCTAGAGAAGCAGGCACCTTGGCTCCTCGGCTTTTACTGCATAGCTTTTGATGTACTTTGTAGAGTCTGTGTGTCCTGGCAAAAATCAGCATTTTTCTAAGAGGACAGTGGCTCAACCATTGAAGTGGTTTGTCATGCAAATTATAGGTTGTATAATAATCCTGCAAATTTTCTGTAGAGTGGATTTAAGATTGATACCTTAAGTAAGGGAATGTCATTGATCAAATACGTAAGGATGCTGGACATCAAATATTATGTACAAAATTTGGGTAGCTTTCAATTCTAAAATAGCGGGATATAGGATTTACCTAGATTAATTATTATATGAAAGTGCCTTAGCAGATTATCTTGAAGCCCTGGACTGTTGACTCCAGTGATTTAATTTACTGAGGTCTCCAATTTCCTAATATGCTTAGAAATGCTTTTCTGGTATATGCAAACAAATATTACAGCGTAAACCTTAGTGCAACTGTAAGAATGCTGCCTTGATAAAAGATCAATGAAATTAAAAGGATTAAGCCTGGGCCAAATCCGTGACAGCTTTGCTTACCACAGCATTGAAAAGCTTATGTGGAGCACTAAACAACCTTGTTTCTCCATCTGGGGTGAATTGGGACTGTCACAGAGAAAAAGGTGCTTTTTTGCCACAAGCCGTTCCAAGGAAGGAGGGAATACACTTTCATCTTTCGCCTTGAAGACACATCATGTCGTAATGTAAAGAAAGCATTTGTTGTCAACGAATGGCAACAGTTCCTTGCAGGGAATTTTTGCAGGTTCATCAGAGCTTCACTCCAGCTGGATTTGTGCAAATTTAACTGGACATCTGCTAAGGCAAAAGGGAGAGTGAGGGTGAGTACAGAAATGGGATAAAGCTGCGTTAGACACTGAGGTGAAGCAGATAAAGGAGTTTCAGGTTAACAAGTTCGCAGATCACTCAATCTGGCAGCAGTTTTTACCACTATGTTCTTTACAAAGTGTTGGCTATTGTCCATAGCTGTGTCTCTGGCTGTACTGAGAGTCTGTGGAGATTTTGAAGAAGTAGAGAAAACAAGGTTTTATTGTTTCTTCAAAGTACCATTGCACCATGTTTGTGTCTTCGTTGTCCTTTGCAGGAGGATTGAAGCTCAGTGGCTCAGGCTGCGCCACCTTGAGCTGTGTGGCAGCATTTGTTAGCATAGGACAGGACCCTGTGCAGGTACAACATCCCTTTGGGGTGCTGGGGAGCAGCCTGAGAGTCCCATAGGGCAGTGGCAGCACAGGGAGCAGGGCCTTGGGTACTCACCACAGGTGTCTTTGACTCTGTCTCCTTCTCAGACTGGTCCAGTGGCTGTGAGCTCCCTGCCAGCTCATCTGCCTTTAGCTGCCATAAAACCTTTTCTCTGGGTGTCTGGATCATTAGGGCTTCAGAGAACTTTTCTCAGCTCTCATTTAACAAATGCAGTAACAGACTCCAGAAATGTGTTAACATTGTTTTCTGAAAACACAGTGGACTTATTCAGTCATTTTCTCTCTCAAATTGAAGTGCAAGACTAATTTTTATATTGTCTATTTCTTTCGTAGATGTTTTAAATGAGAATTATACCTTGTGAAATCAGTTGGTATCTGTGCTGCAATTCAGTGTCAATTTATCTGTTCTTTACCTTCATCCCCAAAAAATTCTGACAAATTAAGTGCATGTTATACCACCTTCTTTTTTTCTTTTTGTTTTTTTTGGGTTTTGTTTGTTTTGCTGTTGTTGTTGAACTACAGTGCTGTAGAGTGTGTCTGTATCTGATAGTCTGTGTTTCAATAGACTGTTATATTTTAAATTATTTCAAATATTGCAGCAACATTTACAGGAAACAGGGTTAAGAACATGATAAAGCACAATGCTTTATTCCCAGTAATAATTGTATCACAGACTCGCAGAATGGTTTGGGTTGGAAGGGACCCTCAAGATCATCTAGTTTCAACCCCCTGTTGTGGGCAGGGACACCTTCCACTAGACCAGGTTGCTCCAATCCCTGTCCAACCTGGCCTTGAACACTTCCAGGCATGGGTCAGCCACACCTTCTCTGGTAACCTGTTCCAGTGCCTCACCACCCTTACAACAAAGATTTACTTTCTAATATCTCATGTAAATCTGTCCTCCTTCAGTTTAAGACTTTAGTCTCCTCTTTCCTTTTTTAATTAAGATGAACATAAATGAACCACTAACTGCAAAGCAACATCTAAAGAGTCTTGATCTTTCTAAAATAATAATTCTCTGCATGTTTCGTTGTCTTTTCCTTGTCGTTTCAGATATGCCTGGTAGCCCACATAACCAGTTCACCTTCAGACCGCTGCCGCCGCCGCCTCCCCCGCCGCACGCCTGCACCTGCGCCAGGAAACCGCCTCCCTCGGCCGACTCGCTGCAGAGGAGATCCATGACCACCCGCAGCCAGCCCAGCCCTGCTGCCCCCACGCCCCCCACCAGTACCCAAGATTCGGTGCATCTTCATAACAGCTGGGTCTTGAACAGCAACATACCACTGGAAACCAGGTATGGACCGAGGCTGTGCACGGCGGACGTCAGATGTTGAGGGAAAAAGAAACAAGACCGGGAGGAGGCCTGACATTGACCCAAGCTGGTGATGGGCAATTACAAGGCTGTCGTTCAGGACATGCCACTGTGTTTTGCTTTGAGGCCATCCCATGTCGCCACGTTAGGCCTTATTTGCTTGATTCATCTAGCTCGTTAAAACTCAAAAAAGCACATTATGCAAAGTTTTGGAAGTTAGTGATTTCTTTAAGGTATGTAGGTTACGGTGGTATTTTATGGTTGTGTGTGGTCAGGATTTGTGCTTGTGTATTTTTCTTGCCCTCGTACATTCTCCCAGGACCATTTTGTAACCAGCAAATAGAAGTTTTGTTTAATCAGTGTACTTTGGCACTTCTGGAGTCACACAGAGTCAGGAATGGTTGGGGTTTGAAGGGACCTTTGGAGATCATGCAGTCGGGCTGTAGCTTTCCTGTGGATAAGAAAAGACCAGAAATAATACTAAAACAATATTTTCCTCAATACATATTTAAATACTTTATTGCATATATAGCCAAAGAATATAATTTGATAATCATTTGGCAATGGAGAAATGATACCGAGACAGGTATTGGGCATGGCAAGACTTACCTCTTGGAGCTGGGGAAGGGAGGGTTCAACTTCAGGATCATTCACAATTTACACAAATAATCTACTCCGGAAAACAATTGAGAACAAACACATTCTGTATTCAGGCAACTTATAATTTCAGTACCCGAAGCTCTGCACAATTTCCTCTGACTTTTTGGCTATAATAAGCTTTTTTTTTCACTTGTTGCTGATAAGTATTATCTAATGTGATGGCTTTCAACTGCACCTGTGTTTGCTGACTTGGTTTTTAAAATGAGATCTTGATTTTCTTCAGTCTTCTTCATCTTCATTGTGAACAGAGCACCAGGAGGTTTTAACTAGGGTTTCCTTTGGGTTTTGCCATTTTAAAGCACGAAAAGTGCAAGAGTTTGTGAAAGTTGTGTTTGGTGAAACAGATACATTTCTGCCATCCACCTAATCGGATCCAGAAAATATAAGGTATTATGCACAGAAATGTTTGGGGGTTTTTTAACACGTGTCCAAGGCCCAGTTATCACAATTAATCACTGAAACCTAGAGTTTGTTCTTTTATAACAAGGTTGGTTTTATTTTATTACAAAAATTAATCTTAATATATGTCTTTAAACACTTTGCTGCTCGTCAGAAGTGTCAAGTTTTAGTACTGCTATTAAGTTGGGATTGAAGAATACGCCAGTTCATTCTGAAATAAACTTATTTGTCTTAAGGACAAATCTCAGAAAGAATCAAGGAGGATGGAAACTTTTCTGCAAAAGTGAACATAAACAACATTTTAGTTCAGCTGGTCCTTCTGGAGCTAGAAGCTTCTGCTTACACAGTCTTTATAAAGATAAATCTCTGTTTCTAGTGTAACAAGCTTATATATCTATCTATACTTTCTGCTGCAAGAAAGGTGATCCCTGGGTGTTCTGTCCCATGGACTTTTGGTTCTCTTCAGTTAATAGTCACGTAGATCTTTTTAAGCCTCTCTGCATCCCTGTTCACTACATTTCCATCAGACTTCATTGTGGGAAAATACTTTGCAATTTATTTTTCTTTCAAGTTCGGTTTCATTTTTCTGTTTTCTTATTGTTTTTTACAAATTTGAAGCTTCACATGAAGGGCAAATACAGAGATATATAGCTATATCTATAATTGTATAAAGGGCTGTTCAGTGAATTAGGAATTCAGACTGGAAAACATCCTATGGGCTACACGTTAGTCATTCACAAAGTCTGGGAGTTTTCCACATTCTGACCCTTCAGTGGTTGTTTCCGCTGATTTCGTGCCCCCACTGGTCGCTCTCAGCAGCCTCTAACGAAGCTGGCTGAAAGGCTGGATAATCCAAAAGGAAAATCTGTGAGTCTCTTTGCCAGGATGTATCTGCAGTTTGTGTGCAGACAAGTGCTACAGCAAGGGAACACTGTAATGAAAAGCATTTGTGATCACCACTTCCCAGAAGTCTATAGTGCACAGTACAGCCGTAGAGAAAATGAAGGGCTTGCAGATTGTTTTCCTGCCTTTACCAGGGAGTGATTCTGCTAGAACTGAACTGGCACTTTGGCCTAATACCTGGATTCCCTTGCTTTCCTTCTCCATTAATGTTTAGCTGCCCATTAAAAATAATCCTGCAAAATAAAGGGAAGCATTTCAATGATATGTTTCTGTGCCAAATCTTTAATAATACCAAATCTAGCTAATATCTACATACCTAATATGTCTAAGCAGATTTTTTTTGTTGTTACATTTGGAACATTTGCAATCAAAAAGACTTGGACAGTAATGTGTTCCCTACGGTAACAACTAGGCAAAAATCAGAATACACATGTACAGCTTTTCTTCCAACTGTATCTCCTGTTAATCCATAAACAGAACATGTGTTTGATGTTTTATCTACTGCCATGGAATATTAGAGAATTTTTAGACAGGAAAAGATTTCCTAGAGCTAATCATGTGACTGTAAAACCTATTCACTCTGGACAGACAGAAACGAACAAATTTATGAGTCTGCTCCTAATGCTAATGTGTCATATTTATGTAAAAGAAAATTCTGTAGTTCTGAAAAATGTTTGCAGTACCCAGATTAAACATGTACTCTTACATAATTAGAATTTGAAACCCTAGATTAGATAGCAAAGGGCTGCAGTAAAGGCATATACTGTGGTATATGTGTTTAAAAGTTTTCTTGTACAGTAAAACCTGGTTATATTTTTATAGAAAAGGGCAAAGCAGAAATCTTGTTTTGTGCTTCATCTAGAGGTGTTACATGCACTAATCTGTGATGCAGTTTTGTCAGGACCTAGCTTACTAATGCAACTGTTTAATGATGAGACTGACTTGGAAAGATGAAATTCCTTGTTCAAGTTCACACCAGCTTTTGCCAAAGCTAAAATTAGATTCTGTCTGTATGTCGTTGCCAAGGCCAGTTCCCTAACTCTGGCAGTTATTCTGATTATAAGCAACCCAAATAAAAATAAGAATGAAGAACAGCTTTAAAACTCTAGGGGACATGTTACTGAACACCTGCTGCTGAAGGAATTGGAGAAGAGCTGTACCTGTAGGAGGTGTAGCAGCTCAAACTGGTGACTGACTGTGCTGCAGTTTTCAGCACTGTAATGTGCCCAGAGATGTAAATGCAGGCTCCATCTATGCATGCACACACAGTTTGGGAAAAATAAACATAACCGTTATTAAAATTACTTATGAACATGGAGTAATTGCATCATCACACAGAGAAATAATTAGCATTAATAAGCATTGCCAGAAAAAGACTGCAAGGGTCTCTCACACCACATAAAAACACGAGAAACATTGATTCTCTTTTTTAGGATAATGTTGTTGGGCTCTTACGAAAATTGATTTTTTCCCTCTCCCCCAGAATAAAGTACTTGCAACCTATTGCCTATTCCCTTCCTTTCCACTAAAATAATTGTTTTTTCAGGCATCGTAGATACTTTGCTCTAATGCTTCAAATCTTGTGATTTACAGTGTAATACATTGTCATTATGTCTGACAGCCCCATCTGAACATAGCTTACTGCTTTTTATGGAGTAAGTATTAAACCCTGATAACTCAAAGGAATGTTTTTCATTTTCTCCGTGCCCTTCTAGTTAACACAGTATTTGTTTCCATTTCTTGCTTTCTTGGTTTGGTTTTTTTTTCTGCTGTTTGCTATTTATTTTCCCACTTCAGTCAAATCCCCAAATAAGAAGTAAAATCTAGATGTTAAGCAGGGATTTTACCTGACATTTTTCTTATCCTTCTTATAGTCTGTTATAGTTCCCCCATGGATAAACCATTGGTCACCCTTATTTTGAGTTAATTTTTGACATAGATTACCAAAGCATTAGAATTTTTAAGTTTTATGTCTAAACCTCAAAATTTAGCTAATTTTGAGTTTGTTTCAAAGTGGGATTTTTAGTCCTGTTTTGTGTGTCAGTATTTCAGATATTTGCTTGTTCCTTCCTTTTTTAAATCAAATTTCTTTCTAGTTCCTCTAGCCTATTTAGCAGTGTTGGCAGTAAGGTTAATGCTATGCTGAATGGGCTGAAGTCTCCCTTCACTGCACTGGCAATGAGCCAAGTCCTGTGGAAAAAGACAGCTTAATTTAAGCAATCTTATCACCATGGTAATAGCTCCTCTAAGGGGACAGTGAGGTACCAGACCATAAACCTGAGATTCAATTATCATTAATTTATATAAAACTTTGAAGTACTAGAATAATAAGAGGAGTATTTGGGATTCAAGGCAGTTACTATTTTCAGTTACAATTCAGCAATATTTCAAAGCCCTAAAGTTTGATTATGTCTCTAAACACTTGAAAACTTTGAGAGTTTTGGAGTTCAAGAAGTATATTTGAATCATCGTATAGATGGAATCATTCCTTTCTGTGTTACGTAGTTATTTAAGGTGTATAGGTATGATTAGCTTTATTTGTTTCCCTGAAAATGTCTTGGTTATATTTCTGTTTGATATAGAGGAGATTGTGACAACGAGCAAGAGATTGATTCTGTACTATAGTTTAGCTTTGTTGATGTTAAATCAACCTCATAATTATGTATTCTCTTCAGGAAGTACATTGATAGCCTTTCAAATCACAGACACCTGTACATAGTCCCTTTCTGTGTAAGCTGGAGTAGTTCTAAGAGCAAAAATAATTGAATAAAAATGCATCTAGAAATACACGCTCAGTTCAGTGTGAGCTCTTGGAAGGTTTGATCTTTCTGCTTGGTCTGTGCATTTGAACATCTTGTGGATCTTGTGAATCTTGCCTCCAGTGCAGAGACACAGAAAGCACTTTTGTGCCTTTATTTTTTTCCCAGTTCAACGTTACCATAGCAAACGGAGCAGCTTTTCCAGCTCCCAAGGCAGACAGGTGTTAATGATCATAAGCCACCAAACAGGGAGACAACTTCTACTTGAGCAGTGCAATTCATTCGGAACTTGTTTGCGAATGGAGCTTACTCCTGAGTTAAATGACCAGATTTGGGGCTGTTCCAAGAATAAATGCAGGGGAGGGCTTCCTTTATGATCTTTCCTTCAAATTATGTTGGTCAGTATTTGCTGTTATGACATTTCTCTTGTATTTTCTCATTTTCTACATAATTAAACAATAAATCCACATCTACAGAGGCCGACCATATTAAAAACAGACACATGGCAAGGGCTTTAAATTCATTCTGAGTCCCGTGTGTTTTCACTGCACAGCAGAAAAGATCTGAAAATATTTCAGTCTTTGGAATTCCAAAAGATAAATTGAAGACTGTCAATATGACCATGAACTTAAAATAAAAGCTGTAAATATGACCTTAAATTTAATAATGCGAGAATGAAGCCATCTTTTATGGAAATAAAAATATAAACATTTATCAGCTACAATGAAGTACAACTTTCATGTCAGCAGCAATGGCACTTGAGGTTCCTGCTTTTGAGTAGTTTGAGATCCAGTCACTAAGGACAATAAGGCAATTTAAATTGTTCATACACTCTATTGTATTTTTTCTTTGCGAGAAGCTCTGGTGTGGGCTTCCCTGGAACAGTGGTATTTGTGGAAAGGTTTTTTATGGAGGCTAAATACAGTGACTTGAACAATCACACTGCAGATACTCCTTGCTCATTATTTTGAATAATGTGATGGTATATAAAGTTATAACTAAAAGTAAAGTTATGTTGTGACTTTATGGCCACCAATGATCAAGCAGCCTTTTAGCTTTCTATGAAATACTGTTTCCATTTACAAAACCAGAAACAGACTGAATCTAAATTTTGAGAGAGAACAATAAATACCGGTTATTACAAAGAGTCTAGGCTGTGAGAAGGGGTCAGAGACATGAAAACAATTCTACCTTTTCATTTCCAAAAAAATCAGATATGTATGTGTAATGTTACTGCCCAGAAATTTTCTATTTTCTGGATAGCTAGTTATAGGAAGGCTGATTTCAAAGATTAAATATTATTTATGTAGTTAATGTGATACATTTCTTGTCAAGTAAACTTTGTCTTATTTGTCACAGTAGCTGTACAGCTTGGATTAGACCATATACATGTGAGTGTAGGTACTTGGAAGTAGACTGAAATGCTGGTAACAAGAGTCAGTTAGAATATACATGAATATTCACAGGAGGAAATCGATGGCAAAGAGATCTGAGGTGCAACTACTTCAGTTACTCTTTCCTTTCTTTAAGTCATGCTTCCAACCACAGAATATAGGCAATAAAATTACAATATTGGGATTTTTATCCTTCTTGATTCATGGTTTCAAAGTACTCTGCAAATATTATGCTTTATATGACTTACATAAATATTATTGTAACTGCTATTTTTCATATTTTCCACAAAATAATCTTAAAATTTATTGAAGAAAAAAAATAGAGTGAGCCATGAGCTCATTCCTTCCTTACATCACAAATTTCTGTGTGCACTGGTTTAGCTTTACTCAGCTGTTGTTTGAGTTGGAGTGCTACAGCAAAGTTCTAAGCCACAGAAAAGCACTTTCGAAAATTACTGAATTAACGTAGAGATGTCACCATGTATCAGAGTAACAAAGCCCATTCTGATATATGCAAGAGTAATTTATGTCCTCATTGTGGTAATTTTTGTTTTCTTTTCATTAAATAGCCAATGAAACCAGAAAGCAGTTGTATTTTGGACAACAGTTCCATTATAGAAGCTGTTCTCCATTGATTTTGGCACCATCCTATATTTGTATAATCATTGTCCCAGATTTCTGCCAGAGACTTGAAAGTTCAGTCACCTGGTTAACAGGCCTAGCTTGCCTACAGCAGCAACAGACAAGTGAGTCAGCATCGCATCACTTGTTGTTCTGTGCTGAAGCAAAAGGCGAAGGATACAGACTCCTTTTACATCCTTTCACATCCAGAGTCACAGTGCTCAGTTTTCAGATGCTGTGTGAAGAAAACATGAGTGAATAAAGGGAAGCAATTCTATGTGAATGATTCAAAAAACAGGTCCAGCTCAAAGAGGAAATTTTAACAGGGTCGTTCTATTCCCAAAGACAAATCTCTGGGGGGGTTCAAATTTATTTCAATTATACATGGAAAAATAGAATTATAAAATAAATTAGATAAGTAGTTTTCATGGCCATTTCTGTCTTCGTTCACCCATGACCATCCTTGTTCCCATAGTTCTTGTACACAAAAAGGTGAAACAAAGGCTGTAAAATTATAGGTCGGTTCTATCTGTAATTATAAGTCATGTCTTATATTCAGATACAGTTTTCCAGGGTTGGTTTTCAAGATGAGGGTATAGTGTGTATATCTTTGTGATCAAGTGGGTGTCTTGGTTTTTATAGGTATAATAGCTGTCTTGTTTTTATACTGTATAGTTTGTTGAGAGCCATATGGGAGATTTATAAAAAAATATATTCTGATTATTATGTAAGTTTAGAAGTGTCCTCTTCTTTCTCCTCCCACTCTGAGTACAGAATAGAATGGATAGAAAACCAGAAGAGAGTAAATTGCTGCCTCTTACAACTGTCACAGGAAATATTAAGTGACTTAAAATGGGCAGGTACCAACGTGTTCTTGTCAGTGTTTGCCAAGGTAGATGGGCAACCGTATCAGTTCCAAATCCCTTTTGGCTACCATCTCTATTTTCTGGCTGTGCCAAAATACAGAATCCTTCTTATGTTTCATCTGCTATGCCTCTTAAAAATTTCCTTTGCTCTTTGGTTTACATCTAGCAGAATTACTTCAATTAAATATCAGTATAAATATACAATTACATACATTATATGCAGATATAAAGTGTAGTTGAAAAGAAATTGAGCAATTTAAATGATCAAACTGAAGTCTTCTTAGTTTTTCTATCACATAGCTTTGCAGCAATTCGTGATGCTTTAGGTAACTATTTCTTGAATGTGAAACATATACAGGTACAAATGTATTCCTACTTGGTTTATCCAGGAGAAATATAGACTAGTTTTTTGGCCAAGGTATAGCAAGATTTGTATTTCTAACTTAGCCATTGGCTCCCTTTCAAGTGTACTGTTGTTCTTCATTTTTCTTCTTACAAACTCATGATTTTTAATGGAAATGGAAAGAAAGCATGTTGCAGGAACAAATGAAGGTCTGGGCCTACACATGCTTGGCATAGAGTTAATGCATAGAAAGTTACAGAAGTGATACCAAGCCCTTGACAAAGTTGAGGGACGTTTCTACAGTATCAGGGTATAAAAATATTTTCTCAGAATTTAATTACAGAATTCTGTGTGGGGTTAATCTGGTTTCTATAATAGTATTATGTTATTGCCACATGAATTCAGTTGGGATGTTGCTTCAAGCTTTTGTAAGACTTAAATTGCTGTTCCAGATAAGAAGACAAAAGTACATAACAAAATACCCTGATGGAGAGGCGCCTAAAGAAATGAACTCTTCTCTAACCTTCTCCTAGCTAAAAATTCCTCATTTGTATGAACTGTGCTCTTGGAGTTATCTGCCATTCCTCATGAGGTTAAACAAGAGCACTTGGATGAGCCACAGGAAGCTGCTTCTCCACAGGATGAAAGCGGTTCTGCCATCAGCAGGACTAACAGCTCTAATTTCAGGCCTTGTGTCAGCTGAATTTCCCAATGAGTCCCTTCCCTTCCTCTTTACTGGGCATGTCAGTGGCAGGTGGAGCTGTGGCTGCTGCTCAGCCGGTGTGTGGTTCCACTTCAGAGTGTGCTGTGCTGGGCAGAGAGGGCAGAGAGCTCGGTGTAGCAAAGGAACCTCACTGGGGCTTTTGCTGCTTTCACTGCTGGTGTGGAGGGCTTTGGTTCTGGTAGGATCCTTTTCTTCTGTTTTTCTCCTCTTGAGAGGATTCAAAGTTCAAAAGTTTTACATTCCTGGAGATGAACAGTTGGATGAACAGCCAAACAGACATTGTGGTTACCTCAAAGAGGGAATGCTTTCCAACTGCCTCTTCTATATGTGAAGTTATTACTGAGCCTTTGATATTTATTTATGTATTGGAGTTATCAGTGTAATAATATTAAGTGACTTTTATTTCACCAACAAATGTCTTACAGATTATGTCTTGTATTTCTCTTTTTAAGAGAATATTATCATCTTCTTTATGGATGTTTTTGTGAACATTTAGTTTTTCTCTGCTTGGAAGGAGTAGTGTTATCAATCATCCTTATAAATGCTCTGATTTTTCTTGTGTTCCCAGTTTACCAAAAAGAACAAACACAGGCCTTAGCTTTTCTCTTAGATCAAATATTAAAGCACACATCAGGCTGCAGTCACGTCTAAACTTTTGAACTGCAGGTTTTATTATTTTGCTCTTTAGAAAGAGAGCCCAATTTTATAGAATTGATAGCAACAGTTTAGCATGTCCTGATGTCCTCTGGGAACCGTTGTGTGCTCAGACAGATGAGGAGTCGTCTGAGTTTATGAGAACATAGTCACAGTCTGGCTTTGGAAATTTGTCTTTGTGCCACCAGTGTTTTTCAAATTCTGTAGAAATGTCTTTGGGTACTCAATATACTCTCCCACAAATGGAAGCTGTAAACAATTGGTTTTTTTAAACATTTTCTCAACATTATTTCACTGGTAGCTCAGTCTCAGTGTACCATTGCTTCAGAATCTCAGTTTTATTACAAATTAGAGCAATGTAAATGCTCCTCTGTGCGAATGGAGTTATCTGTCTAAAAGAGTGAGCTGGATCCAGGTTCTGTGCACTCTTCTGCTGATAGAGAAGCGCCTCTGCACTGTAGCATTTTATCTTCAAGCCGCTGTCATAAATTCCTGTGCAAGAGTATGAAATTATTCCTGGCTATTGATTGCAGGTTGTTAGAGCCTTAATAATAACAATTTTCTGTTCAGCATTTCCTTCCCTTTACCTCTGATACCTTTGAGCTATGCACCATAAAGGACAATCGATACTGACAATATCAAACCTTTTTGCTGTAATTTCCAAAAAATTTAAATGAGAAATTATCAAATAAGTAGGTTTTTATCATTATGTATTGAACAATTAAAGCATGTAAAGAACAATTGACTTTTTATATTTTTAGTATTTGTATATATATATATGTATGTGTATGTATATATGCATACATACTTCTCACATGTGTATGCTTATATCTAATAACATGTCTTATTTTATATGGTGATTCTGCTTCCATTTCCTTGAATATCAGTAGGAATTTTGCCACGACATTTTTTCCTACCAAAAGTCTAAGTGACTGTGTATCTTGTTAACTGCTGACTGAGAAAAAAACTTCACATACTTGCAGAAGCTTTCATGTGTAACAACAAAGCATTGAATCCAAAATAACCAGCTGTGCTCTCATGGCCTGATAGGAAGGAAGCAGGTTTATATAGTCCTGTAAACAGTTCTATTACTTCATTTGAATGTATTATTTTACTGTATACGAGTTTATAATTTTTGAACTAAAATAGTTAGAGGTAACATTACAACGTGGAGAGCAATGCCATCTTTCTAATGTGTGTATCTACAGCTGTGGAAGTCAGTGGGAAGGAAAACCAGAAAGTGTTGTCTGATGCACTGCCAGGATGCTGTACTCAGTCAGGGTCAGATGTCCAGTTTTGTCTGACTGCAGTTCATTTGGGTAATAATCATGAAGCAGGAGCAACTAATACTCAAATTTCATTCTCGTGGTTAAGTCGTAAGACTCCTGATACTCAGGCCCTGTAAACGGCAATGCAAGCTAACCTGTATTCTCATTTGCTTTCTTTTTTATGTAACTAAAGGGCTCTTTAAAAGATAAAACTGCTCTGTAATACCTTTTTATTTTCTATAATCTGGCATTTTGAAAACCATAACCTTTCTTTTAAAATCTTATAATGAAAATACATAATACCATACTCATTACACCATTTTAGCAATTACCATTTCAGGAACATGTATTTACAATATTCTTGAAGTCAAATGTCACAGTATAACAATGTTTCATACTGTTGAGTGTTTGATCCTGCGTACATCCCACTGTGTATTTGTCAAAGAAATTCTCCCAGGATATTGATTGATCCATATATGCATTCAAAAACTCTTCTTGTGCCTTGCTGAAGGTGTAAAGGCATATATGCCATTGGGAGGATCCTCGACCATGGCACTTGCTTTCTCAGCTCAGACCTCATGGCTCGAGATGGAGAAACACCAAGATGCTCTGAACTCTTTTGGGTGCATGCTGTGGCATGAGTTTTAGAGGTGCACCTGTCAGAAAAGAGGGCACTGAAGAAGCTTGCTCACTTAGATAAAACAAAGGCAAGAAGGACCGAAGAAAGATGGTGTTTCCAAAAGAATATGTTGTTGGTATGGTCAGCCCTGAACTAGCCCTTTTTGCCACAATTTCTGAGCACATATCACATTAAGTTGTTGTTTAATGTTAAATAACCTTTCCTTAATTCTCTTGGAGAGCTCTTGCCAGTCCTGAAAAACCATCCTTCCACCTATAAAAAACCACTGTATACTTCTGCACCAGAGCCTGTTCTGCAAGGCACATTTTTGTACCTTATATTTTGTGCTTAATAGAAGTCTTTGCTATTTTTTCTTGAAGGCAATCAGTCCTGCAAAGTATGCTGGAGTAGGTCTCCAAATGAATTCTTTCTTAGTATGTTTGAGAATCACCACAGTAGGCAAAAGCATTTGAAGAAAAACTGCTCTGAAAATAGCTCCATTAAGAACAGTAAAGAAATTGTGCTCACCTATATAGTAACTACAGTTCTTCCGAATGGATTCTCCTTGTAGATCAGGTGACTAAGTAGTCACTTTTTTTTTTTCATTTCTTATATTCCATGGTAAAAAATAAATGTGGCAAAATAAACACAGTGGCACTGGCGTTAGGATTTTTTGGATATTCGAGGTGAATAAACCAGTTAGGTGTGGATGGAGGGGATACTGCTGGCAGCAGTTCCCATGTCTCTGTCAAACCTGTGTAAAGGCACACAGGGGCTGCTCATCTTGGAGGATCCCAGCACTCTACTGAGAAACAACCTTTCCTCAGCATTACTCTGAAACATGGGGAAAATAGTTAAGAATTTATTTTTGTTATGTTGTTTCACTAAAACATTGCTGGACATCTTGCAGTGTGGTTAAAAAACTTACAGAGGGTATTTAAATACGCATTTTCCTGTCTTTGATATTTTCTGTGGCTATGTGCAGTATTTACTATATAGTTCCTTTTGCTTTTTACATCACAGAGTGGTTTTACAACATGGTTCTTTGTCTTCTCTTTGTAGGCATTTCCTGTTTAAACATGGATCTGGGTCTTCAGCTATCTTCAGCGCAGCCAGTCAGAACTATCCTTTAACATCCAATACTGTTTACTCTCCACCTCCTAGGCCTCTTCCTAGAAGTACCTTTTCCAGACCTGCCTTCACTTTTAACAAACCTTACAGGTGTTGCAACTGGAAGTGCACAGCTCTGAGTGCCACTGCTATCACAGTGACCCTGGCACTGTTGCTCGCCTATGTCATTGGTAAGCCCTGCTTCCTTTCCTCTGCTGAATTATTCTTTTACTTCCTCTGCTCTGTTGTCTTGCTTGCTTTGCACTAATACAAATCATGTTTTACTAATAATATTTGCCATTAGTGCTTTGTAAATCCTGGCAAACAAAACACTGCATTGGCTAAAGGTTGAATGTGGAATTCTCGTTTACTTTCTACTCTGTTAACCTTGATGCTGCCTAACAGAGAAAGAAATATTATTCAAGATTACATGTTTATACTAGCAGAGGACTCCTACTGATTTTAATTGCTGTGATATTTTCTTACACATTTGATTTTCATATTATGCCTTACAACATTGTTGCTCTTAAATAATTATTTGGAAAGACTGGTAATGTTTAATTGTGTTTTGCCTTGCTACCTTTGGTTAATTTCTTCAGTCTCATCACCATTTAAATCTTACACGGTTTTGCTCTTAATTGTTATATCATTTGCTAGAATGACAATTAGCTCTAAAAATAGTTCTATACCATGTTGTCTAAGACAGATTTTGTTATCCCTTTACTGAATTTATGTTTAAAAAATAGGTTGCACAGTACCAACTTTGCCATTTTATTAGCAAAATGTATTGGACAGGTTTATGAGAGTAGCTAGAAAGGGCTTCCCCAGGTTTGGGGTTTTTTTTTTTTTTGGAGGACAGGTATACTGGAGGTGGCTTGAAGTCAGTGTGGTTACAGTCATACATAGGAGAGCAAATCTCTGTGATTTCCTCCATAACATTTAGCCTGAACTTTAATTATTGCATTGGGTTTTCAATCTGAATTGAAAATATTTAAGAATGTTCTGTGTCTTGAATTTAACAGTGTGGCTGTGGCTTCTGTAAACATAGGGAAATGTAACTCATTTTTGCTGTCTCACACACACTTTTAGACTGTTGTTTGAGATGGCAGTTCGCAGGTGGCAGGAGCCAGAGTATCCCTGATACCCTGTAGCTTGAATGGGAATAATTCCAGATTTGCCTGAAAGAGTGCAGTTCATACTTGGTAAAACTTGACAGAGATACAAGTACAGATACCTCCAAACTGATAAATGGCCACTGATTTTCTATACTCTCTGAATAAACATATCTATAATGAAAACTATTAAAATTTCAATAATTTCTTGTTTCCCACTGACTTTTTTTTTTGTCCCATGGTGACAAAGTTTTGGTTATTGTCAGCAAGATGCTCATCAGGAGGGATTTTTTCCTAACATCCTTACCTAATGCATATGGGAAAGCAGATTTGAGCGTTTCTGGTGCATGATGATTTCAAAGCACCTGAGGATCTCATAAGCTCCATTAATTGCAGATTTACATAACAGCTGGTGAGCATATGCCCTCGGTTAGGACTGGCTGTATCATTTTTGCAGCCTCATCTGTTTGCTGCACATTTTATCCCACCCACACCATTTAGATTTTATCTGGATGAAGCACTGCCTCTTTCATCTCTGTTTAAATTTCAGTCTGCCACTGAAATTTCTATAACTTTCTAGGGATATACTGCTATATGTCATCAGCCTGAGAAGGCTGGAAGCACTCCTTGTCACCATGAATTAAAAAGCTCTGTGTGACTCTGCTGTAGATGTGTCTGCTTGTCATATCATGGTAACACAAGGGGTGTAGCATGTTTTCTTTAGTTAGGCAGAAGCAGGTAAAATGGAGATATCTATGCATTTTATAAATTATTACTGTTTCTATTTATGCTTTCTATGGAAAAAATATAAATTTTTGAACCAGGAGTTCTAAGTCAGAAAGCTTTTCAGGATGCTATTATTTGCTCTTGTTTTCCCCAAAAATTTTTGAGTTGCATAAGCTTTCCTGCAGATTCAGGTGGTATTGGTTAGCTTAGTCCAAGTGAATATTCCGTCTGCCCATCTCTGGTTGGGTAAATATTTAAATAAGTTTATGGTCTCTTCTTATGACTCAGATACCTTAGTGCTTTCGCTTTTGCTAGGTTTGAATCATAGCATAGAAACTGTTTCCAGAGTTCATTGGCTCTGTAGGCTTGCATATTTGCATATCTTTTCACTTCAAAAATTTAAATGTGCATGTTGTAAACGAGTAGTTGAATATAGAAATTCAGACCATATGTAACACTCTGAAGTTAAAATGCACTCCCCCAAGTGTTTTCTCTTTGCTCACCATGATTCAGTTCCCTCACTCCATCAGATTTGCTTCAAGTCAGAGGAAGTTATGTCTGAGCAATCACTACGGACATGGGCCCAAATTGTAAAACAAAACTCATTTTAATTTCAGGACCAAACTTAACCTGTCATCAGCTCAGCAGTTATTACTGGAAGAATAAGGGAGACTTTTTAAAGGCAAAATGGTTTTCATCATTGTATTTTTAGACATAGCCTGCATTAACCATGAACTACAATTTCAGACCAAATGAATGTTGATCAAAATTTAACATCAAGCTTTTTCTTCTCCTAATCTAAGAACTTATGTGCTCTATTTCAAGTATTTTTCACTGCCATTAAATGCTTGATCTACACATTATTTCTAAAAGGAGGGCCAAATTTCAGCCTCGAGTCAGAACATCTCCAAAGTCTTAGAGACACGAAGCTTATTCTAGATCAAAATTTACAAGTGGCTGTTACGTTTGTAATGGACTGACCCGTGCCAGAGTGCTCTAAGCTGTGATTTCTTTTCAATCAAAATGTAAAGTAGCAAAACTAGATTTCGTTCTTTTATTTTTCAGCCTTTCCCTCTTATCAGTGAGACTCAATAGCGAAGCTTTTACATAAGAACACATAATTCTTCTGTATTTTCTCTCCTTTGAACTACTACTCAGTTTAAAAAAATACTGTTTCTCCATTAATCCTCTTTTGGCCTATAATCACTGTTTACTGTTTGGCCTTTCTGAAGTAAATTTGACTATTATATGGACAGTAAGGGAATTATAGAACACTGTTGATGGTTGTGTAACAGCAGATTTATTGAAAATCTTTAGTTTATCAAGTAAAACACATATTTTCACTTCAGCAGGAGTAATTTCTGTGAATAGGTTCTAAAGTCATAGTGGTTACTCCAAAAAAACCTTATTTCATAAAGTGTGTGTTTGGTCTTCAAACTGTTGGAGGTGTAATTGTAAATGTGTTGAATTATTTTCTATGGAAAAAGTCCTGCATGCTTTTATTTTTCATTTTCTGTTTTCCTATGTGTTGAGAAATGTAAATCCTGTAAATCTGGGGCACAGTTGTTGAATTTGCCCACAAAGTGGGCAGTGAGGCAGGTGAGCAGTTGGGACACATCTCAGGGAGGTGATGTTGGTGCCTCTCACTAATGCATGGGGGGCTGCAGCAACAGCTCCACCAGCAGTTCCTGAGTCTTGCCAAAAAATTTAAGAGTAAATTAGGCAAATACAAGAGATAGAATAAGAAATATAGTATTTCTTCTGGTTTTTTGCAACACCATATCATTTCCTTTAAGCCCAATACAATGGGTGATATGGCTGCTCATTTAGTAGTTATTTTTAGCCCATTAGTGAGTAGGATTTTTCTTCCATGATACTTTACCATTTTATCAGCAGCTGATTTGGACTTGCAAATCACTGGTCCTATTGATCAAAGGTGCTGAACTCCTACTGTTCCTATTGATTTCAGCAGGTGATGCAAATGTTCAGTGCCTCTGAAAATTGTATCTCATGTTCTTGGATTTAACCATCCCTGACTATGAAATGGCTATTTTATATACAAATGAATTCTCAAGTATGAATATGAAGTCGTCCCTATCCTTCATGATATTATCACTATTTATGAGTATGCACTGGAGATGGGTGTCGGGTCTTAAATTATATTCACATGGAGAGTAAGGAAATTAAAGCCTCTGTGCTGCCTGACACTGTGATCTGTCATTTCTCACTCTGCATACAAGGGAGAGGAGTGATGGTTTCAACCCTGGGAAAGGCCAGGCCAAATTTTAAGGACATATGTATCTCAGTGCATAGATTTATAGCATTGGTTGCATTGCTTTAGACAAAGTATAACAGTAGCAAAAAAGGAATTATGCAGAGAAGGCTCAAGGGGAAAATACACTGCTGTACACTGAAGAATATAATGGTATAGTAAACAGTGCTAGGTGTTTCAGGGTTAGGCAAACGTTGTGATACAGACGCATAACCCTGAAATGCCATTGAACTCCTAATGGGGAGAACTCTCACTGAGACAGATACATCAGGGTCTCTCAGCTGGGAATTGCGGTGTCTGCCCTCTTGGATCCTGGGTCTTAGTGAGGAACTTGACACTGTCACAAATCTCTAAGTACTCAGAGGAGAAACATTTACTGTTGCCCAAGACTAGGTTTTGTTTGTTCCTAAGTCTAAAATATGACTCGGTAATGAAAAATGAAGCCATCATCCCTGTAGGAGGATTGCAGGAGAGGGGGGTCTGTTTGTATTTTCAGGTATAAAAATATGTTAGGTATAAAGAGAAGACTTCTTGAGAAAGAGGAGGGTGCTGAGAGTTAAGATGGCTATAACAAATACATGGAAGAAGTCCTTATTTCATTAAATGCCCTAGATGCTCAAAACAACTTACCACTTTAATATGGATTTTTAAAAATATTTTGAAGACTGAATCCAATATTAACAGTCTCAAATTCTGAAATCTGTTTACAGCAGAATGAAATAGTATTTTATTTATAAAATGAGCTTACAGAAGATCAACTCTTCTAAAGGTCAGAATCAGAACTTTGATTCTGGCTCTTGTGTCCAGGTATTTTTCTCATTAATTCACCTTTACTGGAACTGAGACACTGATGCATCTGTGGCTTCATGCCACAGTGAAATCCAGTTTTATAAGCAAAACCTGCTAGCAGGTACAGAAACAAATAATTTTCTGGCACTTAGAGCAGGTGCAGAAAGAGTAGTCAGCTGCTAATATACATTCTATAACAGCTCTTCTGAAGTCTGGGCTTCAGGGGGATGATCTACTGAGATTCTGTAAAACAGCAGAGAAAGCTAAACAAAAGCCTTTAGTGGAGGTCAGCAATTTGGAGGGACTTCACATTTGCAGGATTTTTGTCCTTTGAAGTTCATCTCGCAGGTAGTAAGTACTTATTGCACAGGACTTTTTTGACGTCTCCTCGCTCCTGAGTGTCTCTTTTGCACTGGAGCCAAGGCTCTTATTCATATTCTGCCAAACATGTAGCACCGGAGTTGACAAGCTGTGCTTACACAGAAGGTAGATAAGAATAAATTAAATTAGATCATTGGCTTCCTAGCAGATGGCGGGTTAATCCAGTTTACAAAGCAAGTTCTGAAAAGACTGCTTGTATCTTTGTGGATATTTACTTGAGCGTGCCATAGAATTGTGGAGACTGAAGTAGTCAGTCTGGAACTGTCAGTTTGTTTTGTTTAAATGTAGAACAAAGTAAGTGTTCTGGTCAGTTACTTCAGAGGTGAAGACCCAAGCTTTTGTTCGGAACATGGCCCTACTGGTTTTACTTACAGCAAGTAACGTGAAACAACAAAAACCTTCCTCTGAGTAGGGAAAATCCCTTAGGCAGCATCAAGTTACGCTCACTTTTCATCTCTTTGCTGAGAGATTCCATGAAAGAAATTTATGGAAAGGGTAGATGATGTAGGCCTTTAATATTTCTTTTTCTGCAAGAGATCTGTTTTATACCTAATAATTATTTTTTTACCTGAGGAGCATAATAAATTAGCTGAGAAAAGCTATGTACTATGACTAGGATTTTCTGTACTGGAGAGAGAGAAGTCATTTAAAATTATTCTGAACAGCTCCACTGTGTGGCCTGGCTAGGGCAGGGTGGCTGAGGAAGAAATTTAGGTTCATCATAATCCTGTGGCATCCTCCAGTCTCTTCAAATCCACTGACTATGGACTCCTCCAAATTTAGCTTCTGCCGTAACATCCATAATGCATGTTAAAAAAAAAAAAAAATCTGTGTCTACTTTTGGGTTAGAATTTTATCAGAAACTTTGAATTAAAAAGGGCTATCTAATAAAATATAAATTAAATATAGGTATGGTGGTATCCGTCATGTAAGTCCTACCTCCCAATATTATGTAAATAGGGTCAAATTTTGCCTTCAGATCAATTTTGCCTCCAGATCACCTCAGTGAAAGCAATGTACAACTCTGGTCATGGCAACATGCAAGTCATAGATTGCACAGAGCAAAGTAATAATGTAATTATTGACAGGGGATTGTACTGGATGATCAAGCAAACCAAGAAAGAATATCTTTTCAGACGAGTGCAGTTCCTACCGGCCGGGAGAATACTGCTCTCAGCTGTCAGAGGAGAGGTTTGGTTAGGCCAGCTGATGGAAGTTAGGGGCTGATGCTCCTGCTGACTCACCACAGCTCCTCCTAACAAAAGTGTGAATTTTGCAATCATGCCAGCTAACAAGCTGTTTCATCTCTATTTGCCTGCCGCTCCTTGGGTATTGCCTGAAACTGCAGCAGCTCAGCAATGACCTTATGCACCCTACTAGTACCTGAAGTATTTTAGGTGCTGCAAACTACAGGGTATGTGGTTGCAGAAATTTTTTGGAATGCCAGATAGGCAGAGCCAGAGTAGCTTTTGCTTCTTCTGTAATGTAAGTGTAGTCATGAAATTTCAAAGGCTGTTCTGTGTGAACTTGAGCTACATCGTACAATGCATCCTTAGTCCTAATGGTGGGTTTCATACTGTTAGTCAGCAGCCAGCCCTCAAGGGCACTGCAGTCAAGGTCTTCAGAAGGTTGAACTCTGAGGAAAGAGTGGAGACATTCATCAGAAAGTGAATCTACCTCCTTTTTACCCAGCCCATTACTAAGTTGGACAGAGTGATGGTATCATCTCCTATTTGTTCTGTGGAGTACGATCTTACACCTGGGCATTACACGTGGGAAATACAGCTGAGAACCTTGCAAATGGATTTATGCTGTGGGAAATGACATTGTGGCCTACACTTGAATTGCATGGCATTTTCTGTGCCCCTTTTGTAAAAGCCAGAAATCCACTAGAAAAAAATCAAAGAGAGAATAACTCAGAAGTTCTTTTGAGCTTTTTAATGAAATTCAGGACATGCCTACTTATTTCTAAAGAGATTTGAGAGATGGAGATTTGAAAGTTTTATGTAATCTTATTTGTTGAAATAACTGTGTCTTTAAAACATGCTGTACATTTGTTTTGGGAAAAAAGCTCTGTAGGAATTTTGTATACCCTAGGTAAAAGAAAAGTGTCACAAAAAATGAAGAGGTTAGGGAGGGCTCTGTGTCTGCTAAATAGACATTTATCATTCCCTGGAATTAACTTCTGAAAAAGGTATCTCTAGGAAGTAATCCTTCACTGGTGTTTGTGGTCTGGTTAGTCCCAGAGTGACACCTAGATCTGGAGGTAATTTCTCAATAGCTATAATTAATGTAATGAAAACTGGAATGATTTTAAGATTGCAAGGTGACTGGGTTTCTGCAGTGCTAGAAGTCATTCAGATCAATTCACATAGATCTTATTTTCACAGCCATGTGCTTTGCTGTACAGCCCTCAGTTGTGCCCACTGTTCAGCACAAGTCTGGTGCCCCATGTCACCTCCCAGGGATGAGACACCCGAGCCTGGCAGAGACCATCCTCTCTGCGATGCAGCTGGTGTTTCCAAGGAGGAAGCTGACTGTCAAACGTACATACAGATAGTTTTGCCAGCTTGCCAAGCTTTGGCACAAGCTGTAAAAACAACAGCACTTCCCAGCCTGAAGGAAGACAAAGCCAGTAAACAATTGGAATTGGTGCGAGTGGATGGTAACAGGCACAGGGTGTGTAATGTGGCAGGGACATGCACCAAGGAAAAGGTGCGGCACACGTTCAGCCCTGGCTTTGTGATGTACCCTCTGCAGCACGTGCAAATGCTGTCCTAGGAAATGAATAATAACAACAAAGGGAATAGTGTAAGAAAGCAACTGCATTATATTCATGATTCCATAACCACTAAAAGCTTATTAATGATGTGTCCAGTTGTGTTTTGCTTCTAGTGATCTGTTTCAAGTGCTGATATAATTATTTGCATTAGTATAAATGAAATGTGCATTCATTAGCTATCAGTCCTATTGAACTATGTTCCCTTTTGTTGTTAATAACTCTTTAAATAATAATAGTAATGTCCAGAAGCTCAAGCCAGGAACAAGAGCACTTACTCTAGAGATGTCAAGGCTGCTTTTTGTTGTACGTGGCAGTGATCTGTCTTGTGTTAAGAATCTCAAAACTCAGACCTTAACTCTGTGTGATCTGACTGCAAGACCTTTTTCAATGTATTATCGTGGTCCCTTGATTATTTCAAGACCATAGAATATGAAGCAATCCAGGCTTGAGATCTCACCACTGACACCAGAAAGCTTAAAAGTATGCTTCTGATACTTCTTCTGGCAAGTGGGTATGTGCTGCCCAGTCTCCAGAGTCCAGATCTGATGGTGAGTCAGTGATTTGAGATGCAGTAAATTTGTCACAAATACTGTCACCTCACTAATTCAGTAGCAATGCTCTCATTTGCTAGACTTGGATCGTGTCTCTGTAATTGGGTGACCCAGGAGTCACACAGATCTGGAATTAATGTCTGTAGATTGGCAGCTTTGCATTCTTGGGGTAGTTTTCCCAAGCCTTGAATGGATTCCTGTCAAGGGCTTGGGATTTTGTTAAATTTTTATAATTTAACTTTTCAGCATGCAAGGGAGACTTCTGACCAAACACATGGGAAATGGACTCCCAGTTTCCTGGTTGTATTGAGATATTTTCCTTGAAGTATGTACAAGCGCAGAATAAAACCATGTACTTTCTTAATGCAAGCCCCATTCTAGATCACACTTATTTCTCCTGGGAGTCTCTGAGGTTCCTACGTGGTTCAGGAAGAGCAAATATATTGCCTTTTAGGCTCCCACTGTGGGCAGATCCTACTCAGTGCAAATTGCTGCATGTGGCTAAAGAGCTGCTGCTTGAGCTTTGCTCTTTATGTGAGAATTTCAGCTCCTCAGTGGGGGTCATCCTCAATCCATATTTAGTGGGTCATCAGTCCTCCCTGCTGAGTTACTTCAATGCTAAGGCAACCTCTTCCTTGGAATAATTTGCCCTTCTCAGTAAAACCTTGGTAATTGTCTAGACTAACTGCAGTACTGTCGTGTTATACTAAAATAAGATCCTCTATTGCTGTCTTTCTCCAACCATCCTTCAAGGCCTCAGATCAGAAACAAAGAAAGGAAAGCAGAAAACATGAATGGCTCTGCAGGCAAAGTAGAGTAGGCAATCCCTGCGTATGGCGATAAAGATAGTTTATAACTTCTTAAAATGATTGTTTAGTAGATTTCCTAGTACATACATAAATAACTACTATATTTCTGTTAATTCGTGTTGTAAAATAATTGTATCTATTTTAGATCTAGAGCCAGCTTTTTAGCTGCAGTGTAATTCCAGAGTAAGTCTGGAGTCAATGTTTTTGCTAATGTTTAACCTAAATGAAAGGGTTTCAGAGTGCAGTGGGCACAGTTTCACTTCAAAGTGGATTGGAAAGGTGAGAAGTTTTAGTCGGTGTCATTGCTTTTGTCAGCAAATTCTGAGATCTTTGACAGTCGAAAGCAGAGGGACAACACTGATATAGCATTAGAATCTGTTGCACAATATTGAATTTATTCAACTGTTATCCTTTTAATTGCAAGTAATTCCATTAATTGCTGCAGAAATTCATCACCCTGACCTGGCTGAGCTCCAGAAGAGAGTATGGAAACTAATTAAACATTGAGTTTTAAGGTAAAATGGTAAATTGCTCATTAGCCCCCTTGAAATTCTGGTTTATTACTAACAGAATGAAGTAATACTTGACTTTGCAGTAGCTGGGTCATAGCATTCTTTTGTAGTCTCACTGAAGGTGCTGTAGTTTAGACATCAGTTAATTGGTCTTCGTTTTTTTGCAGCAGTACACTTGTTTGGTTTAACCTGGCAACTACAGCCTGTGGAAGGGCAGCTCTATGAAAATGGAGTTAGCAAAGGAAATAAAGGAACAGAATCCATGGATACTACTTACTCACCAATCGGAGGAAAAGCTTCGGATAAAATGGAAAAAAAAGGTATGTGTAAATGAGAAGCCAGACAGATGATGAATTAGTCAAACATTACTACTGTTCAGATTCCGTATTTTCTACATTTTGACAATATTTTGACTCCAGGTTCTATCTTCTTCAGTATAATTTTGAAGCAGATATGAAAAGCCCATAACCATACCTACGTAATAAAGATAGGTTCCTTTAGCAGAACTCTCACTGAAATTAGCAACCAGCCCATTAGAAAAGGAAGGTTCAGTAGCGCAGTGAGAGAAGAGATGAGAGTGTTTGGCTTCTGTCTTAAGACAAGGGAGGGGAGACTGTATTTGCCTTGTTCCCTGTTGTGCAGAGAGCTTGACGCTGTGCCTGTCTCGCAGACCAAAGTCAGTCTCAGGCAAGGTGAACCCCTTTGTATTGACGGGTCAGAATGTGCAGAAGAGTAGAAATCTTACTGCTTTTCAAGGCCTCCAGTTCTTGAAGGTGTACGCTAAAGTACAGCATCCTGTCACATTCCGGCTGACCTAGTCACAGTGAATCAGCTCCCAGGAACCTACCACAGCTGCACAAAATGCCTGAGCCAGTCTGGCAGCTCCCTGCTGCCAGGGGCACAGCCCTGCTCTGCCCTCTCGCCTCCCTCTGCATTTCCCTGTGTCTCTGTGCCCACTGCAGGGATTGTCTCCTGCACAACCAGGCCACGTCAGTCCTCCATGGCAGCAGAAAATGGCTTTGTTAAAGAATGCAAATCATCTTCTGCCACAGAAGCGACTGAACCAGACCTCTTGAAGTGCCAGAGCTAGGATGGAAAGGAGTGGGCTGTGCAGCCAGGGTGTGAAATAGAAGGAACTATCTGAGATGTGCAATTCCTTCCTCTTAAGTCCTGTCATTTAATGTTGTTAGATCACCTGCTCCAGTATTAGTCACAGGCTGTGGCCCATGCTTCCCATCGACCATCGTGACAATGCTTTCTGACCATAAAAAGCAGATGGCCTTCCCATTTCTTTTTATGGTACTCAGAAAAAGTGGATAAATCAGGTCAAAGTGAGTGGGAGTGGAATATGAAACCTAATCTTTCCAGTTGTTAGGAGGAAAGTAAAATTGTACTGGTAGCTCTGCAGTGATAGGAGACTTCCAGAGCTTTCAAATTTTAGAGCAGAGCAGGGATCTGATTTTGTGTGTTCTGGGTAAGGTCCATGACTGAAAATAGGCAACAAAGTGGGGACATTGTTGTACCAGTCCCTCCAGCAGGAAGATTGCACTGCATATCAATAATCTTGCAAATCAGTGGCACAACTGGATAGAGATCATATTAGATAAATGAACAATAGAAATACGTGTAAGGAGGCAATGGTGTTGTTTTCCATTATTTCATTCCTCAGAATGGATTTGTAGTGAGTTGCAGTAAATGTTTTATACACTTTTGTATTTTTGTCCTGGTGCACCATGGAAAATATCTCAAATAGTTCTTCTCAACTGCATTAAATCATTTTGTCAATATATTACAGATTTAATAAAAGCTTTTCCAATGAATTTGGCTTCCAAGGAAGGATGTGTAGAAAAAACATCCAAAACATCAAATATCTTAAAAAATTAGATGGTTTGAAATAGAGAGAAGAATATTCAAGTCAAGAAAGACTCAATGTAGTAGGTAAAAAGCTAAACCACCTGCCTTACCCCTGGGAACCACAGTTTTTAGTGTAGCTACACAACTCCCCCACAACACTAAAGAACGGAGTCCTGTGATAGCAGAGCCATTTCACTGGGGGCTTATCCAGCAGTTTCAGAGGTCAGTCATGAATAGACTTACACTGTTGTCTCACTTGTCCCCTTTTACCTTTTGGGGGTAACGTGTAATCCAGAGTTTAAGATAGCAAGGAGTGTACTTGGAAAAACACAGGAAAAATCATGTGGAATTAGTACATGCATAGTCTGGCTCTGGCTAGTCTTTGCTCGTTTTCTTTCTTTCCATCACTTTTAATATATATCAGTAATTTTACTCCCAGTCCTCATAACAAATTCTCCATCTAGAAGTGATGAAAAGGAGCACTTGGAAACAGGCAACTCCTTTCCCTACAGCGGGATGCCACAGAAAGCTGATGTTTTGCCTAGAAACTTGAAGCCTCTGATGTAATGTCACAGGGATAAATAACTGCTGTAAGGTACTGTGACCTCACATTTTCCCAACGCAATGCAGCAGCACAGAATGCTTTTCCAGGCTTTGAAAGTGTATGTTTTAAACTAATCTTTTAATGAAAATCAAGTTTATAAACCAGCAAGTCAGATTTCTTCAAGAAGTCACTTTATAACACACTGACCCACAGCTATGAGTTAACATTTTAATATGTAGTAATGTGATTAAAAAGTCAGATATCCTATTGATGCTGGTATTTACCAGGGGAGTACAAGGAAATTGATTGTTTCAGGATCAGTAGTAATAAGCATATGGGTATATTCTTGTGAAGGTAATTGGCACCATGCTGTTCAGAGTTTTTCTTTCTTGAAGCCAAGAGAAACCTGTGATTAGGAATCTATCTTCTGTTTTAGACTTCTGAGGAAACTGTGCTTAGAAAGCATAGGGAAGAATTAATACCCTAGTTGCCAAGATTGGGAGCTGTACAAGGAATTGAATATAGATAATTAAATGGTACTTTGTCATACAGAAAATGTTTTTACAACAAGAGCAGAATTGTATTTCAGCACTGTAATTTTAAAGGCTTATTTTGGACTTTTTCAAGAAAGAGTAAGAAAGTACACAAGGATAGTCTGTGAGGAGTGTGTCTTTAGGTGCCTTTTTTTGTACAGCCAAATACCTGCTTAGTTCAACTAAACATGGAAACAAAGTTAAATTCTTCTTCTGTAAAGAAAGGAGAGTGGCTCAGTGAATATGAAAATGTGCATTTCAGACATGGCTCCTACAATGGCCTTTCCATGCTCTGTGGTTGTCTGAAAAATTAGCATTTGAAAGGTAGAGATTCTGCGACTGCGTCCTGTCAGTAGAGGTAGATAGTATGTATATTTTCCTGTTAGCTTTGTGAACAGCAGCATGCACTTCTTTCCCATGGAACAGATAAATGTACATCTGAATGTACATCTGGTTTTTTTAAAGCTTATATTAAATTGTTGCTAAAGCAAAGGTATTTTCAGCCAAATGTAGAAAAACTCCTAAGGTATGTAGCTACACTAATATGATATTCAGCATAATTTGAGAATATCAGTTAGTGAGAATTCACCCAGACTGAAGACATGACACTTTTTGTTTTCAACGAAGAAACAGACCTCACTTCAAAAAATAAGACGTGGTTACTGTATGTTAAAGACCTTGAACACTGACCAATAGTGCCTTTAACTTCAAAAATGATACTGTAGCCTTGCCTTTTTACTTAGTGCTCTACTGTCTTGTAATTGAATCATGTTAATTACCATGTGTCAATATCACCAAAAAGTACCATAGTGTTGTACTTAACCCAGGGTAATTGCTTGCAAAGAATCATTAAGATTTAATATCTCTAGAGCATTGGAAATAGGGGAGAAGGTTTTTAAATTTCCATAAGCCGAGTAGGATCTTTTAGAGGTTGAGGTGGGAAGGGATCTGCTTTCATTGTCCAGTAGAGGAAGTTTAATTCTCTTTTCAAAACTCAACATTCAAGATCTTTTCCGTGAAGCAAATTGGGCAGAAGCAGTCTTACCTTGAACATTGTTAAAGCAGCAATTTGGAAATATTTTAACTCACAAACTAAGTAAGTGGTGTATTTTTAGAGTACTAGATTACAAGTTTCTACTCTAAAAATAGATATATTTACGTGATGAGGTGTTATAAGTTAGCTCCTTGTTCTTGCTGTGGGTTTGGTGACACAAAGCAGCTGTAAAGCTGGAAGATCTGGTACCCTGAGAATTGCTCCTGCCTTGTAAATTAAATCTCTATTCATTAAGAATGCTAAGTACTTCCTACACTAGTTAAAGCCTACGTAAGGTCCCACTGAGGGTCTTTGTTATTAACACACTCAGGCAAAAGCTGGCCCTAGCTTTGCCACTGCTGTTTTCATTTCCAGGGGTGATTTATAAAATTTCACATGCATTATGTTGGATTAGATATTTATATGCATTTATTGTAAAAGATGAGGCTCCAGTCACTTTGCTCCTCGTTATTTTTCGTTGTGATTCTGGAATGAAATGAAGCATAGATGGATATGGCTGCTGAATTCAATCTTTTCTTGACTCGTCCTCTAATGCCACACGCTATCCTGCTTCTGCTCTAGTTCAGAGTATGAAAATGTCAATAGAGCTTTACAAACCTTTCAGTGGAATTAGCTCAAATGTTTGCAGGATTGGGTCTGTGATTCGCAGCATGTCACGATGCTGATCACAGAGAGGCAGTAAAAGACATAAAGATGGTGATATAAGCCAGCAAAGCAAGCCAGCTCCAATTTAGTTTGGCGAAGTCTTCCTTATGCATTCAATTTCCCTTTCTATTTCAGTGCTCTCACACCCATGTGTGAAGTTAAATATTGTGGATATCTGCAAATTTATCGTTCGGCATTATGAAATTGTGCCACTTTTGTCTTCAGAGTGCCTTTCCCTGTCCTCATGCCGCTATTACAATTTCATGAAGAAAGACCAAGCCAGAACAGATGTTCTTTATTTCTCCAGAACTAGATTAACACTACCATAATAAAACCATTAGGAATGGTGATTAATAGAAATCCGGGCTTTGGACAGGGGCTCTGAACTACCAGGTTTGATGGATTTTCTGTCCTCACTGGGGTCCATTTGTGTAACTTCTGCAGTGCCCCTTTGGCAGCAGTCTGAAATACATGCCAAAGGAAGAATTTCCCTCCATCCTAGCTCTGTGTATTTGCAGTTGACTGTGTTTTGTTTGCATAGTTGATGGGCAAAGACCACGGTTTACAGAGCAGCAGTTCCACCTTTTCAAAATCAGTAAAGTGTTACAAGATTTTCAGCAAAAACCATGGTAAAAATACCCCATGACACCTGTTGTTGGAAATACTTTGTACATGTTTGTTGGTGTTTTCCAACTTGATAGAAAAATGCAGTTATCAGTGTTAGAAGTTGATTTTTGAGGCATGTTTATATCTTGTAACTTTCTCTCTTCACTCACTGTAAATACACAATTGACTGCTTTGTTTGTTTCTGGAAAATTAGTGTTTCAGAAGGGCCGGGCCATAGACACGGGAGAAGTAGAGATTGGAGCACAAGTTATGCAGACCATCCCACCTGGTTTATTCTGGCGCTTCCAAATTACCATACATCACCCCGTGTACCTGAAATTTAACATTTCGCTGGCGAAGGATTCTCTGCTGGGAATTTATGGCAGAAGAAACATCCCACCTACTCACACTCAGGTAAGTGGAAATTATCCTGATTCTGTCACACTTGTATTTTCAAACAGCAGTGGATAGGAGTGTTCACAACACGCTTTCAAAGCAGAGAGGGAGGAAGGGACTGGCTGGAACCACAGTCTGGTTTTCCTTTTCTTTTACTGAGCTCTAGCAGTACCTCAAACCATGCTCTCTCAGAGGAAAGGACAGTGTCATACCAGCCAGGTCAGCAGCTGTGACCTCAGGGATGTGACTGTCTGGGAGGCTGGACAGGTACATGCTGTCCTGCTGCGTAGATGCAGCATCTTCTATGCAAGGGATGAAACTCCGGTTCTCTTGAAAATGCTTTGATCTTTTTATGATTCCCTTAAAACAAACAGATTGTACAGTCAGTATAAAGAGTTAATAGAAAAGAAAAAAGCTGTCTCTGGTTTCTAAGAGCAAATATTTTTTTGAGTGCTTACTCTGGGGATTTTGCAAGAGAAAACCTAGCTAAGCAGTCATATGCAATATTTCTGGCCACATTCAACTTTTTTTTTAGGCTTAATGTATTTGGCATATGAAGCTGTCATTTCTATGGATAATAAATTTTTCATCTTTCTTTATAGCAAGATCACACTCCACAGAGTGTGATAAACATACATGGAATCATGGAAAGATTGTTTGTAATGGACCACTGGAGATCATCTACTCTAACCTCAGAAATTTTTTACTAGTGTTTTGATGTTAGAAATAAGCATTTTTAGCTATCACTGACTGTAATTGAAGCTTGATCTTCAGTTGAGCTGACAGTGAACTTTACCAAAAATCAGAATGCCTAAAAAACCTAGAGAAATATATATATTTTTTGAACAGGGATTCATAGAAATCTCTGATGCTTTGTGATTAACAGGCACTAAAGTTGTCAGCATCAACCTGCTTAGGTAAGAACTTTCGTGCAAAAAATACATACTTATTTGCATTACTAAAATTAAATATAAAGAAAAAGTATATTTAGGTTTTGATATCTGATATTGATATTAAGGGGCAAGGATTTAAAAATCTGGTGTAGAACAACAGGTTTTTAATCTGCTCTTGGCATTTGAGATGAATAGCTGCATAGCACAGGCACTACACCTTGGGAATTTTGGAATTATTCCCATTAAAGAGATGTAATTTTTGGAGTAAATCTGCTGTATCTAGTGCAACAAGTCTGATTTTACCCTGCCATGGCAAACAACTGTGGCAGTTTTGGTGCCACATTTCTGACCTACCATAATGCTTTTTATATGTAAACCGAAGCTAAATTGGCTAGGTTGTGCAATTGCTGTCCACATTGGTGAATACTTAGGCAATTCCTCTTAAGATTTCAACTGTTTATTCATGTTTGAAGGAGACATGCAGAGTAGATTCATGAATATTTGCTAGGTGGTTAATTTTTGTTTATTATTATTTCAGTTTGATTTCGTAAAACTGATGGATGGAAAACAGTTAATTAAACAGGAACCGAAAAACTCAGAGGAGCCTCAGCAAGCTCCCAGGAACCTGATCTTAACTTCACTGCAAGAGACAGGTTTCATCGAGTATATGGATCAAGGAGCTTGGCATATGGCATTCTACAATGATGGAAAGAAAGTAGAGCAAGTGTTTGTACTAACTACAGCTATTGGTAAGAACAAGCACAATATAATTGTTATTCTGATTCTTACATTGCAAAGATGTATTTGATGTATTCCAGCTCCTCTTTAGTATTCTCTTAAATATGTTTTGTTTCAGCTTAGTTTATTTAACCTCAGTGGAGCAACATCGTGTTTAAGCCAATATTAGACAAATAGCAACATTTTTGTATTAAAGATGGATGTTATCAAATTAATTAAGTGTGAAGTTTTCATGTGTTAAGATTTTTCTGTGCTAGCTTAAATGCTTGAATGATTTCTGGTGTTATCTTTTTCCAAGTAAAAGAGATTATGTCTGCCCTCTTTACTTACATGGGAACCATAAATCCTACAAAAATTATCCAGGCTTTAAGTTCTTATTTCCTGTATTTTAGTCAGTTGGAAGTTGGAAAATCTTTTGTGGATTTGTTTGTGAGTGTTTTTGGATGGATGGATGCTGTTGTTTTATGCAGTTATTCAAATGCACCATTTTTTTTGGAATACAGAGGGCAAATACAGGAGGCAGTGTCCTGGTTGCATATGAGGTTCCTCCTGCCTTTTTAACATGTATAGGTGGGCAAATGTTTGCAGATGTAGGTGTTGTGAGTGAGCAGTCCTCACACAGCCCCTCACAGGGCTTTTTTGAAATTTAAATTTAGGTGAAGTGTTGTATTTATGACAGTCTTGGTTTGCTGCAAGACTTTAACCACTATACCCTTTAGTTAACCTGTTCTGCCATATGTTTAGCAAGATGTCTTTACTAGTAATGGACGTGCCATCTGCTCTTCAGAACAAGTGGATACTATTTTTACTTTGTGGTAAACACCTTGCAGAGCAGGACAGTATGATTCAAATACCAAGATTCTGAAGGACTTGCATAAAAGAAAAAATTTAGAAATTGAGATGGAGCTGTAATGACTGGTTCTGGTGTAAAGTTTCATATTTGCTCTGTTCAAAAAAGTTGATCTTCTGCAAGAAAAGACGCCATTATCTGATTCCATCTGAGAAAATAAGATTCAAGCAATTTATGAAGCATCTTTGCAGATGCTCTAAAACCTGGCCAAACTCCAGACCAGACCAGTATCCAAATTCCTGATCTCTTGTTTATTTTTATTGTAAGACAGCAGGGTTTATACAGGATGGTTTAAATAATATTTCATTTAGTAGCATAACTTCTACTCTCCCCCTTCCCCCCACCCCCAAAAAAAAGGAAATTAACTGCCAGAGTTTATTTCATGTTACATGTGGTACAAAACAAATTGTCCATCCCTTCAGTGGCCAATAAGCAGAAGAGACTATGGAAGAGGGAAGCGTGTGAGCCACAGTGCAGGCAGGAATCCTTGTACTTCATCTTCAAAATGCCTGCAAGAAGATATTTTTCGGAGAAAGTCTGTTCATGCTGCTGCAAGAATCTGTTGCTGGTGCATTTGAAAATACTGCCAGCTATTGTGTTTTCATAACCTGTGTATCTTATTCTTGTGGTTCTCTGTGCATCATAACTTGATTGTTTCTTTTGGGATTTCCAGAAAAGAAAAAAAAAAATCTATATATCTATATATATACATATAGATATACCCTTGAGGCATTCTTCTTACCCAGACTGGTCCAGAGTCACGTTTGACATCTCTGCCAATAAAGGAATCAGCCAGGACCAGAAATCCTGAGAACAGAGCAAGAGCTTTGGATGTATCTCTGTCAAATGCTCCTTTGAACCCTCATCAGCATCTATTAGATTGCATTTCAAGATGCTCCATGTTAGTTATGTACAAAATTGATTTTGCTGACACTTTAGGTGAAATTCTGATCAGACTTTCCCAAGGAGAGTAAATTGCATGCAAAACGTGGCATGCTTCAAGTACTTCTGTTAACTAAATAAAGGGCAGCCCAAACTGGACATTGCGTTGAGGGGTAGTAACTTCTCAACCCATTCATTCTTCATTTCAGGTCAGTGTAGGGATCATTTGCCATGTGATTGTAGGAAAACTGAGAAGGCAGGCAAGTGCACACATAGAGCAAGAGAAGAGTTGATAATGAAAAGTAATATGAAAAATTAATAACGAGCAGCATTTCTGTGAAAAAAACTTCCTTCTGAAAATGAGCTGGTTTTTTTAACTTCAAAACAGACATCTGTGTACAGGTTGTGGATATCTGATGAACAGATGCATATCAAATGTCTGTTCTTTAGTATAAACTGATAGCCTGGAAAGAATGTTTTCAAATAACCATAGGAGTTTTCAAGAAGAACCAATCCTTATCTAAGTGCCCATAAATAAGATCAAAATACACTTATATCAGTTATTTTTATGAGTTGTAAGATCTGGGTTTTCTTCTTTTTCCTCAATTATTTCATGGGAAAGGTGTCAAATTTCCCATTTTCCCATAGCCAAAGGTACTTCCCCACATCTGTAGTGGATGTGGCCATTAAATAGTCCCAGTTCCCCTGGCTCCAGAGCCCCTCTCCCATCCAGCACCTGCATGGGCTGCAGAACCCCTCCATCCTGGAGCTGGTCTGACAGTGACCTACTCCACACAGGATCATCTTAGCTTGAGTTTACTTCATATTCTTTATGGAAAATCCATATAAATCAGTGAATCCACTGAATTCCTGTAGGAAATATATGTGTAAATTGGAACCAGCTAGTCCACGTACAGATAGGAGCCTGTCCTCAGATGTGTGAGGTTAAATGGCTTAATATCCAAAGCTGTGTGATAAAACATGGGCAAGTTTAAGATCAGAACTGAAGGTAGGATTTTTTTCTTCAAATGTAGTTCTTAGTTCTTTATCACATTGAATTTCATCACTGTACAAAAGACTATTTTTTTGTTTATCTGATTGTATTGAAGTGGAAATCCTGCCCTTCTCCAAGGGATTCAATTCATGTGGTTCAAATGAACACCATAGAAGGCAATTTACTCTATAAACAGGTTTCAAACAAAATACTTCAGCAATAAAAGAAAGTGTTTAAGGTGGACATTTTTCAGCAAATACTCAGGTTCCTGCAGTGCTTTTAATAGTGGTAAATTTTACATGAACACTTACTTTAAAAGCTTTTTGGTGTAATATAAGTGATGCACCTGTTATCTCAAAGCTGTCAAGACAAAATCTAATAAATATTTGTAAGCTGCTTGAACAGGAATCTTGTTTTATGCTCCCTATGAATGAAAATGGGCTTTTTACTGCTTCTGCACCTATTTGTATGTTGTGTCCTGCAGAGTGAGGTGAAGATGCCATTCATTTCAAATTCAACCAATTTATGTTTTTCTTTGTGCACAATTGCCTGAATAAACAGAAATCCTGGATGACTGCTCTACTAATTGCAATGGGAATGGAGAATGTATCTCAGGCCACTGCCACTGCTTCCCAGGATTCCTTGGTCCTGATTGTGCAAAAGGTAATCTCATATTAACTGACCCACGGTGCATGACAGGGATCATGATTATGGTGTGTGACTACTGGGCTTGCAAAGATTCAAAGTGATTAAAGGAGATTAAATTCCTTTTTCCAGCCAGATGGCAGATACAGTATAAGCACACATGTGGAAAGTTTCTTTATGCTGTACTTGAGTTAACACAGATCAACCACTTCTCCCTCCCCGACTTTCAAATTTAACAGGTTTCTCCATCCCCCTCTGCATCCTGTCTGTAATTGTAAAATACATTTTTTAATAGGTATGTTAGCTTAGCATAATGATTTCTGTTATTTGAAAGTGACTAACAGCTTCACTTTGGAGAAAACATAAGTAAATCAAATGCTTCTGTGGTCTTAACTTGAATAGGGTGTAGATAAGAAACCTAAAGCAGCTTAGAGATGGTTTTCCAGCATTAAGGCAAAAAAACATGTTAAGTGAGCTTACTTCTGTTTCAGATATTTCTGTCGGTATTATCCATTATCCCACTGCATGTGATGTCCAGAAGTTTTCATGATTTTCCAGTGTCTCCTCAAATGTAGGGTTTATTTTTTTTAAGACTCAATTGGCACAGAAATTGATACTGGAATGTAAAAGTAAGCTTCCACACAGCTGGTTTACATACAGATCAGTAATGACTACAACTTCAGTGATACGTCTTCTTAGAAGAAAAAAGGCAGATCTTGCTTCAGTTCACAGGACAGAAATATTAATCTTACTGAAAATCAGGCATCCCTGCAAATTCTTTGCAGAGTCCCATCGAGGGGAGAGTTGTTTTTATCTTCTAAGATATCCCATTGCTAGTCAAAATTAAGGTATACGAGAGAGGCACACTGAGGAGACAAGGACATTGTATTACTGCTGCACTGCCTAGTTCAAAGATTTCCGTTTACAACCCTTGAACCAAATGAAGAATTGAGGAGCTGGAGTGGAAAAGCAATTTTACAGAACGATAAATGCAATAAATGTTAATCTATGTAAGTATGTAAATACATTTAAAAGGTCCATCTGCCTTCTTCAGATTCCTGTCCAGTGCTGTGCAGCGGAAATGGAGAATATGAGAAAGGTCACTGTGTGTGTCGAAATGGCTGGAAAGGACCAGAGTGTGATGTTCCAGAAGAGCAGTGTATTGATCCAACCTGCTTTGGCCATGGCACTTGTATCATGGGTGTCTGCATCTGTGTCCCTGGATACAAAGGAGAGATTTGTGAGGAAGGTTTGTGAAGTTTCCTTCTCTATAGTTAGGGGGATTGATTTTTGTCTTTAATTTCCACCTGTTTTAAAGTAGTTAAAAAACTCACAGAGATGTGATCAGCTTTCTATGAAGCAGTACTATTTTGCTCAAAACTTTGTTTACTGTCTCATAGAAAGTAATGTTAAGAGAGAAAATTTTCAAAGGTGAAGGTATTCAGGTCTTGGTAACAGTCCAGTGGACCGATCACACGAAGTTGACATTTTTATTTGAAAAGATAAAATTATTTATTTTTATTTGGCCAAAAAGCTCAGGGTAAGGCAGTCAGGAAAAAAACATGTTGTGGTAGTTCTCCAAAGCAATTATGTGATTGTAATCAGCTTTTCCCTTTTCCATTCTGTTACATCTTAGATTTTTCTGACAGTATAAAGCCAAAAGGGCAGCAAACAGGTTCAGTTTACCAGAACATATTGTGTAATTCTGTTGTCATATGTCATTTTTACTGGGAGCCTTTGCTCACAGCACTAAACTGGCATCTTTTAAGGCTTGGCTGACAAAAAGTAGGAAATTCTGTGAGAACAAGTTATTGTATTTTTGCTGGTTATGGTACTGATGTGTCTCTGCCCTCATCTATAGACAGAAGCAGTTGTTGTTTCCCTCAGCATGTCTGAGATAGCTCATCAGCTTTGACTTTCTTCCCTTGTGCATAGCCTCAGAAAGCAGAACTCTTCCTCGAGCTTTCCCTGATTTGATGATTTTTCACTAGTCCCTGAGCCTGGAGCTAGTGACAGCATACTTTGTGCTTCCTGCTATAGAGATTTTTGGTAATTCTTTTGAGTAGCACACACAGGAGGCTTTTTATGTTGCTTGAATTCTCTAGTCAGAAAAATGTCCGGGATGGATTTGATAGATTTGACATATCTGGAATGGTTTTTAAAGGGAGGATCAAGAGAATGCTTCTGACATAGTCGATTGTTGGTAGTTTCAGAAACCAAGAAAGCCCAAACGGGAAAAAGCAAGTAATACACAGATTTCCTTGGTGAGGCCATGATGCTGAACAAGCCTGTAGCTGCTGAGAGGCTGACTGCTGTTTTTAGTTGCTTTGTTTCTTGCCATAATGAGATCCTGCAAAATGGTTGGGGAAAAAATGACAAAAATGTACTCAGACAGGTGTTGAAACCAAGAGTGGGAAAACATTGGATTTTTATAGTAAGAAACTTTTTTAAATTAAAAAAAAAAAGGTGGAATTATGTAGAAATATGGAAATACGGTGGATGAAACAAACCTGTGTAACCAAGTACAGTAGGTTTTTATTGTAACAGCGCGTCCTTGACATGACTGTTCAGTTTATATTGTAAAACATAACTTGTGCAGTTGGGGAATTCTGTCAGGAATTAAGATTATTTTATTGTATGTAAACATGATTTAGTCTTACAGCAGTGCTGTTAACGGACATAGCAACGGATGTACTATCCAGAGAGCACCAGTTACTGCATGCATTCATTGCTGTGGGGGTCCCTTGAATGTGTCCTGCCAGATTATCATTCCTAAAATGGAGTCACCCTATTAATTTTAAAATATCAGCAAAATAGCTGTCTCAGGATGAGAGAAAATTGCTGTGTGTTTTAGTCCTATGCTTAGCAAGATGTGCATTGTCCAGAAACACTGATTCCCTCTCTCAGAATTACACTGTGCTGTGCACAAGCCTGGAGGGCTGAAAAAGATACAAAATAAATCCTGAAATAAGATGTTGAATTGGTGGCATAGCAGTTCAAAAGATAAAGCTTTACTTCTTTATTTTTAGGTTGAAAGGTCCTATAAACTGAAGGCCATTAATTTCTATGTCTGAGGTATTTAGCCTTCTCTTCCTGAAGCAGAAAACATCTCTTCATTCCCGTAGCACAGGATACTGTTTGTTAAGTTTGCAGTTTAATTATTAACACAGTACTTGTGCTGATACTTGAGAAATACATAGCAGAGCTTTCACAGTGCCTCCTTAACATCAGTCTGAAGCATGATGCAACATGGATAGGCTTCTGGCTAATTGTTTCCCGTGCTCAGACCCCACAGATCCTTCAGCTCCGCAGTCTTCCTGCAGCCTTCAGAGAAGGCAGGCTGCTTCCTGCTTAAAACCTGTCTTGTTAAAGCAGTGCTGGGGCTTTGTGAAAGAATATGCTGCTCATACAGCACTAAGCAGCTGATTTAAATTCCTCTACAGAGCTCCTGAATTTTTCACTAGGAGTAGTTTAATCCAAATTGAGAACAAATATAGTTCTTTGTTTGCAAATTGTTCATCAGTACATTATGACTTTTATGAAGCTGTTCATTACCTGCAATTGCCCAGCACATATTTTTTATGTGTATGGGAATTTTTTTACAGCAAGCATTGAGTCAGAGATTCACTACTCAGTCTTAGTGGATAACCTTTTTTTCGTAGCAGATTTTCAGCTATAGAGATAGCTTTTCACAGGAAGGTGAAAGAATAAATCTTTCTTTTCCCAGATGTAAGTGAAACTCAGTGCACAAATACCCAAATGAAAATACAAAGCACAATTACAGAAGTAACTATTAATTGCTCCAGCTCTTTCCCAGCCCTGCTACTGAAGCACAGACTTCACCAACTTAGACCAGTCGATCTGTCCTGGGAATCTGTGTTTTAAAAATAAGACAAAATCCATGACAAGAGATTCATATGGCCTTTAACAGTCTATATGCTTGCTTTTTCTCTTGTTTTTGACTTATCCTTTTGCACAGATGTTAACGGACTGTTTTTCCCTAGTGTTTGTTAACATTGTTTCGGTTGGGCATTTGCACCAAAAAATCATCAAATTAATCTGAATCCCTGTTGTATTTCACTAGTAAATAACTGTAAAGGTGTGAGTTTTATGCTCTAAGTTGTATATTCCCTGCTTTCCAGAGGACTGCCTGGATCCGATGTGCTCTGGCCATGGCGTGTGCGTCCAAGGGGAATGTCACTGCTCCACGGGCTGGGGCGGGGTGAACTGTGAGACTGCGCTGCCCGTGTGCCAGGAGCAGTGCTCGGGGCACGGCACCTTCCTCCTGGACACGGGGCTCTGCAGCTGTGAGCCGCAGTGGACGGGTTCAGACTGTTCAACAGGTATGATGGAGACTTGTCTTTACCAGCATTGCCTGTGCTTTCTGCTGGAGTCATGAAAGAAAGTGGTTGCTGTTACTGTGCTAATAGGAATTTAAAAAACAAGATAGGGATGAACCGGGGGTACTGTGGCATGGCACTTCATGGGCTTGTCAGCAACTGACTTTCAGTTGCCAAGGATAAGAAGTACATTTTCTTTGTTACAAGAGTGTTTCTGCCTGGTGGCAGGACAGTGAGAACAGTAGTCCTGCAAGAGGGCAGGTGCCTGCTGGCATGCACTGAAGGCAAGTATGACTCTCACCTGAGCTGCTCAGCATCTGTCAGGCTCATGCAATCAGGGAGTCCACAGTTCTGAGAGAGGTTGGGAAGATATATTAAAAAAAAAATAAATCTAAATGCAATGACTGATGGGTAAGAAAGCTCTGTCAAAAAAATCTTTAAGAAAAAAGACCATCATTCTCTCATGCTGGGATAAAAACTCTCTTCCTCCTTAGAGGGCCATCAAGGTTTGATCTCACTAAACTTGATTAAGAGTTGAAACGGATTTCCTACGTGCTTTATACATTTACATTTCCTTTTCTTGAAATGAATGCACTCTGCACATTTTGCTCTGTAATGATGCATGTCATTACCAATGTACTACTATTTTTTCCCCTATAGAGCCCACAAAGCCAGAACCTCAGATAATAAGTAGCACATCCCAGTAGAGAATAGATGCAAGTGACAGATTTGCTGAATACTGTGGAATACAGCCAGTGGTCCAAGTCACCAATTTTTCTTAGAAATCAGAGTTCATCATTCAGAAGAGCACTTTAAACAGTATAAATTTCTGCTCAGATCTTTAAAGTGTGCGGTTATGATCTTTAAGTAGGGACTTATAAAATGTCCTACGTGATGGATTTTTAAGCAACAAAATATTGACCTGCTAATAATGTTCAGTGTTTGTTACAAAGACCTTGCATTCATTCTGCACTCCAAAATTAATGCATGCGATTTTAGTCTGACACTGTCAGATATGGCACCTGCTTTGATAAGAATTGAATTTTTATTGGTTTTCAGCAAAAAGCCTAGTTGCTGGCATTTTTATCCTGTATTTTATTATATATTAAAAATATTATCTGAAGCTTAGTATTATAGTAGTATTTTCATTAATGAAGCAAATAATTAGGAGAGGTGTTAGCTACGTACTAATTTTTTGCTCACAAACTATTGCAAACTAATTCACTTTTAATACAATGTTATCGTAGCTCAAAAAGCAATGTTAGTCTCAGATTGGTCTGTTGTGTCAGCTGCACGGGGCAGTTAGATATTAAGTGAGGAGCCCAAAAGCTAATAAATGACCTCCAAAGCTGTTTTGAACATTTTTGGAAGGAAATCTCTTTACCTCCATCAGTAGAGAAAATACCTTTCTTCATCCCTACTGTCTTCTGAGTTGTCAAAGGATGCTTTTACAACTACCAACAGGCAGCACAGCCAGATGCTTCAGACTTCTCCTTTCAAATACATGTTTCTTCTTAGGTGTTAGACTAGATTCAAGATGGTCTTGGCAATACACTGAGTGTTAGACTGAAGTATAGATGTTCATTTGTGCCTGAGATGATCTTCCTAGGAACAGTGATTGCTGTGCATGCTCAATAAAGCTTGATTTTAGTGAGCAAGGAAAACATCAAATGAGTAAGTAAGGAAACATAAGAGGAGTAACAAGGTCACAGTAAACGAGCTGTCACATGTGAATGGAGAAAGTCATGAGATTCTGTACAATGAAGAGGATGAAATGGGTAAAGCACAGACTGCTTGTCTGGAGTCAGACAACAGCAGAGCTTTGTAACTGAGAGACCAGCAGCCTCTCAGCCTGCCTCAAACCCTTGCACTTTCCCATCTCTGTACCACATCATTCTCAGTGCTGTGAAAATTTGCCTTTCTGTAGCACCTTAAAGAATACAGGTTCTTGTCCGGAGGATTTCTGTGTTTCCCAGCAAATTCCAAATACTTTCAAAATACAAGGATACATTATATTAAGTTTTATGGGATTTTTAAAATAGAAGTTAGTATATCTTGGCAGACTTTAAAAGGGAGAAATAGCAAAGGTTCTAGAATGTTTTTGAATATATTGTTCCAGATACAGTGTGGGCCAGCCTGAAGAGGGATGAGCTACCTCTATGATACCTTCCCCTACCTGCCCATCTCTAGCTCATCAAACAGTACAAACTTCCATATTACAAGTGGCAGACTGGAGAAAGACAAGAATCAGTATGGGTGGAAGAAGAGAGATGAAGGGTAACTGTGTGACCTGTGCATGTCCTTAAGAATTGCCAATGTTTGTCGGCCCAGCCTGAGCTCTGGAATCATTCATGGATTTTTTGAGGCTGGAGAAGACCATGTTGTTCATGTTGTATGATTTTCTATAGAACATTACCAAAAAATAACAATCATCCTTCAGTTTTTGCTTGACAGTCATAGTTTCTGTTTAGTTTTTTGATAGTGAAGCTTAACACAGAGACTGAAAATGAAGGGTTGTCTACCATTTCCTAGATAAATTGTTTCAATAGTGTCTGGCCCCCTCTGCTGAAAAGTGCACCTTCCACTCCTAGTTTGAATAGGTGCAAAGTCTTGCAATCGTGTTTCTTTCTGTGAGGTGAAAGACTGGCAAATTATCTGTAGTCCTTTCCAGTGTCCAGCCTCATCTCTGCTCTGACCTGTGGACTGGCATAACCCGATTTCACTGCACCACCTCCAGATACTCCTATTTCTAAAGGTATTGCCAGACAATTGCCATGCCTTAAGGGCCAGAAAATCCTCTTGCAGAACTCCAAAGCAGCTGTCAGGATATGTTTTCATTGTGTTTAAATTGGTTCCCAATAAAAGCAGCTCGACATGGCTTGAAAGTTGTTCAGACACTTAGTATTGCTAATCCTATGCTACTTGTAGGACACAACTTAGGCTGGCTTTTTGTTCAGCTCTGTTAAGATCCATCCTTTCAATATCCTTAGCTGGATGTCTGTTTCAGATATATTTGGTCTCTTTCTACCCTACAATATTGAGCTCCTATGAAAAGTCATTTTCCTTTATTAGCTCAGATTTCAATTTGCCTCTTCCAGAGATGACATGGTTTTCATTTAAGCTTTGCCTTGCTCCTTATGAGCATCTTTGTAAAGGCTCTTCCTATCAGCTAACTGCAAACATAGAGATTATATACCTCTGGTTCTTCTGCCTTCTTTAGGCAGCATCAACTGAATTTCACCCTGGAAATACTGGCAGATTTTTGGCTATACCAATCAAAACAACATTGTTGTGTCTTTTCTACAGCCGTATGAGACCAGGAGAAGAAATTTTAAAAGCACCTTCTGTCTATCCTTGGTTTATTATATGGACAAGATCAAAGTGTTCTGACTGTTCTATATGGTTATAGACTGACATGTATTTACCATGAGGGAGATGGATTAGCCTGTCGTGCCAGTTTGCCAACTGGCCTGAATGCTGAAGGTCGAAAACAAGCTGTGGCTTTCACTGCTTCAAAATTACACCAGTGTCAGAAATTTGTAGCGAAGCAACATAGAGTTATTGCAGCAGAGTTCTTTCAAGTGCTGTACCTGGGACATAGCTGTTATAATTCCAGTTGCAAGGATCCCAAGCCTGCAGTCATTTTTCAAGTAATGCATTTGATTCTTCCGTTCTGCTGGCCTGGGCAGACATTGCTTGCTGCCTTTACCTGTGGTGTAGTTCATGTTGAAATACACAGAGATACAGCATCTGCTTCTACAGGAACTTTATTTCTTTAGTTGTTTTACTTGCTGTCCCTTGAACAGTCATCTGCCCTTCTTTCTGCAGTATTCTTTGGACTGTGCAAGGAATGAGGGCAGTTATGTCCATTTTGCCTGAGGGGAGGCACAGGCATCAGGGTCAAGCTAAGCTGATCTCAGGCAGAGATCCACAGACATCTCTGAGAAGAGCTGTCTTTCACGATTTTGATTCTCAAAGTGTTTCCAAGACAAAAAGAAACAGCACCAGTACTGCTACAGTTCTACGTTGTCCAAGATGTTGTTCCTGACAGTCACACCAACCGTACAGCAAACAGGTCATCTTCAAGCATTGAAATGGCTTTAGCTCATGCAAAAAAAAAAGAAAGTGTGATTTCATCTCTCCAATAATCAGCCTCTGAAAAAACAAATGCTTCTCTGATATAAAGCATTGAAAACTAAAAATCCATGATAATGCTTACAATACAAATGTGCATATTCTGTTTTGGAATTACTTCATTGCTATCTTGTTTATCTCTTTGCCCATTTAATTTTAGTTTTTTCCTAGTTTGGTCATCCTTTGGCAAGTCACACAAAAGTGCACAAAGACATTTAGCCATTACAAATTTAGCCATCTGACAGTGGATGTGCCCAAGAGAAATGCACAAGATATTGAGTTCCATTTCTCATTTCGTCTTCCCCTGCCTCTACAAGATGTGGAGAACAGAAATTTCATACTTTGTTCCAAATGAGACTGGTTATATATGTTTTGTGAAAACCACCTTTACTGAAAAAGGTCATCCTTGGAGTATTTCAGAGTCTCAGCATCTTTACACCGTACTGAACCCTGTTATGATAGTATGTGAAAATCCATTATCAGTCAGACCTTCACCATACATCTCAGCTGACCTGTGCAGTAGGGGTGTGATTTACCAATACATGACACAGTCAGTAGGATGGAAGACTGATATTACACTATTTTAATGTCACCAGGACTTCAGTATAGTCGTCTTTCTACTTACTGTCTATGGATCTTTGTTGCTTTATTTATCGGCTGTCACCAAAAATGCCTTGATGTTAATGAGTCATCTCCCCTTGAGGCATCTAGGCAGTGATTTTCAGAAAGAAAAAATCAAACTTGTGAGTACTGACTGCTCCTGTCAGGTAGAAGAGAAGCTTTGGCTAATTGAAGGTGCAGCATCAACAAACTGAACAAAAAATCTCATCTTCTGTTCTCAGATTGACACCTTTAATATGGAGCCTTGAGATTAAGGGAGAGAAATATCAAGAGAAAATGGTTGACAGAGTTGTTCAGGGTGGCAGAGCCTTGCATAAATTAGTGTAACTGCAGTGATACCAGCAGTGCAGTCCCAGTGTGTTTCAGGTGAGAATCCAGCCCTGAGTCACTAATTAATTGCAGCACTGTGCCTAAAATATTATAGACTGAGAAATCTGTGACAGAGCTGATGCCTCTGACATCCTGTCCTGCATTCATTTCTTTAGACTCTATTCAGACAAAGTAGGCCAGTTTCTGTCCCCTTACTCCAGGACATTTGTCATAATTCCACTGAATCCATTTATATCACTGAAGCAACCTAATTATGATTGGGAAAAGAATACTGGCAGTTCTTAGTCACAAAAACATTCATCCTAAAATGATTATATGGAGATGGTGTATATTTAGCATATCTATTTTTGGTTAAGCTCTCCTAGCAAGATTGGTGGTAATTTTACAAAGGGTAAAAATGGATCAGCAGCCTCTTCCTTCGATATCTTGTGAAGCAAAGAACCTCTTTAAAACTGAAGTGCTTTGAAAAATGCAAAATGTTGTAATTGTTGTAAATTGATATGTGCAGAGTAGAGTAATTTAAAAATCATTAGAAGTCTGCATTTTTTACAGTAAAGTACTTCAAAAAGAAATGAAGGCATAATACAGTATATTAATATAGTTCAAGACATCTCAAATAGGTTTCAAAATTAAACATCAAAAACTGCAACTTGAAAAAATAATTAGGTGAATCCATTTCATCGTAATCAGAAACTCTTCAGGTTTAGGGAATTGCAATATATGGGTGTCAGTCATTCTCATTCACCAAGGACAAGGATATTCACTACAAAGAGCTTGCAGTAGTGAAAACAGCCTTGAAATTTCCTCACTACGTGATGTAATGTGAATTTTCTACAGACTGCTCAGTTGCACATTGGTGCTTCTACTCTGCTCCCTATTTTAGACAAATCTCAAGAACTTTTTAATTATACTAGAAACGTCCTTCACTGTTTTGTTATTAAGAAATGATGGACTTGCTTAATTTCATCTAACTGTCCTCTTTCTGTAATTTGTGAGGAGCTTTGCCTGTTACTGCTCTGCTAATTAAAAGGATGATTGAAGTTCCCCTGCCGTACATTGTCTGACATTGTAGAAAGACTCTTCCCTACCACTGTATGTTTCATTGAAAAGAGAAAAACGGCGTGTGACTAGTTTGATTTGTATCTCCTGTAGAGTTGCAAGAGTTTGCAAAAATATATCTGGTGAGCAAGGTTTCTATTAAAAACATACTAGTTAAAGATTGGAACACTTAATATGTGTTGCTGCAGAATTTAAAACGTGAGAAATTTAAGGCAGTGAAGAAGCACTCCAATAAAAATTAATTATCCTACATGTTTAAATCAGTCCACAGGGAACCAAAAATACCTGATGTAGTAATGTATTGATTTAAGAAATAGGATAAGTCAAGGATATGAGATATACAACGAGGAAACATGGAGTGTTTTTCAACTGATTCCTGCTTATTTTGCAGATATGCCAAAAATAATGGCCCTTTCCTTTCCCTTTTCTTCCTGAAAATTAAGATTCTTAATCTATTGCTGTCTGCACCTTATTCAGCAATTATTGGAAATATTCCTCATTCCAATGTAAATGCAATTTAGTTAAGTCAGCTTTTGCAAATCCTAGTCTAATCCACAGCAATTTATTACTTTTTCCACAAGGTGGAATCCACAGACCCAGTTTTGGATGCTTCTATCTCAGCAACTCTTGGCTTACCCAGGAGCGAGATACCCAAATTGCTCTGGTGATGGTTCTGTTTACTCTCCACTCTGGGTAGCCGACAGAGCCTTTCCTCTCTGTCTGCATGGCATTGTGCCTCTACAGGGAGTCCATCCTGTCCAGGAATGTCCCCCTCACTGTGCTTTGTGCTAGGCCAGCCCCAGGAGAGTGATGCTCCTTAGGACCCTTGGGCAACACCGGTGTAAGGTCCTGCAGATTGCAAAACTAGAGCTCTTAACATAAAGCTGCTGTCATTATCTAGTGGCAAAACCTGGGGAATAAGTGGGATTTTAGTAGCAACTCAGGTGCCAAAGTGGTTCAAGGACCTTTGAATTAGGTAAGGTAAGCAAAGGGTTTAAGGGTCTAAATTTGTAGTTAAGTGCCTGCAACCCTCTTTTACGCCTCAACCTCATCACCTACACAGGAGTCAATCTACTGAACAGTGATAAAGAACCATGCTAAAACAACTGACAGGATATAGGATGGAAAGGTCTTTCATGGACAGTGTGTGTTCAAGAAAATGTCTAGATGGAAATTCTGACTGTGGAAGGCTTGTACTCCACGATAACCCTTTGTAAAAGAGGACTCTGAAGTAGAGAAGCTGTGGGAATGTTCTGCTGGTGGATGCTGCAGTGGAGGGGGAAAAGCAGCCTAGATGAACAACAGGACAGGAATGACACGGAAAATCTTCCACTTTTAATTTGCTAAGCCAAATCCAAAGATGAAACTCTCACAAATTATCCATACCACCATCTTTTAAAAGGAGGGTTCTTGTGTTAGAGTGAGCTTCTGTTTTCTCACAGCTGGAAAAGCACAAATGGGAATTTCTAGAGCAGGGGTACAAAAGAGCACTAAAGCAACTAGAGGTTTTGTCCTTCAGTGAATTTCAGAACATGTATTGTGCAAAATGTGCTGCATCAGTCCCTAAAAAGCAGACATTTTTAATATTTTTTGTTGTCATGGTAAGTGTTGTGCAAAAATAGCTATCATTTCAACATATTTATGCATCAGAATCTGTGAATTTTAACTTCCTGTGAAAATAGGCAATTGCTATTGGTAAAAGTCAAACCCATGAGAACTTCCCTACATATTGCATTTCTAAGGGTTTTGGTTGTGTATATTGTTGCAAGGATAATATATGTAGACATGTAAGGCTTTTCCAGTCTCTGCCCTCCTTAAGGATATTTGCTTGAATGTTTTGGCTCGAGTAACATGTTTTAAATAAAATTAAATTTATAATAATTATCCAAGAATATTTTAATGGCGATGGGGCAAAAACTCCTTGTGTGTTGTAGCTTCAGTGTACATTCAGGTACGTCACTCTTCAGTCCAGGAAGCCTTGGCTATTTTATAAACAGATTGTTAAAATAGTGTCTATCACCTTAGGGTCCAAAATAATTTCTGACGGAGTGCAGAGAGCCGATTGTTCACGTGACACATGATTGCTCAATTCCTGCTCTGGTCCCCCATATGCTGAATTCAAAAATGCCCTGAAGAAGGGTGGCCAGCCTGGTGGTGCCTATGCCAGCTCTGAGGAGAGCAGGAAAAATGCAAGTCATGAGCTGCATCTTTGGTTTGGCAGCAGCCAGGCAGAGCAGCAGCTGCCAGATGCGTGCTGCTATTTCTGTTTGTGCTGCTGACACAGAGGAAGTTATGGTTTATTTACTGGGAGCTGCTCTGTGTCTCTGCACTCACCTGCACAGGCTCAGCTGTGAACACAGGGACATTGGCTCCCTGTGTGTGGATGGACACAGTGTTCATAGGCAGATGCTGAGCACTGTGGAACTTGTTCTAATTGAGGCCACACTCCTTGGTTTTGCGCAAGAGCTTGTTATGCCTCCCTGCTGAGTTTGTCCAAGGAACTGTTTATTTGTGCTAGAACGGGAGGAAGCAAGGCCAGCTTCTTCATCTGCTTTTGCTTTGTACCTGAGATTTTACTGAGAAGCTGATAATGACTTTTGATTTCTCACGGTAGTTTTTCATGTAATACAGATTGATTGTTGGGAACACACAGACCAAAGCTTTGTTTTAGTTGATTCACTGTTTCATTGAATCATAGAATGACTTGGTTTTAAAGGCACCCTCCAACTTCCCTGCTGTGAACAGGGACATCTTCCACTAGATCAGGTTGCTCAGAGCCCCATCCAACCTGGCCTTGAATACTTCCGGGGATGAGGCACCCACAGATTCTCTGGGTGACCTGTGTCTGTGACTCACCACCCTCAGAGTTAAGAATTTCTTCCTAATACCTAATCTAAACCTACCCTGTTTCAGTTTAAAGCCATTTCCCTGTGTCCTATCACTACATGCCCTTGTCCACTGTTTCTCTCCCTCTTCCTTGCAGGCTCCCTTCAGGTACTGGGAGGCCACGGTTAGGTCATCCTGAAGCTTCTCTTCTCCAGGCTTAACAGATTTCCATCTGCCCGTGTAGACTGGCTCTTCAGTGGAAAAAAAAAAAAAAAAAGATAAAAATAGAAGTACATTCTTTTAAAAGCATTCAGTCCCAGTGCGTAGATGTACATTCTGCAAATCGTTATCCCCTTTCCTTCTGAGTGCCGGCTCTGTGTCTGATTTGGGCAGCAATGGCATCTCTGTCATCTGTGGGCTGCCATTGCTTTTACACAAATGAATCTGAATAGATGTTCCTGTAATACATTGAGAAGTAATGCCAGTGCCCACCTTTTCAGCATTTTGAGCTCTTTCGAAGTAGGCTAAGTAAAATATACCTGCATTACTGAAGTCAGCAAGTATATCTAACATTCAAAGCACAGACCAGGACAATTTTTGTGAGTGGACCATATCCAAAGCTCATCCTGTAAGCCAGTGAATTAAAGATGGTGCCTACTTGTTGCAAATAATACTTAAATAAATCATTACTTCTTTACTGGATATTACTAATCAAACTTAGTCATTAAATAATTGTGGAAAGCTTTATATTCTGAGCAGAGCCCGAGTCAGTGTTAACAATAGTTGTTCTGTGTACCGCAGAAGATTTAGTGTTTGTATAAAGACATATCCTGATCCCCTCAGACTATCTGGTGAACTTTTGCTGAAAATAGGTGTCTCAAAATCTTTATTTTCTTTTGATGCTGTATTAGTTCAGGCTGTATCTGTGAGACAGCTTTAGTGAATGTACCTACTGAGCCTTCTCTTTGCCTATTTCCCTTTTCCCCACAAAGCTGTGGTTGTTTTCCATGTTTCTCATCATTATCACAGGCCTCATGCCTTCTTTGATTCTTGTGGTCTGTCACCTGCTCAACAGGTTTCCCATTTTTCCTGCACAACTGGCTTTCATTCCAAGGAACTGTGAATTGCATTTCCCCTTTGTGAGTGAGCACAAAGGCATTGCTTTCATCTCCACTCATTACAGCTCATGACAGATTGTTCTGGACTGCTTTCATACCAGTCTCGTGATCAAACCAAATATCGAACGAGGTAGACGTTGCACAGCACTTCCTTTTGTGGTTCTTGGGGTGTTGCGAAGGATTTCAGAGCTTGTTAGTCAGTTTGTCTCCAGTGATGACTGACATCTCACTGCTTTGCTACAAGTATAACTTGAAATGAAACAGTGGAGACAAATTATAAAACAGGACCAAATTTGACAAGGAAACTCGACATTTACTCGGGCAACAGTATTTAAAAAATGTCCTGGTCAGATTTCTGTGTGCTTCTCCTTGCCCTTGTGTCAGTCTAATCTTCCTTGCTATTAGGTTACACTTCTGCTCATTTATTTTAAACGTTGCCCACGCTGGCCTCATCCAACCTGCCAACCTGTATCATCTTGAAGAGAGAGACAGGTTCTGCAGCTGAAGTCTCTTGTGTGGCAAGCCCAGCATAATTGTATTCTCCTTTACACCAGTGCTATGACTGGGTAAACAGAGATGTTCCCAGTGGCAAATGAGGAATCCTTTTCAGTGGTATCAATTTTCAGTGCTTTGGCTGCCTGAAATGAAATATCTGTTAGTATGTTTACCATTATCAGTCCAGCTTCTTCAGGCTGTATTGATTAAATTTTTGTACTGTAAAAATACCATTTTGAACCACAGCGAAATCGATATAGAGTGAGGGTTTTTATATATATAAATTGGATTTGGATCAGGAAGAAAATCTTCATCAGATGAAAAATAAAGCTGGGTGAAAAAAGTGTGATAAAAGATCTCAGAAGGGGAAAAAGTTGCTCTGTCATTTCCCCAGCCTCTGTTGTATTTGCCCTCTAGACCTTTCTGTCTGTCCACTGATTACTGTTCTACACCAATAAATTTTCAAGCAAATTGAGGCTTCCAGTTTAGAAAAGATACTTGTAAATAGATGTAGCATTATCAGAAACTACCTTACAGGGCTTTTTAAATGCAATTGCATTCATATATTTTGTGATACACGGTAGTGCTAATGGCAGCCTTCCTATTGGAGGCCAGAAGAGTTATTTAAAGAGTACCTAATGCATCAAGAATAAGTTCAATGAGATGATGGTAGGATTATTTCCAGAAAGCAATTAAAACCACCACTGTATGGATAGTGAAACATTCTGAGTAACAAACAGCGAGGATATGGCATTTTCTTTCTGGTGGGTTTATTTTGTATGTTGTGGCCTGTGGTAAAAAGATAAGAAAGATAGTTAGGTATCTGCAAGGCAAGACACCAGAAAGGTTTTCTACATAGAGCTTACAATAGGAAGCTTTAAAATGAACTAATGTTTGGGGAATGAAGAAGTTTTAGGGAAGTTTTGCCTTTGGAAGATACAGTTGATCGTTGTGCAGTAATTGTGTCTGAATTATCCCAAATAATAGTCAGGGCTGTGTGAAGTTTAGATCCCCCCCATTTATTTTCTGAAGTTACTGACTATTCAGTAGTTCTTTTCTGCAACTCTTGTCTCTGAGGAAGACCCAACCTTCTGAAGTGCCTCTTTGCCTGCTGGTAGAACAGCTCCTGAGATAATACTGAGCAAAACATGAAGAGTGCCTGGACCAGTCCTTTACTCAGATTTCAGCTGTGCTGGTTTTTAAATGCTAGCGAGACCACACAAAAGCTTATTTTCTGGAATCACTAATTCATTTCATAGCTAAACCCAGAGATCTACTGAAGAGAAAATACAAACAGGTTATCAGTCATGTAGTTATGCAGGAAAGGAGGTACTTAATATGAATTTAAGTATTAGAAGACATCAAGAAGACACATGAAAAGAAATGGTATTTGAGGGGGCTAAGGCATGTCCATGTTTGTGTAATGCGTGGAAAAATGTAAATAGTTGGAATGTGTTATAAGCCTCTCTAACATCATTCAGAGCCAGAAATGAGGACAAATGCAATTTAGAGTAGGACTTGTTTTCTCCTTAAGACTTTTTCCAAATAATTCTTCTTTGGCTTAACATAGCTTTATATGCGTGCTACAGTCTTGCTTCATGACAGTGTCAGAAAGGATAAATATCAATAGCTGAATAAATTTAAGCATTCTAGTCTGATAACAGACTGTAATAGAAAAGTATTTCAGACAAATGTTTCAATTCAGGTAAGATGAATCTCACTCTTTGAGTCTTTTGTTGGGATGGGCCACCATGTCCCACTTTGGGCAAGGACAGAAACTTTGGAAATAACTGTGAAAATTATTTTGGAGAGATACATGAGAATAAATTCAATGCAATAGTTTTTTGGAAAGAGTTGCTTTGAATTTATTCGCCCAGCTATAACCAATACCAATACCAACACCAACCAATACCATTGTTATGGTATTGTGAGGTGACCTTTAATATATTTCAGTGTCAGATATTCATGCAATGCATGAATTCATGCAATGCATGAAGAGAAGGGTAAGGAGTGTTGCAGCAAGAGAAATTTGGGTCGAGAGAACACTTGTCTGTGAAGATGGTCTGATAGTGGTATGAATTGCCTGTCATCGTATAGTCCTGTCATAGGTTCTCTGTTGATGGGAGCTTTTAAGGGATGCCAGGTATGATTTAATTTGAAGCAATAATAGATTACCCTGTGAAGTCCTTTGCAGCTCTATTCTCTATAAATTTATGTTAAAATAGATCAGTCATTTGGTGATGATCTATCATATTGATTTATTTCTGATTGTACTGAATTTCACATTAAGTTCTCTGGCAAGTTCCCATCCCATGTTCCTCGGTGGTATGGAGGATAGGAAAGAGATGGGCAATGCACCATTGCTGCCTCTCCACACAGGGACTTGATTCCAGTTTTCCAAAGGGAGCACGTTCACAAAACCTGGCAGCTGATAGAGAAGGACTTCAGCATTAGTGTTTTGAAGACATTTGCAAATGCCTTTGATTTCCATCTCAGCCTTGAAGAGCAGGTGCCACTGGACACTGGTATAATCCATGTAGTGCTGCTGTGTTGCCCCTAAAAAAGCTGTCTCTTGCTTGATCATAGATCACAGAATGGTTTGGGTTAGAAGGGACCTTAAAGGTCATCCAATTCCAACTCCCCTGCCATGGACAGGGGCATCTTCCACAAGACCAGGATGCTCCAAGCCCCATCCAACCTGGCTTCAAACACTTCCAGGGATGGTTGATTGGCATAGCTGTGGTTGACTAAGAATGTTAAAAATTAGGCACCTAACATACTTTGACGCTGTTGGAAAAGCCAAGATCAGATGCAGTTAACGTCCAGATTGCCAAAGAAGTTTATGTAAATTGGGAAAATAAGATAAGCTGTACCATAGAAATAACATCTCTTCTAGTAGAGATACGTACAACTTGATGTCTGCGTGAAACCTCTACAGTGCACTCCTAGGTAACCTTTTTTAAGGGGAACAAATTTCCATTAGGTTTTACAGAAAAAAAAAAAGCTCAAGTGCTTTCAAAACGCCTAAAACTTTACATTTCTGAACTTTTTTGTGGTGTAAAAAATTATATTAATAAAGTCAGTTGCTGAAAATGAAAGCTAGAACAGAGTTGTCTCCAGGACACGGCAAGAAGGTAATTTAAAAAGCTCAGGCACATTGTTGAAATTATCATGCAAACTTATTAAATGCAATGTATATTTAAATTGAAAAAACTTCTTTATTAGGTCTAGATAGGTGATTTTTTTGCTGCCTCTAGCAGTTAAGCTTCTTGGGTGAAAGTCAGGGTAGATTAATTTCTAATCTTTATGGAAAACCACTTACTAAAAAATGGATAGCAAAATTATTAATATGATACTGAAAGTTTAGACTATCTGTAGAACAAGACTCACCACTGAGCAAAAGTATAATGAGTGTTTTGTAGTATTTGGCCTCTTTTGTTTACATATAGTTTTGTATTCTTAGCATGATTTTCTAGGAATTATTTCTGACACATGTTGAATTAACATTAAAATCTTCCCTTATCATTATAAATTATAAAATATTTAGCTTTAATTTCCCTTTTCATAACACATAAGTAGGAACTTATTATAAAACACATTTGAAAGAACTCATTGTTGACTTAGGTAATTAAAATGAAGAGTGTGGAGTGAATTTTTAATGCTTTTTAGATTAGCTCAGGAATGATCAACTATTTGTCTCCTTCTCAAGAATATGTACAAATAATGGTTCTCAGCTCACATTTGCCTTTTTCCAAGAAATTAATGAGCATTCAGAATTAAGGACATGTCAGTAAAAATTCTAGAGTGAGTTGAACATTTTTTAAGTCTCTTCCTCATTAATTGGTGTAAGTCTAAGGACTCTGAATTTTAGATTTGATGCAAACTGTATTTGATGAAAGTCTGAGGGAAGCTGCTGAGGTCGGCTGAGGCCAGGCCCATCACTCTGCCAGCACAATGCTTGCAGTGACTCTGCACGGCTGGGCTGGTTTCAAAAACAAAATTAACTTTCCAGGCCTACATTTAGAGAACCTTGTTTGGATTTCAAAGTGTACAGGTACAAAAACTGATGCAGGGCCGTGAATCACCGTGCATTTGAGTGACTCGGTTTCCTGGGAACCATGAAAATTCACATGTGCTGAGGAGTGGGTCTCAGCCACAGACCATCCTGCAACCCAGCTTCCTGCACAAGGTCTGTCTAGAGCCCAGGCAGGCAGGTTTATATCCCACTAAACTGTGACAAAGAGGAGTGGGAGGGAAGAGGTGGGTTTATGTAAGTCTACAAGCCTAAACACCAACATGGTCAAGGAACTGAAGGAATTGTGAGTGTGGCACTGTACATTGTAAGAATGGATGGCAATTAATGGAACAGCACAAGTAAAGGCTTGGGATGTAATATCCCTGAGTCAACTAATCCAAACTGTACGTCTTGTCACCTGCCTCCCTTGTTACCTTACATAAGTCACCTCTTGCTCTTGTCCTTTGCAGTCAGATGATGGCACAGCTTGTGGCTCCTCAGCAGGACAGTCTCTGTCCAGGCTGGGATTTGCATCTCCTCCCTCGTCCTGCCTGTATTGCTGCTTTGATCTCTCCTTGGGCTGATTTAGCTCAGTTAGCTGTCAGGTATTAACCCAGGAAAATAAACTGAATAATTATCTGACAGTTCCATGATCTGAATCATCTCACCAGTTTCACGTGCTAAGCGCTAGGCAGGGATCACAGAGCCAGGAGATGGATGGAGAGGAGGAGGAGGAGTGGAATAGCTGTATCAATCAGAGAAGACGTTTTTGGCTGTCTCAACTGCTGCACTGACGCGCAGCTCAAAGCCCTTCCCCACTATGCTGGCTCTGCTGCATTTTGTGGTGCTTCTATGTCCTGTAGGACCAACTGCTTTGGAAGGAGGATGATGCTCCATTGAGCTGAACAGTTGCATCATGTCTGACTTCACTTCTGTCTGAATTTTTGCCACATCAGCTTTATTTGAAGCTATTTACCTAGTTAAAGTTACTGTATAATTTCCCATTGCAGTGGGTCTCTGAGCACGCCCTGAAGTATCTCATTTTGTCCAGTCTGCGGCAGAAACCCTCAATACAAGCACAAATGCTAATGTGGCTCCCTGCTACACGGAGGCTTCTGGGCTTGTTTATCTGCAGGAGGAGTTAAGAAATAGTTTTGCATTTAAAAACAGGACAACCTGAACTGATAATCCTTTTTTTGATCTTAGTTGTTTGAATTAGCTGTGGATTAAAGCTGCATGTTCTACCACAGCATTAATAGGATGACATTAGGCTTGATTTCCCTTGCTTTGCATGAGAAGTCTGTGGAGAATCTTGGATTTGCATGGCAGAAGAATACATTATCATGATAAACAGCATTTCTGAAGCCTTATGAAGTCACCGAAAAGAATGTAAGTCTCAGGGTTGCGTCAGTGACAATAAAGTGTGAGTTGGCTGAACTGCAGGTCAGCTAGGGTAGCTGAGGAAAGTGTCTAGTCCAGACTAAGAAACCTCATTTCGTTACATCTGGTACTTACAAAATTGGGTTTGGTTTTCTTTAAAGAACATCTAGACTCAATATTTTGGGGAAAAAATTCGTTATTAGAAGGAAAGGCAAGAGCTAGGTAACTTCATTTCAAGTGTGATCTTATGTGGGAAAATAGAACAAAAAAAAAGAAGCCTTATGAGTGAAGGCTATATGGACTGACCTGGGATATTTTTTTATAAGATAGGTAATCTAGTGTCTCCACTTCATTAGAAATTGGGAGCTTAAATTGTGTTTAAACATTTTATTCCATGTGTGGGGAAAACAGTGGAAAACTTTTGAACGTTTTAAGGTCTGTTTAATTTTTTGGTTGTAAAAGGGGAACATTTGCAAGATCTATCCCTATCCCTGTGGTAGGAATGTGCCTACGTTGCCTTCAGCTCCATGCTGTTATTTCTTTTGCTTGTTTGGAAGATGAGTTTGTCATGATTAGATTTCTGCGGGGTAGACAGACGGGGGATGCAGCCATGCATGCCATGTGTGGGAATGTGTTCAAGGTTTTCCACAGCTGGTTCTTCGGTCTATTTACAGATAGAGAAGTGGCAGGAGCTGCTGACAGGGTCAGAAGCTCTATGTATTGCTTTGTTTCCCCACTTCAGCCATTGCCACTTCTGTATTCCAATGCCTACAATCTTCCCTGAAGTTTTGGAATCAGTTGAAGTAAGCCAGTCTCACAAATGCAAAAATCTGAGTGGTAGAATGTCAATCCGGAGAGTCAAAAAGACCATCAGTTCCACTTACCTCAGTATCTTGTAAACTATGCAATATTTCTTAATATCCTAGCAACAATCTTTACCACTTGAAGTAAAATATCAAAAGCAATAATTATAATGAACTAGAGGGAGATCAGGGGAGATCAAACGCATCCCTCTAGCAGCCTAAATTCTTAAAGCAGCAGGTAATTTGTTAGACTTAATTCTCAGGAGTAGGCTGATGCCCCAAGCTGGAAAGATAGGTTCAAATAATACCAGTGATTCTCTGACAGTCTGCTTGGGGGTGATTCTTTTGTGATCTGGTGGGATCAATTTACTTCCTGATCATAGGAGCAAGTATTTGGACAGCTCCAGTACCAATGGAATAAGAAAGCAAGTCCTCCTATAGTCCTCCAAGCGATCTCCCAGATTTCCAAGGAACAAACAAGTAACAAAACAAAAAAACCAAGACAAATTATGCAGCAAGGGCGAAGAAATCCTTTCCAGTGGCTGGAGGCAGGCAGTCCAAGGCATGAAGCAGGAGATTAATATATGATCAGCAGGCAGCAATCAAGACTTTCAAGGTATCATGCCCCAGACTCAGCAGTTTTTCATTTGAATATAACAGAGCAGTCTCTTTTCTTGTCTTACATATTCTTTTCCAGTAATATCATAAAATCATATCATCAGATAATTATTTTTATCTTGTACTCCAGTGTAACACAACTCCCTGCCTGAATGGTAAATTTAATTATTTTTTATGTAGCTGATTTTGACTTCCTAAGGACAGTACTTTGCAGTTGCTTTTACTGAATTTTGTGTGATTTTTTTTACCCTGCCTTCTGCTTCTGAATTTGCGTTTGACAATGCTCTTGCAGTTTGTCACTCACCTGTCCTTTTGATTGTGCTCTGTGCTGTCACCCTGGCTATTAACAAAAATAAGGGCTAAGCTCTCACTCAAGACAGAGCCCAGCACATCTTTGATGTCAGTGTGCTGTTCTAGTTCTGTGCTGCTTTTTTCTTTATGTTAAAATGATTGGAAGATAAGATTTCAATTTAAACTTTAAAAACTTTTCTTGGTATGTAAGTGACAGCATTTGTCACTACAAATGCTTTTAAGGATGTTTATATACAATAGTTCCAAGATCTAAATGATCATTGTTTAAAATCTGTCAAGGGAAAAATCTTGCCACAACTAAATATGTAGCACTGACATTTGAAATCAGAGCAGACATGAGTGTTTGGCTTATACTTTTAGTGCTATCAGCTGCTTTCCGAGAGGAAGAAGGAGGAGACATTTCTGTAGCAGGTTAATTGCAGGATAACAAGCGAATTCTGTCTCTTTACAATAATTATTCTAAATAAATTCAAACTACATGGAAGCTTTCTGTAATGAAACCGTTCTTTTCGCAGAACAACTTTAGTACACATGGAAGTAGAATTGCGATTAGCATATGGTGATGTATTGAAACAATTCACTTCACGATCAGGGCTGTTCTACAGTGCCCAGGTAGAGAAATTCTTCTGAGGGCAATGAAGGAGATATGACTTGAAACAGCTTTCCTGGTTTCTTAGCAGTTGACTCATGAAGGTCAGGAAGAAAAAAAAAGTCGGAATCCTCGAAAGCCATTTTAGAACTAGGGAGATCTGAATGGCCTGTAAGTCATGTAATGTTGCATACTGCTGTCAGAGTGAGATGCTTGCCTCGTCTCTTATTCCCTGTTACCTTTCTGGTGGCTCTCTGTACTGCAAGTGAAGGCCATTTTGTCATCACTACAAACATTTGAATATCTAAAAGACTGGTTTGCTTACATGTATTTTATGTGCCACTCTACCCTTTAATTCAGCTCACAATATTTGAGTTTGTAAGAGATTTTAGAATTGACTCTCAGAAGAAATCAGTCTAAAGATACGGACTTTTTCATGTCATTGTTTGTCTGGTTCAGACCTATTACTCTACCCTCTGCAAAGCCATCATTTGCAGTCCCCACTCCAAACAAATAAATGGTCTGACAAGTAACTGCTAAAGAAAGAGGAAGCCAGATTGCATAAAGTCTGTACTGAGTGATAAAATCTCATGTTTGATCCAGTTGATGAGTGATATTCATACAGAAGTGAATTAGTCTTGATGCAGTCTATTTGCAGTATGAAAGTGCTGTTCCACATGGTGTACTTTTGTTTTCCTGTGCAGAGCTGTGTACCCTGGACTGTGGCAGCCACGGTGTCTGCTCCAGAGGGATATGCCAGTGTGAAGAGGGCTGGGTGGGACCCACCTGTGAAGAACGGACCTGCCACTCCCACTGTGCCGAGCACGGGCAGTGCAAGGACGGGAAGTGTGAGTGCAGCCCCGGATGGGAAGGGGACCACTGCACCATTGGTAAGGGGGTTTTGGACCTCAAGAAATGAAATACGTAAAATCTTAAACCAGTCCTACACAGATCACCATCAATCTGATTGAAATCTGTTTGGAAAAACAGACTCAAAATCCAGACAGGTGTAAAAAAGGTGCCTCTGCACCCTATTTGTCCCACAGAATAGCAACTTGGCACAGCTTTCTGTATAGAGAAAATAACATAGATTAATTAATTTAAAAAAAAAACACGAAAAGGAAAGATAGCTCAGTCCTAACGTATCTTTGGGATGTGTTCATATGTGAATTTTGAAGTCAGGAAGGAAAAAAATGTTTAAAAAATAGAAGGTGTGAGGGGACGAAGCTATTCTTTAGCTTACGTAATTCTTGCATGAGATCTCCTGCCTTTCTGTCTGGGGATTTACATATTTTACTTACTGCTAATGGTGTTTTTCCTAGAGCTGACTTTTAACAATATTCCTAATAAGGTAAAGCTTTCGGATCTTTTTAGAAGTCATTAGTCTACTATACAAATGTAATAGTTATATTTTTAATTAAATTCGACAGTTCTTTGCAAAGTCTAAGAGTGTTTCTCCCTAAAATGTCCCAAAGTGAGATTAATATCTAATTTTCAGAGATGAGCAGTGTAAGGTCTCACATTTGTTTCTTGAAAAAAAATTCTAGAATGTGTTATCTTTATCTTGAGCGTTTTAAGATAATTCATTCCCTGGCTCTAGAATTCGCTAAATCAGATTTGCTAAATCAAGAATTGGGTTTGTGATGGAGGAACAGCCTAGTTTTCTCAAGATTGTTTAGCGCAAATCCAGAGAAGGACCAAAATACTTAAAAAGATAAAAAGACCTGCTGTTCACATTGTAGGCAGTGCCAGGTGTAGCCCCTGCACACTTGTCATCAAATGGAGAACGATCACAAACACAGTGTTCTGGTCACAGCAGCAGGAGTAGATCTGCCTGCAGGAAAAGGGAGACATTTTGTATCTACCCCACAGGTGTCAAGCCATAAGCAAATGTATTTTCTTTTGGTACAGAAGTTTGATCCATCTCAGTTTTGTTCTTTTCTTTTTTAAGCTCACTACTTAGATGCTGTTCAAGGTAAGTTTTTCATATCAGCATTCCAAAAAAAATAATGAAAATATACAAAAGTATTGGGAATGGAGTGTTTTCTGTTACCCATTTTGTTTGAGCTTCTGTACTGCTGAGTTCCCAGAATAGATGACACATTTGTTTATGGAGATATATATAGATATATATGCATACACGGAGACAGAGATTTACAGCAGAAAATGCAGTTTTTAAAAAGTAATGCACTCAATTCATTTGCAAAGTTGTAGCAATGTAAGCATGTTTTACAGGGCCATCTGATGTGCTGTGTTAGGCAAATCCATTTTCTGCTCTTGTTTACCATCCAAAGTAATGCCAGAGCTGAGGACATGCTAAAAAGCTTGTGTTGATACTGTCTCCCATGAGAACAAAAAAAAAAAATTTTTTTTTCATTTATGCCTGAAGTAAGTGTCTTTTGGTGGACAAATACTCTTGTTTTCTAAGGCTAGCTGTCCGTGCCAGATGTGATCTAGTTCTCTTCAAATCATTTGATACAAGAGTTAAATTCGATGTTGCTTTGTGTCTGGTGCTGTTCATTTGATTCCTGTGCCTTGCCGCGGGTCCTGCTCGTTCATGTCAGTGCAAGAACCTTCCCCCAGTGTGACAGCAGTCGCTCTGCCTGGGCCACGCTGAGCAGAGCAGTGATGCACAGCCCCTTCCAAAAATGCTGCTCACTGAAATACCAAACTAACCATTACTTCAGAAAAACCTCAGTGCTTATATTCTGTTTCTTATTTTATTTCTTTGGAATTAGATAACAGAAGCACATAAACATTCATTTTATTGCATTTCTAGACTTAGAGGATAACCACACACAGTTGAAAAATATAATCATGTACAAGAAATTAATTAACTCAGCAGGACAGTGATTCAAAGTGGAAAAACATCCACATTACCCAAAAGAGCTCTCACATCCTGCCCTTTCCCCCAGCTCCCTGAAAGGGGCTTTTATAGTATATTTGGTGGTTGCCAAGTTCATGTTGTTTTGGAGTAGCATCTTCCATAACTCCGTGGGAGAAAACGGTGCCACCCACCTCCTGTTTTTCTGAGCAAGAGGGTCAGACTCTCTGATCCCCCTGTTTGCAGATGTGATTGATAAACTGTGCCAAGGGTGAGGAGGGAGATCATGTGTCTCATGTAAAGTTGCCAGGAAACGTGCTGCATGTGGGGCTGTGAATCACAGCCTGACACACCAGACTCTCCAACTGGCTCCTCCAAAGTCATTTTGGAGCATCTTGGGGCTGTCAGGCACTGATTCTTCTTTCCTCCTCAAAAAAAAACCTTTCTGATAACACCTGTGTGTTGATGATCAGTATCAGGTGCACAGGAGCTTTCAGACCCTGTATGTCCATGCTGGCAAAAAGAAAGGAACCATCTTAAAAGTGATGCCACTCACTCTGTCAGACTTACAGCCAAGCTTTATCCATTGTCCTTTGGCTCCGTGTGTGACATGGTGAGGATCTGACAAATGTCTGAGCTGGCACTGCACTGTGCAAGCAGATGGACATGAGTGTACACATCCAAGAGACCATTCCTCTCTCACTCTTACAGGCAAGAAATCTAGATGTGAATGTCCAAATTACTGTTGATTCAGAGCTTGCAAGTATATAATCGAGAGGATGCTACAGTCCTTAGTCCAGTTTTAATCTAGACTCAGCACCACCAAAGGCGTGTGTTGGTCCTGTTGGAATCAGCTATAAGGGAAGAAATTGGAACAGGAAGGCAATGCTCCCTCAATTGCCTTCTGTGGAAAGAGTGTGTTGTAGCAGAAATCAAATTGGCTTTTTCTCAGTCAGATGAGTATTTATGAACAGAATAAAAAGGTCACTTCCACTCCCTGTAATGTGTAGGATTATGTCCACAGATGCCAGTTTGTCATTTAGACAATATTTTACATGTGTGTCTTTGATATAAATCTTAATTATGTGCATGATATTGTTAGTGAACTACAGTTTATTTTTCAATAGAGAAAGAGATGGACATGACTTTAGAACTTTTTAGCATGACTTTACTCACTTTTTTCCTGTGCACAAAATATTAAACACTAAAAAAAACCTCATTCCTCACTGAGAAACTACCTTTGGGCAAGCAAAGGGAAGGATCAAGTTGGGGAGTTTTCCATATTTGGCCAGAAATGTAAGTGGCTTGCAAGCTGTGATCATTTGAAGGCAGCACATGTAGTGCTAGAAGTAGGAATGTTGATGAATAATTGCAACTGCAAAATAAGAGAAAATTTCCCTTCATGAAGGCTTTTTTTTCACACTTTCTATTTTAGATGGTTGCCCAGGTCTCTGTTATGGAAATGGGAGGTGCACTCTTGATCAGAATGGGTGGCACTGTGTTTGTCAGGTGGGCTGGAGTGGCTCAGGATGTAACGTTGTCATGGAAATGGTGTGTGCAGATAACCTGGACAATGATGGAGGTATGATACATAATTCATGTGTCTCTGTTTATCTGTCACATCCTTGACTGCCATTTAAATCCACAGTTTTGGTGTACGGTTTCCTTTTTATCACAAAATGTCAATGTTTGTCTGTTTGCTCAAGACAGTTGTTCCACTGACTTCATCTGAAGCAGCACAGTGAGGGAACAGACCCTTGGGCTGGATGCTACTGAAGGCAGAAAGTATCTGTGGCTATATCTACCATCCCAGTACTTGTTTTTTGCTCATAGAAAGCAAAACAAAACAAAAGTATAACAAGTAATTTCCTGTATCTCCTTTCCACTCTTCCTCATAATTCTGTCGGTCTTTCAGAAAAAACAGCCGAGATACCCAAATAAAAAAAACCTCTGTGCCTGTCAAAATGCATCCAGTTAGTCCTTTATTATTATCAATTTAATATATTTGCAAGCATAAAACACAGATTTACAGTTGCTTTTTTTAACATTAGTCTCTCTCTTAATATTTCTACTGAGACACAACACAGTTCTTGGAATTATTTGGACCTACTTTTGAAGGACTGTTGAGGAAACTAGTGTAGAAAGTGTGCAGAAGAGATTTTGGAAAGTACCGTAAACAGAGCCCTGTACTGAAATAATCATTTGCTCCTTTCTATCAGTTGAACGAGGGCATTTGGCACTAGGTGCTCCCTACCTCAGTCCTCTGTGGTCTTCATTTCATTCTAAGGTTGCGTAAGTTTTAGGTTTGCTGGGGAAAACGTAGTTTTTTCATAAGCTGGTCTCTGCTTGCTTTCCAGTAGTTTGTTCTAATACATGAGTTGGAGCATTTTTTTTAAGAAAAAACATCCAGACTCTATGTCAAACTTGCCAGTGGGAGAGAAGCCACAATATTCCTGACTGGTTGCTCTCAGAGTTAATTATTTTTCCTGTCTGTTTTAGGAATACTCATTTACTGAACAGTCAAGGACTATTGCTTTTCTCTCCTTCACCTACTACCAGCCTTTACCATGTTCTTGTCCCATCTTCAGAGGTGTGCAGCTTTCTCGTTCAGAGAGTGGACTCAAGGCCAGGTTGGATGAGGCTTTGAGAAACCTGATCTAGTGCAAGATGTCCCTCCCCACAGCAGGGGGTTGGAACAAGGTGATCTTTAAGGTCCCTTCCAACCCATACGGTTCTATGATTTTATGATCAGCCCCAAGCATGGTTAAAGTTTTTTTTCTGTAGATTGTATACTGAGATGTATTAAAATATGTATTATCTTAGTGTGTCACACCTAAAGACCATATCAGTGTCCTGGGGGAGATCTTACACTCGGCTGTAGGGGCAAACCTTGCTGTGATGATTGTCTGTTGTCTTCGAGGTCATTGATAAATTAGCTTGATGTAGGTCCAAGAACTGAGGTCATTGTGGGACCTCAATAGAAACATTCTGAGTCAGTGATGATTCTTCATTTACAGATATATTTTGAGACCTTCTGATTTTGTATCCTGTGGGCTCTAAGACCCTGCTGTCCTTTGGCAAAGGCTTCCTCGTTTCTGAACCCTATTCAAAATTGCCTTATTCCTCTCATATCCTTCCTTTTCCACCTTATTTCCAAGAGGTCCAACAACCATGTCTCTGCCCGCTGTCTGTGCTCTCCTACACTAGTGTGTGTCCCTGTCACACAAGGTCCCACAGCTGGCATCCCTGCCCCCCTGTGCTCTCCCATCTGTCGGTGCTCTCCCCCGCTGTCCGAGCCACTGACTCACCCGCCTGCGCTCTTAAATCTGCCCACTAAAACCCTGGTTAGCCTGTAATGTATGGAAAGCATTTTCTGATACACTCTATGAACTGGTTCTGTATAAACTGCCCTGTACTGTGATTTTGGGTGCTTTATATTCTGCAATAACAGTGAGTTATTGGAAGACTTGGCAGTTTTAACTCTAAATCTCCTTGAATTTGTCAGTTTAAAGCAGACACTTCACATCATTTCACTGCAGGTTTTAAAAGCAATTTTCTTTTTCCTTTTTAATGGGAACATAACATGGACTAGGACAGCTCTGTTGACATTAAAATTAGAGATAAGTGCAGAGAGAAATATTTAATTAATCTGACTACTACAGATGGGCTAAATGTAATTAAGTTTTCTTCATAATCAATTTTGTATAAGAAAAGAAAATTATATCTACATATTATAACCACTTCTCTTTATACATACATATATGAAGTTCTTAGGACCTAATTTGGTATAAGTATAAATTAGAAAAATTCCGCTAAAGTTGTTGGAGTTATACCAGTGTTAGATGAATATGAAATCGGAAGCTGTGTGTTTCAGGGTTTGTATACCAACACAACAGGAGAATCAGGAATTGGGAAGGAGGTGTGACATTAACTCTTTAAGTCCTGTTTGCTGGAAGGTTGAGCCTTAGACTATGAGAATATTATGGTGGCATAGCAAGTTTCCATCCATCAAGCTGGATTAGGTTCATCAGGGTGGAAGTTATTAGCATTTTCACCTGCAGCTGAGGTGAGTTAAGAGCTTGCACTCAGCTGAGTTAAAGAAAAACAGCTGACAGGTGGTAACTTCCTAAGGCCTTAGGGTGTGATCATACTCAGTCAGTGACACATAGCCCAAGAGATAATTTAGTGTCCGTGTATAGGCCAAATCATGGAATTTTCACGTAACAAAGGTCTTAATCGTTCCAGTTGTGTTTAAATCAGACATTTATATCTCAGTCCTATTGTGCTTCAAGTTCATGAAGAGGCGGTCACCACCAAAGAAAAAAGCTGTAGTAAAGTTGAGCAATTATAATTTCAAACAAACTCTAATTTTAGGACTTAGACAAAGGGATAATTTTGTGTAGTTTTCAGTTATTTTTTCAGTTAATTTGTCACATGGGATGGAAAAACTGAGATTTTTTTATCATTTAAAACTAGTTTCAGAGATACGGTAGAAAGAAAACAGGTTAGTCCCAACCATAAGGATTCAATAATGTCATTTAATTGGCATGAGGAAGTGTTAGTGTTGTTGTTTGGCCTGTATTAAGAGCACAATAGCTTTGGGAGGGGGAAGGCCTTGAATTCATTTTTTAAGGACTGATATAATTGTAGAAAGAAAAGCAATAAGCATATTCACAGACATCCTGGTCCTGCAGCCACCGAAGCACCAAGATCCCTTCAGTGCATTTACTGTTGGTGGTGAGATGAAACACCTATGGAATTATTCTCGGGGGCAGGAAAAGTACAATTTCTTTTAGAGCCCCATTAGGATTCGCTGCACTTGTTCCCTGGCTGTACCATAACTGCCTTTCCCCTTCCAGCTCATAACTCTCTGTTAGCTTTTTCCTGCTCGCAGACTTAAGGGCATGTTTACCTGTTCAAATATCACTACAAATATCAGTGAAAAGGTCTTAGCATTATAACAGATGCACGATGGCATGGTTTGCACTTGCTTTCATGGAGTGCTTCTGCAGTCTGTTAGCAGTGTGATGTCCATTAACAAATGCCAAGGAGTCAAGCAGGTGTCCTTTGCAGTGGGGCCTTTCCCTCACTGTGGCTTCCCTCAGCATAATTCCCCATTCCTTATTCTCCTTCTGTCACTGTCACAACCGACATGATTTCGGTTTATAAGATGGCCATTCAACTCATCTCAGCAGGTCGTTTCCTCTTGTCCTGCCACTAATTTAGACTCACTGGAAGCTCCAGTAGCTCCCGAAGATCTCTAGAAAGCTCTGCTGACCTCTTTGCAGGCGAAGTGTCTTGGGGCAGGAGGCAGAACACACTGCTGAAGTGTAGGGACACACAGGGCAGTCATGGGTCACACCCCACTCAATTACAGCCAAGCTACACTTTGCCTGTTTTTTGGACATATATTTACCCAGCTGCTGCACAAACAGGTCTTTGTCTCAAGCTGAAAGTTGCAGCCTGTCACTCCCATTAGTTTCTTTGATACAGATCTCTCTTTTAAATTTGCCATGCATCTGCTTTTATCGTTTTTCTTCCATGAATCAATCTTGCCTGTTTGTTTTTAAGGAAAATAGTGTTTACTACAAGCTTTGAATTCTTTTCCAAATATGCCTTCAGTCACTTCAGACAGTTATTGTAGCTTTCTCCAAGCTTTTCCAAGCACAAGGAAATATATGACTCAGCATAGCCTTGGGTTGATAACCAGTGCTGCTAAAATATTGATGTATTTCTGACCTGTCCATTGGCGTTTTAATAACCTATCCATCACAGAGGTATTGAGTCCATATATAAGTAATATGCTATTATTACCCAATATAAATAATACTGATGGGAATGGTTTTCATTGTTGCCGAGCAGCAAGGACTCCCTAGGGATACTGAGAGTTTATGAAAACCCTGATATATTTGTATTGTCCCGGGTGTGGAAGGCCAAACACTACTGGTACTCGCTGGATAAAACACTCCCAGCCTTTCCATAGGTGCACTGATGGGTTTCCTTATATAAACACCAGTGTTCCCAGTTAACAGCCTTGCTGTCTGCTGCATGCTATGTATTATGGATAAAATTTGGGCACTTTGAATTAATGCATATGAATAAGCATTAGAGACTCTTGACAGTTGCTGCTGCTTAGTCTCTTCTGAAGTTACTCTTTGATTCCGTTTGCTTAGATTCCTGGCAACACTAATTAGATTGAACTGAGCCTGTGGTGAATGAAGTCAGCACAGGCAATATTTAAGGAGAAACTTAAATCCTGTTTTTTACTTTCTGAAAAAATGTTCTGGACATAGATCTCACAGCTCCATCTCTGGCTTGCACTCACTGGGACCAGTATAGATGGAGCAGGAGTGCACTGACACACACACCCCCCTCTGGGTTGCTCTACAGCAGTGAAAATGAAAGTCATTAGTACTTACAGAATTATAGAATATCCTGAGTTGAACAGGACCCACGAAAATCATCAAAGTGCAACTCCTGACCCTGCACAGGACAGCCTCAAAAATTACACCGTGTGTCTGAGAGTGTTATCCGAACACTTCTTGAACTCTGCCAGGTTTCGTGCTGTGACAGCTTTCCAGGAGATCCTGTTCCAGTGCCCAAGTACCCTCGGGGTGGAGAACCTTTTCCTAATATCCAACCTAAACCTCCACTGACACAGCTTCATGGTGTTCCACCAAGTCCTGTCACTGGTCACCAGAGAGGAGAGATCAGTGCCTGTCCCTCTGCTGGTGTTGAAGACCACAATGAGGTCTTCCTCAGTCTCCTCCAGGCTGAAAAAGCCAAGTGACCTCAGATGTGCCTCTTAGGGCTTCACCTCTGGGCCTTTCACCATTGTCATAGCTCTGCTTTGGACATTTTGGAATAGCTTTATATCTTTCTTACATCGTGGCGCCCAAAACGAAGCACAACATAAAGCTTAGAGATGAGATTTTCATGTCACTGAGCAAGTACATCATTAGGATGTGTTTGTGAGCGTGTCTGCATACATGTTCATGCACCATATAAGCATCTACACCACTTCTTGTAGTATTCTGGGTTTGACATTACCATAAAACTTCAAACCTATTAGTTTACATTAACCAGGTAGTTAACTTCAGTACTATCGTCTGCATGTGTGAAAAAAGCTTGAAAGGGTGAGAGCTCTGCTCATTTAATGAACTTTTAAGCAGAAGAATAACAATTTTAAGTTTTATTGCTAACTAGTTACATTTTCCTCTCCAGAACTTAATGATAGTGGATGGTTTATTAAAATAACTAACATCAGCAACATGGGAGGTAGAGTCTGATTGAATTTTTCATTTTCGTAGCCAGTTAATAAAGTGTCTCAGTGGTTTAAGAGAAAAGAAGCTGCTGTGCAAGTTGTTTTGTGCTTCACTGGTGGGGTGGGGAAGCCACCACTGCTGGAGTGAACCACTTTGTTCTTTGTCCCCTTACCAGTGTCCCCGTGCAGTGCCTCTTTACTGTCCTTGGGTGCTCCTGAAATTGTATCTAGACAATTTGTACTGATTGTGAACACAGATCCATTTCCAGCAACAAGTTACTGTGATATTCCCATAATTGTGCTCATGGATTGCAAGTACTTCAAGGGTGGATGAGAAGAATAGAAATGCTGGGATTTGAAAAGCAGGTGACAGAACTGTTCATATGAGGCACAAAACATATGACTTGTTCCATGTTCTTGCAGTTAACTTAGAGCTGACAAAATGCCTTTTTCTGGCCCAACTGTTATTTTATTTTATTTTGTCTAGTTTTATTTTATTTTATTGAGAAGTTAACACAAGTATTATGCAGCACATGGAAAGCTCAAGTACAGAATATACGAAATGCACTCACTGTGCAGCATTTTCCCAGAAATAGGAAGTAGAGAGATACATATTGCTGGGAAGTAACCAGTGGAGAGGTAGGTCCATAGCCACAGTTCCACTGCCAGTTTTTCTGGTTGCTGAAGGTGATCATGCCTGTAGAAGAGAGATTGCTGCCCAATGTGTACCTCAGAAAATGTGCTGTATTGAGCACAACATGAGCCTTCTATGACTGCAGCAGAAGCATAGCTGAGGAAGTAATTTCACAACACTTAGGACATCCCTTCCATCATATGGAATAAGGAATATATATATATATATATAAATGTATAAGCAAGAAAATATATTTTGTTTGATGGAAAATTTTGTATGATTCCACTGGCACACACTCCTGCCCCAATAAATATTAATGTCATTCCTTATAGAAGCCTTCCTGAAAAAATCTATTCCCCAGCAAAGGAATGGGAAAATCTTGTCCTAGTTCTGTGATCTATTGCAAAGCAGATAGGAGTGCTGTGACTGAAAACAGAGCAACTTGTTTTGGCGTGCTCTGCCTTCTCTTTGAGGTTGTTTAAATTATTGAAGAGTACTCGGAAGTGCTTTCTGTCCTGAAGTCGATCTTTGTGAATTCTGTTTTAGCAGTAATATTAAACATATTTTAATTTTCTAATTCACTTACAAAACAAAAATCCCAGTTCATCATTATCCTTGCATACAAAAGGAGGTACCTGGAGGATGGGAAGCCATAATCTCAGATTTACCAAAATGTAAATCACTTTATTATATAATCTGTAGTGTACTGTGAATGTGCCTGTCTTTCATATAAAATAAATTAAAAAATGCTGATAACAAACCAAAACCATTTACACATCTGTAATACATTTTAGTCTGCACCTATGCTGTGATGCACTTTGGAGTAATTGACAGTAAAAACTTCAGTGTACAGGATCCCCTGCTGTATGAATTACAGTGTTTGCTGTTTGTAGTAGTTTGTTCATACTCCTGACTGTTGTCTCCTGAGATTTAAAAGAAACCCTGCTGATTTGCTAACACGGTGAGCTGTTTAATAGTTGGTTCCTGATATGAAAATTTAACTAAAATTGTGACCATTGGTTGAGAACTGTCTAATGTATTTGTAGAGTTTTCAAGTGAATGAATTTGATGATATAGTTTATAAACAAGATTCATTTGGTATTTTTTTCTGGGTTATTCTCCTGGATTAAAAATCTCATTTCAAATAGGATTGGCTTGTTGAAAATTTTATCCTCACATGCACGTAGTAATATGATTTGCATTATCACAACCTGCCTCCATATGTAGTTTGTGATTCTGTACCAGCTTGGTTTACCTGGTTCATTGTGATGGATATCGTGCTACATTAGAGGAGTTTTCTTTGGAGGTTTTAGATTTGGATTTTCTTCTTTTTTTAATTTAAACCAATGTCTTTGGTTTAATTTAAAACCAATGTCTTGAATGAGTCTAAAGTGGAACAAAGATTTTATTTTGGCTTAAGAGTTCCCTGTTTGCCCCAAAATAGGTGTTTTATTATTTTACTTCTTCACAAAGTGATAAAAATATTTTTCAGTTCTATCCAAGTTCGTTTCTCTTCTAAATTTTGTTTGATTATTTGGAGAAAAGCTGGAAGGTGCATTACTCAGACAATTGTAGTTAATAATCCTAAAATACACACAGCAGTCTGAGCCAAATATGTGGTGTTAAGAGTCCACAGAGGAGCTGGTGCTTCTGCATCTCCTGCCTCACTGCCCATGAAGCATCTTCTCTGAGCCTAACATGAGTCTTCTCTTTCATTCTGCGTGGTTGTGAGGGGAGATTGAAATAAATTCCCATCTGATCAATCAAAATATTTTTTAAAAAATACAGCATGAGAGAGAAGGAGAACCCATGAATGATAGTCTGTGGCCTAAAACACTTCTCCTTTGCATTAATATTGATATTGTGGGTAGCAATTTATTTCTCTGATGGCTTTGTAGACTTTGTTGCTAAGGCTGCTCCTGCTGAATCCAGTACTTCATACATTTGTGGTGCTGCTAAGGCACACACCAGTCTCAAAATGGCTTGTTCAGATGTGCCTCTGGGACTTCACACCCTCCTAATGGGAAACCCACCCTCTTGTAGCCCTGGGAGGGTGAAGAGGCAAGTGAAACTAGGTGCAAGTAGTTCAAACCAAGATAACTCCATTAGCAGAACCTGGAAGAGTTTATAAGGCAGTCAAATTGCTGACAAGTAAGCTGCAAAGAAAAGAGGAAAATTGAGTCTGACTGGAAGATGGCAAACTGCTTTCCCTTTCCTTGGTTTCTGTTTGTGTACAGCCTGAATGCACTGTGTTGGTCACCAGGTATGTAAGCTCTTGATCGAAACAGAGGAAAATGAGGACTCTGTTAGAAAAAGCAAAATAGTTAAGTGTTATTTTTGTAGCTATTTCTTTCCTAGGCAAATCTTCATATTCTAATATTTCTGTGACATTTCACTTCTATTTCTTACATAAATGAGAGAATCAGGTCAGCTCAGTTTCCACATCTAATGGCTTGTTGACAAGGAAAAAATTAATCAGAATTGCTAGTGTGGAATAAATTACTCCAAAATAGCTCCCCCATGGATACTGTTATTCTGAAATAAGCACTCCTCTTTTCTGATTAGCATGTAATCTGCCAGACCAATGTTTGTCAGGTTTCTCAGGTAGATAGCAGTGAGCTTGTAGAAATTAGTATCTTCTAGAAAATCCCTTGACTCCTTGAACAAGACTTGTCACTGCCATAACCCTTCCACCGGAATGGCCTGGCCACGTCAGAGCCCTCTGCAGGCACCACCACCAGTATAAACTACAGCAAGAGATTTCAATGTCTTTATGACATTTTCAAATCTAGTAGAATTCTTTAATGTTTGTAGTCTTGGATGATCTGCTTAAAAGCATCTGTAACTTGATGCTTTTCAGTTCACTTATTAAGAATATAGAGAGCTTAATTCCTTGAACAAAAAATAGATTAAACAATTTCTTTTTTTTTCTTGCAGTTGCAAGCCTGCTCTTCAAGTTTCAACCCAAACCACTCCTTTATTTTTTCATCAGAACACACACAAAATGACTCTGGTTCATGTTGTGAACTCCTCCATCTGCTTCCTGTGTGCTTTTGTTTAGACTGGAGGCCCCTTACTGTTTCAGCGTACTGACTTCCTAGCAGATTTCAGCTGCTTCCTAGGCTTTCCTGAATATAAAGTGACTGCTACACTCAAAGTCAATAAACTCAACATTGCCCTGTGAAATTCTTCTCCCATTCCTGGCAAATGCCTGTTGTCTCCAGGATTTGGGGAATGTGGAAAGAACTTAAAAGCACACACTGACCTGTAGCCACTGCTGTAGACTCTGCTGGATCCAAGGGTCCTAGATTATTGTTGCTAGCTATCTACAGTTGCCCTTGGCTCATTTTCACAAAAACTAGCCTGCTCTGTCTGATTTCCTGGCTGCAGAGGATAGATTTGTTAATATTTTTTGCTTAGCCAAGCAGTTACCTTGCTCAATGTCAGGCAGGATTTTCAGATGCCAGGAAAGCCCATTTCATTATGTGTGTTTGTTCTGTAGAAGGGCTTTTGCTTTCTTTTCAGAGTGAATGTTTCATGCTGCTGGTTACTGAGCATTCACACAGTGCTCTGTTGAGACAGCAGTAGGGTTGGCTGGAGGTTGGTCTCGCACCCATTAAAGTCAGTGACAAAACTCCAGGAGCTCCCCTGCTGGCACAGTTTGCCTGGAGGAGGTGCAGTTTGATAGACTTCAAAGTGTTGGTACGAACAGAGCATGGAAAGTCAAAGCATGAAGTGAAAATATCTGACAGTATGTTGATCCTATAGCATTCCAATTTTAACACAAGGGAGATCCATACAGTGATATGATGACTCCACATTTATTCAGACCAACCTCGTTAGGAATACAAAGAGGTGTCTTTGTTGAAGGAAAAAACACCTTTATCTCACTTTAAATGCAGGCAACACAGCTGCTAAGTCATAAAGTGGATGTTGAAGAAGATTGTTGGATATTTTACCATCTCCTATTAAATCTGTTTCTGATTGAGTATGTAATTTAGGCAATCTGGACATCTGAGCTGCTGATAGAAGCAATTAAATGCCAATAGCCCAATTTTAAGTTTTATTTAGGTGCTTAATTTAGATGCACTTCAGTGCTTCAATTTTCATCATAAGCTTTAGATATCTGAGTAACTTAATTTCACCCACAAATGTCGCTGCAAGTTTGTCCATGAAGAAATGTAGATTTCTGAAAAAATCTATTATTTCTTCTATTTTTCATACTTGAAAATGGACAGAGGAGGAATAGCTTTATTTTCACTTCCCAAATTTGCTTTTGTGGTGCAAACATCTGTAGAGAAGACTGTAACTGTCTGATCACTGGGATAGAGCCTGAATCAAGGTGTGTATTCATATATCACCAACTGCAGGAGTGTAGTTACAATTATGCCCTTTCTGGATCATTCTGGTATTGCAACCAATACATGAAAAGCAAATATCCTAAACGACTTGTAAAACTATTGTAGAGCGTAAAACAGAAGTCAGACAACTGTAGCAAGTACCTTTTTTTACTACTGCAGTGGGGACGCTTAGGAGAGTTGGGTTGCATTTCAGACCTCGTTACTGGTTAGGGAGTGTGTGTCCCACCTGGGGTGACCAGGCAGTGCTGACAGTAAAGGGCTGTTAGAGGGGGCAGCTGCACAGTGTGGTTCACGTTGCACGGACAAGTAAAGTGTAGTGACTTTCTTCTGCCTGTTCTGCAGGGAAGACTGTCCTGCTCTTCCCTGTTCACTTCGTTTGTAGGTTCTGTTTTCTCATTGTGTGAGGATTTGATGAGGTGATACAGTGTTAATGACTGAGACAAATACCCCTCCTGGACTAAGCATGTGCATTAATGCTTTATTGAATTTGACTGTGTCATAATCAGCATGCCTTCCCATTGATTACATCCCCCCTGTGCTCTCTGGTAATAAATGTGATGCTTTATTCTCAGAACCGCTCAATTTCCTGAAGTTTCCATTCTTTCCATTTTAGATGGCTTGACAGACTGTGTAGACCCTGACTGTTGTCAGCAAAGCAATTGTTACTCAAGTCCTCTCTGCCAGGGTTCGCCTGATCCCCTTGACCTTATTCAGCACAGCCAACCACCTTTCTCTCAGCATCCTCCAAGGCTCTTTTATGATCGAATCAGATTCCTTATTGGGAAGGAAAGCACTCATGTAATCCCAGGAGAAGTCTCCTTTGAGAGCAGGTGAGTCTTCTTTTAAATGAAGGACTTTTCCGAATATTGAGAACCGCAATTAAATTATTTAACCAGGAAAAAATGGTGATACCTGGATAGCTGAGAATTCTTCACCAGTGCTCATTAAATACTTAAAAGGATAGCAAACTTTAAAGTGTCAGCAGCTGAGGATCTTGGTTATCAGATTATTGTTGCTGCCTGTCTGGTTCAGGGAAGTGTCCCAGCAACAAACTCTACTGCTCTTATTGACAAGACTGACTGTTGTGGAAGGTAAGTTGTCTCATACTTGTAAAATCAGCAGGGGAAGTTCAGCCCTTCGTACTGTACATACGTAATGGCAGGATACAGAAGGACAAGATGGATTCACATCTGCTGTCTTCAGTCACCTTTCTGCCCAATACAATTTGATTGGTATTTACAGTGTAATGAATTCGATATGTGTCACTTACATATAATCTAGACACATAATTTAAAAACCTCCTTGGTTTTGCTACACATTGACAAAGCAGTGTGGAGTTTACTATTTTGTGCTGCAGGTTGTCGTGCAAAGAGTAGAGTGATCCCTGAGTGTTTGTGAGATTGGCTTTGCCCTTTAACAGGAAGGAACTGTGCAGTAGAAAAAGGACACTTACTTGCTCAGAAAACCTGGTAACACATATTTTCTTGAACATTTGAAATACAGGGGCACATAAGTTTTTATGCTGCAGTTCACTTGGGAAGCTATAACTTACACGCTGACAAAGAGATCCACAAATCATCCACATCATCTGACTATTACCCTGCCAACTAGGCCTATGCATTAGATAAAACATGTTCCAGTAATAAGCACATAAGAATTTTTTATTTTCACAGTACATAGCACTTAGGTTACAACCTCAACACAATCCCATAGCTGCCCGCAAATTCAGCACAGTTTTTTCTTTGCAGCATTAATTTTTAATAAAGTAAATTTGTAAACAGTCATTATTGATCAACAGTCACTATTGATCTAGAATACCTAAACATTTAATCGCTATTAATAATGTAACAGGATGTTATAAATATGTAGGCCATGAAGATAAACTCCATGAGAAGCACCTGCCTGCCACTGGTGGGTCTCTTGGAGTGTGTCGCACTTACGAATGAGGCTGCTGTACTTGGGGCAGGGTCCTTGGCTGACTCTGTGTACAGTTTAAACCAGAAGTCACCACTGAAAAATTTTCCTCATCAAAATGCCTCACAGTGAGGAGTTTCCAGAGAGGAGGTGAGCGCTCAAGTTGCCTGTACAGTGTTCTGTGACACTGCAAATGTTAGCAGCCGGATTGCACATAATCCCATCAACGTGCTTTTATAGATATAAGGAATTGATCTTTTAAAGCTATCATTGATGGGATTTAACTTGGATTTAAAAGCTTTTTCTGAGTATTTCGTTTCTTTACCCTGATACTTGCCATGCCTTTGAAGACTGAAGAGCAGCAAAGTTCCATATGGGAGCAGCATCCCACCCTCACCATGGCTTCTTACTTCCTGCCACTGAGAAGTAGGACTTTACTGGCACTGGTGTATCACTAACACCCCAGATATCATTTCCTCCCGCTGTAGACAAATACATTGTTAGTTTGGTGAGAAGACCATTGGGATTCAGATGAGGGTGGCTGCATCTTTGGAGTCAGGGCAGTGCCTGGAGACTCGTGCTGTGCCATGTCTCGTAGGGTTTGTCAACAGTAATCTGCAATGTACTGGGCACCCCAAAGGGTTCCTCAGTCCACACTTCGCTTGATCTTTGAGTCTTCCAGACTGCTGAAATATTGTTCATCCATAAGTCAAATATTATTAAAAACTGCCAGAATTTTACTCAAGGATGAGAGATAAGCAGGGTCTCTGAAAGAGGCAATAGCTAAACTGTGCTGCCTCTGTTCAGAAATCTTCCTCTGACATTGCCAATCTGACTGTCATCTTGTGTCGGTTCCTCTCCTGGGAATTAAGATTACTGAAAAAAATATAGAAAGACAACTGCTGCTGCAGTAAAAAATATCAGAAATCTGTGATCCAGCCTATCTGGTAAAGACTAAAGAATGCCTGGGGGGTCTTAATCTCCCTTGGGCTATTGCTGAAAAAGTTGTGTCTAGGCAGATGGTATTAACTCATGGCTGCCTGCAACGCCACTGATTTTATAGCATTGGTGGTTCAACATGAAATGTTGGAAGGATTGGATGTAATAGTGGCATGCATTTATTTCAGAGCACTGGCATCCATTCTCACTGGTGCTCCAATTTTGCAAAGCCCTATCTGCCTCTTTTCTTTAATTTCCCTTTACAAGAAATCTCTGAGACGATTAGGAGGATTAAGAAAGAGACATCTATCCGACGTTTTCAGTCTTCTGACTCAAATGACATTGTGCAGTGTTTTACTATACCACAGGTCAGTGGAACTCTAGTATGGGTGATGTTTGCATGAATCTCACTGGAGACAAAGTGATGTTGATTAGATCTTGGAAAGCTATCAAAAATGGTGAAGATTATCTTTGTCCTTCAGACTGAAAGTATTTGGTCTCTGCCATGTCCTGGAATTTTCAAAATAATCTGAAGTACTAAAACTAGTTGTTCTGACAGCTGCTGAGACATCTATCCCTCTGCATTTGCATCTTGGACTTTAGCTTAGGTCTAATATTTAAACATTTGGCTTCTACAGTACAGTCAGGATGTTGCATGAGCCATGGCTAAATACTACACCAAAAATAATGTTAAGGAGCTACATGTTTGCAAACGATTTTACTTTTTGTTATGTCAAAGCTATGTCATATGCACTGGGTTTTTACAAACTCCCACTTAAACTGTGACATGCTGAAAGGCAGATTAGAGACATTCTGGATAAATAGAAATGTACTTGCTTACATCAGGCATAGTTTTAACCTACTACATGTAGCAGGGTGTAGCAGATTATAATGTTTTTGTCAACTTCTGTTCTCAGAGAGGTTTTTAGCTTGTTTCTTCGCTGGAGTTGTTTTTTTAATGCGTGCTGCTGGCAAGCTATTTGACTCACTGCAAATTGCCCACGAAAAGGGTCCAGTGTATGGTACTGAATTAATTACCCTTCAAAGGCTGCTTACAGCAACATTGTCAGCAGGAAGAAACGAATGTACCTCACTAGCCTTCAGCTTAATTTCTCTCATTGAAGATTTTAATCAGAAATGTAATACAGTAAATGACATCTTCTGGTAATGTGACACTTGCATATTCACAAGCTGCTTGACAGAGTTCCATATCTGAGCCTAATGTCTCAGCCTGAGGTGCTTACTGGAAACTTAATATGCAAAACAAAAGCAAAAAAACAGCAGGTAAGTAGCAGCAGAGGAAGGCAGAATGGTGGTAAAATAATAAAATGCTTTACAAGTACTGAAAGAATGCATTTAAAATTTAAACTTCTGTTCATATTTTAAATTAGATATGTCAGACAAACTGCCTGACAGCAGAGACCTGAGATCCACAGAGTAGTGAATTCATCAGTTCCTCGTGGAATGACCCATGAAGCATTGACAGAGGAATCCTACTTCTTTTAGGCCACCTGCAACCCGTGAGAATCTCAGCTTTCTCTCAAAAAGCCAACTGCTCCCTCTGGAGTTGCAGATTTAGTACAGCTTGCCAGGGGACTGGGAACATTTTTAATGCATTTGAAAACATTAAGGCAGCTTATCAGAGGCATGCTCCTGCCCAGGTTCACCAAATTAGAAAAGACGTTTTTGCACTTACTTTCAAGTTAAAACAGCTTGGAAAGCCCTAGGTCTGAGATTACGCAATCATCACAAATAGATGGCTGTTGGACAGATAGTACAAGTTATCCCCCGTGAGAAAGCAGAGCAGGGCAGTCACAAGAGTGTGGAATAAGTCTTAGAGGCAGACAGTACAGTGCATTGAGGAGACATCGTGATCTTTAGAGGTTTCTCTGCTCAAATTAAGAGAAGCGGTGAGTGGTAGCAAGGCCCCCAGCTGATCTGGGAAGAGGGTGAATGTTGAAGCAAGGAAGCATGAAGTGGCAGTTGACTATGAAGGGACATCACTGCAGGGAACATGCTCTAAAAGCTCTGGTAAGGGAAGGAATTAAGTGAGGTGTTCTCTAAGCAGCAGAGCTGCGAGGAACCTGCCTGCCAGCCTGCCCAGGGACATGGGGTCTGCTCTGTGAGCTGCCAGGGCACTGGGAAACAAGGGAGAACTGGCTGCAAACTGGGGCTCTTGGTTGCCTCCTGAGCCTTGGAGATTAGTGCTGCTCAGAAAGGAGCTGAAAAATGTTTTCATAGCTGCAGTAAATGCCAGAATTAAAGTGAATTCTGATCAAATGCTTCGTCAAAGATTTAGTAGGTGCTGGTAATTCAAAAAGAGGCCAGAGAAGACTCTTCAACTTAGACTAGGTAATAAAGAGACATTAGATAATGAGGACAAATGTAGGAACACAGAGGCAGGCTTAGGACATTTAAAATCTAAGAGATTACAAAGACAATTCAGTACAGACAAATGTAGAAAATGAGGTTTATGTGTCTTTATCACATACCATAAATATGTGTGGCTTGTAAAATATGATCAATAAAAAAGGAGAATGTAGAAAGATAAGTCTCTTAATATTATTTATGAATAATGGGAAGTAAAGTGAATGAATAGAGAAAAGAAAGACCATGGATGAAATAATGGAGATTTTGATGAGCTGTTATCATACAAATCTGTGTGCTTGATAAAATATGAGGACAAAGTAGTGTCAGAAGACAGGTCTGTGTGGAATGAACAAACAGGAGTGCAAGAATAATGCACTGAATAATGATTACTCCCAGGGGTCTCACTCTCACACCAGTGTGTGTTGTAAATATATGGAGTGCACTAATAAAGGTATTAGAAAAGAAAATGCAGGTCTGTTGATGTTAGAAATACATTAAAATAATAGAAGCAAGTATCTTCTGCTGTAACAAATCAAAGAGTAATTGGACCTGGCTGTTCTGTTGAGTGAGTCTTGTGAGTCTGTTGAGACTCACAAGGAGCTCAGTTGCCTTCAGTAGAGCAGCAGATTTTGGGCCACAAATAGGGCCACAACCAATTTACTTCATGTAGAAAACGAAACAGGTGATAAATCAGAACTCTTATTTTGCATACTGCCAGTAATGCAGCCTCTCCCATTCCTCTAGAGTTTATCAGCATCTTTCCTGCCTGGAGGGGCATGGAATTCCTATTTGCAACTGTGGTGAATGGTGTCCTCTCAAAGAGGTTAATTTTTACCAGTTGCATTTTCTCAAGTCATAGTCAGACGGGTTTGATGATATCATGGTGATAAATCGATGTCCTGTCAGTGGCTTGGGAGAATGGGATCTTAAGAAGCATATCAGAATTTTCAGAAATTTATGTTCTCTAGTTTCTGCGTATGATTTCATTGCATCATGGTCAATTAATCTCTCTAGGGATATTTTTTTAATTCATAAGTAGACTCCTAAATAACTTTTGTCTGAGAAGTTATTAATTTCTTTTCCTTTAGATCACGTATTCACTGTGCAGTGGATGTGTCTGTTGACGTTTGCCACAAATTTTCAAATTGAGAAGGAAATATAACAATGCCTAACTTTATGCTAGTCATTTATATTGAGTAATTAATGCCAGTTCACTTTATAAGTATGCTATTGGTTTTGATCCTAAATGTCTTAATGTTACCAAAAGACTTCTGCATACACTGTTCACTTCGTTATGTAAAAGCACAGTTCCAGGAAATAGGTACAGTAGTATCATGAGTTTCCAAGACCTGGGTTGGTTCAGCCGATGGAGGTACGTTGATGTGGTGTAGCTGACAGCCCGGGGCAAAAATACTGGGAGGATTTTCAGTGGAATGTAGCTGTGTAAGCCCTTAGAAAATCCCACTAGGTCCTAATCTGCACCATGAGGATATTTTACATCTTATTCCTCATCCTTAGGAGACTTGATTCCTTTATGTTTTGTTATTCAGATAGGTAAAAGGCTAAAGCTAAGAAAAAGAGTAATTTCTTCACCATTTTTGTGACTAAGGTGAAAGCAGTGGTCTGAAAGGACAACAGTGGAGGTTCAAATAGGACAGTAGGAAGAGCTTACCATGACTAGAGCACTCATACAGAGGCATTGGCATGGGTTACTTGGTGAGCTTATAGAGTTAGACAAGCATCTGTCTGGACTGATGTAGGCATAGTTGATCTAACCCGAGGCAAAGGAATGGACAAGATAAAGTCTTGTATTTCCTTTCAGCTCTCATTTTCTATGATTCTGTGATCCTGTTTGCCTCCGATTAGACACACTTAGTAACGAGTTCACTTTCCTGTCCATTGACTTTGATGTGTTCTGCTGTGCTGCTGTGTTCCAACCTCTTCACTGGAATGTGAAGATAAAGTGGAAAGTGGGTGCAAGTCCGACGCATCCCAGAGGGAATTTAGAAGGGCATCACATGTGATGGGGGATTGAAAAAAATGTATGTTACACTTGATTAGGCACCCTGTGAATTTACCTATATAACTTTCTGAGGTCCGGTGAAGCCCGTGTATCTCACTTCTGCCTTATCACAGTAGTTCAGCTTTTTTTAATAGACAGCAATGCCCTATACCTAGCAGCAGAGAATGAGGTTTCATTCTCTCCTTTCACAGACCATCACTCCCTAGAGCTGCAGCAAGCTAAATCACACTCTCAGTGAAACCTTTGCAGTGCCATTCAGTGGCAGAACAAACAGTACCCTAAAATACGTCTGGAAATGGGAATATATTCTCCCTATGCAGCAGTTCATGGGAGAGTCTATGTGTCATCCTTTTGAGTGAATGCTTTTCAAATCAATCTTTTGGGCTTGTATGACTTTTCTTCCAAAAATCAGCAGTCACTCTGATATCAGAGTGGTTCTATCTGTCTGGGACCAAAGCACAGCCCAGTTTCTGAAATCAGTGTCTTACCCTCCTCATGCATATAACATGTTCACTTCTACTCTTCTTGTTACAGACGGGCGTGTGTCATCCGAGGCCAGGTTGTAGCAATAGATGGAACACCTTTGGTTGGAGTGAACGTCAGTTTCCTGCACCACAATGAGTATGGATACACCATCAGTCGACAGGATGGAAGGTCAGGCTTTCCTGTATGATCCTCCACTGGTTTAGGTTTGTGTAGTTAAAGCCATCTGCCAACTTCTATTCATGTACAAAATTTTCATAGACATCACAGTTCGTAGTGTGGCTTGAGGATGACATCTGGCCTTCTGCTCTGGGAGCATGGTTGATTGGAGCTCTCTGTAGTAAAGAGACCAAAGAAGAAAGAGAAGAAGACAAAGACCCTGAACTGCAACAAAATTACAAAGACATTCAGACTCCTGGAGTCAAAATGCCAGATCTGCTGTAACAGTACCTTCTTGACATTGGAATATTTTCACAAGTCAGGTTTTCCAGGAAGTATCCTGTCTTCCCGCATTTTTTTTTGGTTGTTGTTAAGTGTGAATCATCCAAGTAGTTTATTGGGGTGTCAATGAAGTCAAATCTTTTAGCTGATCACCTGAAATACACAAGGAAAAGTGAGAACAGACTCTTTCCAAAGACAAATGGTTAAATTGCTGTTCCATAACGAGCCCTAGTTTCTACTTCTTCCCCAGCCTCGCAGGTCAGAGTTCATTTCTCAAAGACAGGTGAGGTTTCAATATATTCTATATTGCACACCAGGGTTGGCCATCCATTTGCAGTAGGGTAATGATTTGCTCCTGAACTTCAGTTAAGCTGTTAAGGGCAGTTTAAGACTTCATCTTCCTTGGCTGGATTGTGAATTACAAGAAATCTGAAGCTGTCTTCCAGCAAGGAAAAAGTGGTGCAATTTGTCACTGTTTCCACTATTTTTTTTTTTTGTTTGGCTTTGCCAATTTATAAAAGTAAGGAGTGTGCATATTTATTTCACCTTAGTTTATTGACTTTCAAATCACGCTGCTGAAAGTTAGTAATTATCATTTCCTCCTTACGCTAGCCTGGATAAAGTTGTTGCAGTAAAATATGCTACCTGTATTTTGCTGTGAATGTAATCGGTGTCATTTGGGAAATGTGATGAGATATGCATAATTAAGTCTGACTTCTTATCACAGTTTGTTACCATCAAAAACCTCCATAATAGATGCATTCAATAATACAGAGAGTGAAGTAGCTATTTACATATTACCTTGTGTTGCCTGACTGTGGATGTCAGAAACTCTGGAAATTGAGACAGTATATCATGGCTTCTATGTCCCACTGTTTTGCAGCCCAGATGTGCCAAAGGTTCTTCACAGTAGCTCCCAGAGGATCACCCTCCTTGTGTTCAAGGGCTGACTCAGTTCTAAGTGCAATTAATCGCCGTCTTTCCCAAAAATTTCATATCCTGTGCAGGGAGGTCATATGCTCAGTGTACTCAACCTTTTCGTCCTGCTGCTTTTAGAAAAAGGGAAAGGGTTATGTTAATAGAGCTAAGGCCTAACAGGCTTTAAGCCTTCTTATTCTGCATGCTCTTCCTGCATAGATGATGAGTGGCATCCTTTTTCTGGGATAGGGATTTCTTTTCATATAAACCAAAGCAACTGGGTTCGCACTTTCGTTACAGATGGCTCATTAGTGTTGATGCTAGTTGATAAATAGAGGGGAGAGAGGCCAAGTAACAGTGAAATTTCGTGCCTTGGTGTTGATGCATACAGGGAGAAAGCACACAGAGGTAAAGCTTCTTTGTGGATACCAAGGTGATGCAAGGAATGTACACTTAAGTGATTTCACATACTAAATTAAGAGCTGTAGTAACAAACATGAAGTTTTTGTTTGTCATACATTGAAAGATGTGGTAATGTGATGAAAAAAACATAAAGAAACAAAACTATTTGTGTTTCTCTTTTCCAGTTTTGACCTTGTGGCTGTTGGAGGAATCTCTGTCACTCTAGTTTTTGACAGATCTCCGTTCGTATCTGAAAAAAGAACACTTTGGTTGCCTTGGAATAGATTTATCATTGTAGACAAAGTTGTAATGCAAAGAACTGAGTCGGACACACCATCTTGTGACATCAGTAGTTTTATCAGTCCAAATCCAATTGTACTCCCTTCCCCCTTGACAGCATTTGGAGGGTCCTGTCCTGAAAGAGGAACTGTTATTCCAGAACTACAGGTAATGAAAAGACTTCTAAATTAACAGTTCGTTTTGTTGCAGAATGAGGTTTAGACAATCTTCAAAGACAGTAAGCAAATAACTGCAGAATAGCACCAATGCATATCTATTTAGTACTGTTTAACATGCTGTTGTCTTTATTCTTTCTTTACTTTTTAATATTTAGAGGTGCTTTATTTCTTACCTCCAAGTAGAAGAAAGTGGGGAATGCTAACTTGAATTATTATTGAAACCCTGATTTGTTGATAGTGGTGCACAAAACCATTCCTAGTTACGGATGAACAGTACAACTTCCCAAACATCAATGTAAGACATGGTGCTTTGAACATTCCTAGAGGTGTTTCATGCATTCACAGCTATATGTCAGATTCTTGGGTTTTACTACTTTCTTTCCAAGGTGGAGCAATTTTAACATGACCTTTAGGACTTCTTTTTTAATTTATTTTTTCTTGACTCTCCCTTGAGTGTTTAAAGTAATTTCTAACCTTGTAATTAACTGTTGTTTTACTTGGGACTTACAAGAGGTTGTGAGATTGGAACACCCAACGAAAAACAGCTCGGGTCATATTAATGCCCTAAATTTTTTGTATGTTATTTGAGCAGTTAGATTTTAAACAGTAAAACCTCTTTTGGGTTCTCTTTTGATTTCACCGAGCAAGCCTGAAAGATACTTTGGAGGGTACCTGTAGCCTCATAAAAGTGTTGCTACTTTATTCAACGTGTGAGAGACCTCTCCTTGAACTGAATTATGTCTAAACACCTCCGTAACTATTATCATGCTTCATCCAGTTGATGGTCATAGCAGTGCTTCACAGAATGTACTAAGTGAAATTAATGAACATAAATTAAGAATAGCTGCTGCACATCAGTAGGAAAAAACTGGGTCACAGTGCTCCACATGAGGTGTGCCTGGTTCTTCTTTGAACAGCGGGGTACCCAAAGATGCAGTCTACTCAGAAACTGCTCCCCAATTCTTTCCTTTTTTTTTTTTTCTTTGTTTTTTTTTTTTTTTTTTTGTCATTGAGGTTTCTTAGAGTGTTGAGTTTCATTGTATGGCTCTGGGAATTGAGCAAAAAGTAACTGAGAATAATAAGAGAAAGAGATATATTAGCATGTATTAATGCATGAATATTTCTTCCTGCTTTTCTATTAAAAAATGAGAAGGGATGTCAGATGTATGACAGAGAGGGCAGCTGGGATGTCAGCAGGAAAGAAGGGGAACACTGCAAATCAGGAACAATAAAGGGAGCAGGATTTCCCTGGCAACACTACATTTCATATGTTGAAACGACAAGTGCTGGCAGGCCTCCAGCTGTACTGCAGCAATGCTGTGACAGTGATACTGTGGCAGTGTGTAAATAAAATTGGTTGAAAGTGAAGTAGTCTATTGTTAAATAAGGAAAATTTAAAAACTGGGAAATAGAAACAAAACAGTTTGTCTTTTTCCAAGCGTGACGAATTTAGCGTTGTGACAGTTTGATTCATTAGTACAGAAATTCACTAACATCATTAACCTTATTAACCACAGTCTAGTTTTCAGGTGACTTTTGAGTGACTGTGGTAGCATCCTCCAAGAAGCCATTCTCATCTCTTGCTTGCTCTTCCTCACAGTCTGTCCCAGAACAACTCTTTTCTCTCAGGGGACCACAAGAGCTAAATCCCTTTATGTAGCTCCAAGGCCCACATCATTCAAAAGGTCAAGGCCAAATTTCTTTTTTCCTCTGACAAGCTCACAGTCTTTGCAGTCCTTCTAGTTGCTGAGGGCCTATCTCCATTGCAGTGGGAATTGATACCACCCCACAGTGGGCATATCCAAGCTGGCTTTAATCCAAGTGGTTCAGACAGCAGCACTGACAGCAGGGCCCTGGGATTTCAGTTCACTTGCACTCCCTGGGGACCTACCTGTGAGCGAGATGGCTCTGATGCTCAGGCTGTTTCATCCTCACTGCTGTGTGTCCTCAGTTAGCTTGCTAGATTCCTGTTGCTGCTCCTTCGTACACCATGACCGTTCTTGCTGGAGCTTGGCCTAACTGCACAGATGGTTTATCAGTAAGGTTTGTTTTCTTTCTTAACACTCCCTAAGTTAAAGTTATTGCCTCCAAAGAAGGATAGTATCTTCACATCACAATGTATATGATAGATGGTGTGTGTATATTTTAAAATATTTTAATTGTATTCCAGTTAAGAACACTTGTTAAGTAAACCAAGTAATAAAGACAAGGTAAGGCTGTACCACTCGTATGTAAGAATATGTGCACGGATGCAGTATTTGCTCCCCAGCAGATAAGAGTGAAGCATCAGGGGAAGAGTCTCTTTATCAAACAGACAGCCTGCCATCCAGTAAGTTGACCAAGCAGTGTCTGATGTTGGACATTTTGTCATGTGCCTAACTACTGCATTGCTGAAATAAACCCAGTTGTTTCAGTGGTGCTGTGTTCACATCGTAATTGTGAAATGTGAAATAATTACCTGCTCTTACTATTATAATTTTGCATTTTTCTTGGCTGTAGATATAATGATGTGGTTTTTTCCAAGGTGGTCCAAGAGGAAATCGCAATTCCTTCAAGTTTTGTGAAGCTCAGTTATCTCAGTAGTCGGACACCAGGGTATAAAACTTTGCTGCGCATTATTTTGACACACACAACCATCCCTTCTGGAATGGCAAAAGTCCATCTGATAGTTGCTGTTGAAGGTCGTCTGCTTCAGAAATGGTTTCCTGCTGCAGCCAATTTGGTGTACACATTTGCCTGGAATAAGACAGATATATATGGACAGAAGGTTTCTGGTCTGGCTGAGGCAATGGGTATGTAGAATCACCTTGATGTAAGCAGAAGCACTCGCACACATCAAGCCAGGAAAATATGGCAAATAAATTTTGTTGCTGCTCCTACATTCTTTTAAATCAAATGCCTGTTTAGCTAAAGTCACTGAAGTGACTTGTATGATTTCCTAAGAACGTCTATTTTCTTGTTCTTCCAATGTCATCTTTCTAATTTAATCAAATTGAAAATTCCCTTTTCCCTTAGAGAATGGTTGTGTTCTAACGCCATTATATTCAGCTGTCTCTGGTTTTGAATGTTACTTTGAATGTGACCTTTGGTGTGTCATTGTTTCTGTCATTTTTTGGCTGTGACATTTAAAATGTCATTTCCGCTTAGGGTTTGCAAAATTCTAACTTTTGGCCATCCTTTCTTACTACATTTCATGTCCCCAGCAGTTAAAACCAATTGATTTGTTGTTTAAAGATGTTTATCCAAAAATCATCATGTTTCATAGGCTTTGTTCGGCAAGCAGCACGGGCTATTCTGAGAATTGCTACAGAAATGCTGTCTGTGCAAATACATTTTATTTATCCAGCATTTTTTTTTTCATTAATTTCATTATTTGTTTTTTTAAAGGCTTTCTATTTTTTAATTTAATTTGATGTTATGTTGCTTAATGGACTAATAGATGCTTTTTGTTAGAACTATTTACTTTACAAGCAGAGCCTAGTACTGTGAATCAACCCCATTCACTTCTGTAGCAGTTCTGTTTGCTTTTTATGTCAGGGCAATTATAACCAGCAGCACTGGCAGATCAGGCTATAAGGCAAGAGTAACAAGGGAGACAGAGCCGTGCACCTTCACAAGGAATGTGCCTCATTCCATATATGAAAATGCTGTTCTGAAGGGCAGCCAGGAGCTTCCTTCAGGATCTGTTGTGTTGTCTATGCAGGCAGAGTGCCTGCAGAGTGGCCTGTGCAGAGCCAAAAGGTGCCAGCCAGGCTCTGCAGCTCCCAGGGCCGGTGGTACTGTGTGCACCCGGACAGGTGGTGTGGGACGCGGCTGGGTGGGGAGGCAATGCGGAAAAGGGGCATTATAACATTTTCCTGGCCATTTTTTCCGTGAGAATGAGGCAAGCATAGACAGACACGGATGTCCACGGTGGATTATGAGACCAAAATACGGAGTATGAGTACATAATGCAATATGCAAAGGAAAAGGTGAAGAAAGCTTTTCCCAGAGCTGTGGTCCTACCGTCTCCTTCGACACACACAACATGGGCTGCTGCCTGCAGGGGCATTCTCACGTTCTCTCCTTACCCATGGGCCACCACTCACATTGATCTGATCATGAAATGAGCCAGATCAGGAACAAATTCAGGTGAAAACTGAAGCAACCAAGGAATAAGTGATACATTTTTTGCTTCATTAGTTTCCTGATCTGCTATGAATGCTCATGCAGAAGCTCAGGTCTTCTCATTCCAGCTGTAGCTCACACATTGCATTGGCCTAAAGGAGTCCAAACTCCACCCTTGGTGCAAGGTCTCCAGAACTGCTGCATCATCTCTCCTATCTGGATCTGATCTTCCACTTCTGGCTCACATCTGCAGAAGGGTGGGTAACTTTTTGCTGGAGTCAGTCAGGTGCTGGCACTGACACCAAGGTTCTGAACATCCCAGATATGGTGTGTGGCAAGGAGCAGCAGTGCCCTTTTCAGCCTCTTGAGATGCAGGAGACTGTGTGAGGGGGCAGAGCCAGCCTCATCCCATTGCTGATACCAGTTCCTGTTTGTTTTTGAAGTGAGGGAAGGTATTAAGTGAGTTGTTGGCACATATTTGTGCAAATCCAGAAATCAAAAAATATTCCAGCTTGCCCTTTGGCACTCCCATGGGTGATCAGGCAGGACCAGGTGGGTCACAGGTGCCACCTGGGGCTTTCCTCAGCACAGCTACGTGTGCCCTCTGTCCGGAGGCTGTCACTTACATGTTTGAGAGGGAACAGTTGACTACACTGCTCCCACTGTATCATTTAAGAGTCCTCTAATGATTGTGAAGTCCAGTACATTTCCAGACTTTAAAACATTTTAATTCAAATACATATAACAATAACATCTCATGAAATGATACTGTAGTTAGTTTCCCAAATTAGGAGTAGATGAGCTTAATGTGTTTAAATATGAATAAAGCTTACACAATAGTGCTGGATAACAACTTTTAAATTATTTAATTGGTACTTACTCTTTTTTCTTTTCCTTTAAGTTTAGGTTAATTATGCTTCTTTCAAAATAGGAGTAAAAATCTTGATATTTTAAGTGCATTACTGGCATGCTTTGTCAGATTCCAATAAAGCTTTATTTAATTTGACACACTGTTGTTACTCAGAGACCTTTATCTGCATCCATTTTATGAATTTTTGTCAAAATAATTTCCTCTGCCAGTATATTACCAATATTTAATAATGCATTCTGTTCAGTTTTCATTTTAATTAAATTAAATTGGAGCAGGTTGAAGTCCTGGAACTCAGGATTATAACCATCTGCTTTTGGTTTTCTAAATACTATAAACATCTATATTTTTCTTCAGGGTTATTGACAGCACTGATCACATAACCAGTTACAGAAAACAAGACTTTCTGAGCATATTTCCACATGCAAATGGTTCTGTTTAAACTTGTTGGAGAAATGTTTGCTGGCATGTGTCCAGTCCCCAGGCTCCTCACAAGAGGCCATTTGCTCAGAGTAACAACTGACATGACAAAGCAGCATTTTTTTGTTCTGAATAAATAAGCATCATGTGGATGTTGAAACACAAAAGCTTTGGGGTAAAGTCTATGTCGCCTGTAATCTAACACAAGAAAAGGATTTCAGTCAAATCCTCAATAAATGCTCCTGTGTAACTCCATACAGGCTCCTGCAAGCCCTTGCATCCCACACAGCAGCACTGAGGGGTCTGCAAGGATGAACCCTCTTGCGGGTGAGCATAAACCAGCTCTCCAACAGCCCTGCCTGGAGCTGTGGTTGGGTACATTTTATTCATTGTTCATAGAAGATGGGTGCAGATAAGTACAAATATTTTAGGGGAGGCTGAAATAGAGGTTACTGTCCTGGTTAATTGTGTCTTTTATTTCTTACCTGTATTTTGGCAAATAAGCTCCTTAAGCTGTAGGTCTGGCACCCATTATTCTTCTCAATAGTTGTATGAAAAGAATTGGGTTTTGGTGCAGATGATCAGTAGGTCTTTTGAAATCCATTTTGAGATTGCAAAGAACTGTACTTGTTGACTCTTAATGTCTAAAACTATAGTCACTGAAGTTCACATCATACAGTGAAATCTCAGTCACTTCAGAAAAGTGCTATAAATTAATTGGATCAGGATGTAACACCCCACAATGAGGGTAAGCTGAAAGAGATTTTAATTTCACTTAAAAAATTACATTTTTCAAAACCTGCCCCTAACAAAATTCTTCTCAAGTGGCACTGTAATCATCCTGTTAACTTTACCAGTATTTTGCTTTGCCTTGATTGCTTTGCATGCAAAATGACTGACAAGAAATTTTCATGGGTAGTACAACAGGACTTTCAGTTAGATGGCTCAGGAAACCCTGCTTTAAGCTCACACAGATATTTCTTTTTGGATCATAGGTGTATTTCATAAATATGGGTAAGTTCGCATAGAAACCTGGTTGTAGACACACACAAAGTGAGTGTGTGTCCATATGTCTCTCACTGATGAGAGGGGACAAAAAGACAGCTATGCACAGTAACGGGGAGAGCAGGGAACAGTGGACTTCTAAGAAAGGGGCTGATAACCTCTGCAGGGTATTTGGCAGCTCGGAACCATCAGCTGTAGGTAGGGAATACTGAGGCTTTTCGGAGTTAGCTCCAGCTCTGGTAAAGATGCCCCAGCTGATCCATGGGCCCGGATTCCAGACACTGGAAATTCTTACGCCTCCCTTGGCCAGCTCGCAGCACGGTCTCTCCCAGCAGCTGATGAACTGTCCTGTGGGTCCCTGAGGGGTCACTGAGCCCGGCTGAGGGGCTGCATGTCAGGGCTTTGCTCTTTTCAAGCACACACAGCTGACCCGGGATTGAACGTGTTAAGCACATGACTGGAGGAAAGATGTTAATGTGTAGGTGGCAAATGTGAGGTTGCCTCATAGGAACAATCTGTTCTTTATCTTTTCTCTGCATTAACACCTAGAAAGTAGTGTGTTCAGTTACTGAACCTTTATGACTCATCCCAGCACAGGATGTGGCTGTTTTGGAGGTTCCATGCCCTTACTTGGGCTCTTGGCTCAGGGAGGTACCCAGAAGCTTTGCTGGTGTTGGTTGTAAGATCTTCTGTAACAGAAGAATTGGACAAAGGGGCTGCTGGACCCTCAAACTGAAACCTGGAATGTTTGAAACATACAACATATACAGTACTTAAGGAGATGTGATTTTTACAAGTCAGAGTTCAGCTGCAAAAACAGGCTCTTTCTGCTAAAATGGTGAAGCAGCTCTAGAGCTGTTGCTGCAAGGAACAGCTTTCAGATTGCCATAAAACATTTATCTTACAAACACAAATGTTCCCTGTTAGAGCTGGTCAAAATATTTTGATTGTATACAATAATGGAGCTTAGGTGGTATTAAAACTATTTATGGTTTAAGTAAGAGATACCTAAAGCTGTTACATAAAAAAATGAAAAGAAACTATTAAAAATGTTTAACATTTTTTTTAATTTTTGTATCTTAAAATATTTTTTAAAACGTTTTTATTTTGGAAAGTTTGAACTATTTCAATATTTCCTAGGTCAAATTATGGAATTTGGTGTCAAAATAATAGTCTTCCTTTATGAATGAGTTTCACTGAAATCTAGGAAATTTAGAGGTAAATAATTTTTTTTGAAAGGTTGTTATATTAGAGATATCAAATTTTGAAGTTTTGTTTTACGGAAGTACTAAAGGAAAAGGATTTTAATAAATTTGAGTTCCCCAAGACCCACCATCCTTAGGGAAATTCAAGATTTTTCATCAGATATTTTGGTAATGTGCAAGCCTGTTAAGATAAATGTGTAATTCTAGAAATGTTCAGATTGTCAATCCATTTCTGCCTAACTATAATTTTTACAGTCAGCAAACAAATTAAAACCGATTTGTTTTAGCATGGATTCTTTTCTATTTAAGCTGTTATTCAGGTAATTAGCGGAAATGCAATGAACAATCAAGTCAGGAGTCATTGGAGGAGATTTATAATCTTATGAAATCCATAACTGATACCACAGACAATTTTCTGCTTTGAAGCAGAAGTAACTATAGCTGTAATAACATACTAATCTCTTAAAACCCAAAAAAATACCATTCAACGGTAGCAGTCAAGCAGAGGAAAATTAATGGCATCATTACTTGACAGATGAATATCAAAATCTGAAATGAAAAACTGCCTAGCAGTTCACAGAGCACAAGGTAGACTGAAAGATCTTTAATTATTTGTTTGCAGTGTCGGTGGGATATGAATATGAAACATGTCCTGATTTTATTCTGTGGGAGAAGAGAACAGTAATCCTTCAAGGCTTTGAAATGGATGCTTCAAATCTGGGTGGCTGGTCTATAAACAAACACCACGTATTAAATCCACAAAGTGGTAAGTCCCTTCTTTATTAACTGCCCACGCAGAAGGAGAATACAAATTTTAAAGGAATTAATTGTTCAGATTTTAAGTGTTACACTTCCTAATGTGTAATCCTCTTTGAATGTGTACCCTCATTTATTGAGAGCTGAACTGTAAATGCCATCTGAAAGGATATTTTTAATGTTCTGGCTCCCAGACTTTAGACATTAATATCTCTGACTCGTGATCGCTAACACATTGTGGACGTTCAGATGGGAAAAGGGCAAACTAATTTGGGTTCATTCTCACACAGCTGGTATAGAAGTGCCACATTTCAGGTCAGTCTGTAGTGTGTTATATTCTCACTGAAGTGTCTACACCCCTAATTCATCCTATGACTGCCATCAGTTTGTAGCAACACAGCCCCAGGCAGACAAACCCTGCTTGATCGCAGAGCAGCACTTCCAAAGCCACGCTGCCAGTCAAGTGTGCAGCAGCTTCTGTGGCTGCCCACTCTGTGGAGAAGCACAGTAAGTCAATCCAATACATTTCAAAGCATCAGTAAAAAAAAACTGTAAATGCTTTTGATGTCATAACATTAACCTTGCAGAGAGATTCTTCAAGCATGGAGGCTTGAATATTTTTTCCCATTGCTTTTATTTTACACCTGGGGAGGTTTCTTTTCCTCCATGAACATCTATGATCAGGAACTAGTGGGACTGAATTATTGAAACAATACTTGTAGATAAATTATGGTAATTATATTTGGTTTTGCTAAGAAACACTCTCATTGTCTGGGAGAAGAGAAACTTGAGGTCAGATTTTAGCACTTACAAGATAACAGAGTATTGGATTAAAGTTCTCTCAATTTCCTCCAGCTGAGAGTCAGTCTGATAAAATCTATTTCCATCTGCAAACTTCTGTTGATGAAGATTCATGCACAGATGTATGGCTCTCAAGTTTTACAAGTTCTGTTGCTGAACACACAGCTACAGTATAAATATTCCAAATACAAAAGGTCAGATTTAGTTTGTAAATTATCTGGATTTCTGTTTTGATTTAAAATAGTTTGACATTTTAAACAGCAGTTCTTTCATTCCCTGTCTTATTGGTTTGTATAGATTGTCTGTTTTAAATGCCAGCTATTGACATTTAACACAAAGAGAAATCTGACCTCAGTCAACTGAGCCCCCAACTGTGAGTCCCATGGTCTGCTCCTTAGTGCCAATTTACCACTTGCATAGTTTAATTTCAGGACTAAATTGCTGGCAGTAACTGGAGTTTATATGACTATCTGATAACTGCAGTGGTTACTACACAATTCACTCCGTAGGCACTAACGTGTTCTGAGATTTTGTAAAGTATACAATTATAATCCAAGCAGGGCTAAGCCATTGCTCTCCTGAGCACGAAGTGTGTGGTGACAAATTGCTTCCTGTCCCCATCTCAGCTGTGTGGCTGAGAATGCCAGAGGGCACTGACCTGTCAGCCTCAAGCCACCTCCTCTCAAATCAGCTGGGCTGTGCCCACTACGTGGATGGGGAATGTGCAGCTCCTTACACCTGCTCTTCTTCCTCCCATATTCCCACTGTGCTGGACACGATCAAGGCTGAAGTCGGGGAAAGCTGCCAAACATCTTTACCCATCACTTGCAGACACAAGAGGGGAGGGCATAAGCACATCTGACTTGAAATCCAGGGTCTCTTCTGTTTGCAGTTTGCGTGTCAGAGCATCTGCAGCGAGGCAAGAAAGCCCAGGCTCAGAGATGTGTCGGGGGTTTCCCAGCACTGTTACAGGCTTTGAGCACCCACACCTGGCTCGTGTACAAGAACTAGAAAAGCAGCTAAGGGCAGAAAAACAATTACTATAACAAAACTGGTGCACACCTACCTGAGCAGCCTGCAGGTTCATATTAAAGCAATAAAACCAAATAATGAATCATGGTAACCAAAAGGATAAAAATAACAAGTGTGCTTCTGGTCTTACCTAGAAACAAATGTACTGCACTTCCATTTCAGATATATAAAATGGGCTTTAAATAAGGACAAGAAAATGATTCAAAGTAGAATTATGTATTTCAGACTTATCTCCATGCCACCATGACTGATATGAAAAGCACTGAGTAGCCTTCTTGAGTATGAATATATTAAGATTTTTCACTTTTAATTAAAGCATCTCCTCTGTATGTATGAAGAACTGCTCTTTTTAGAAGGATGAAACTTTCACGATTTTGAAACACTGCCACTGGATTAACTACAGAAACAGCATTGGAATATAACATTCTCTACTGAAAATTGCAATTTTATTTTCAAACTAAAACTAGAAGCACTTTGCTTGATTTACTAGTCCTGAAGAGCTTATATCTAACTTCAGCCACTAAGCCTGGTCGCCCAGCAGGTCTACTACTTTGCACAACATTCCAGCTGAGAGCTGGGGTAGATATTCGTCTTTGCCTCCCCAGCAAGGCTGCTCATTTTAGAGAAGTTACAAAATAAACTGAGTAAAAAAAAAGTAGGTGCAATTTTGCAGACATGCGAAAAATTCATAGTAGTGTGGAGGTACATGTATTGACATGCAGAAACCTTAGCAAGTGAAAACTGTGTTCTGCTGCCAGATGTAAGGATGTACAAAAAGAAAGAAAAAAAATGATGCCCAATTCCACCAGAATTGATGTGAAATAACAAATACTGTTCCAATGTGGCTGTCACTGGAAGCTCAAGTTTTTTAAATGTATGCAGTTTTGCATCAGTCTGGCTGTTAGGTTAACAAAGGATCACATCCTGTTCTCAGCTACACTCTGCTGCTCTTTTCCCACTTTTTTTTCCCCACCAGTTTGGAGGTTTGATCACTTCTGATTCGTGACTTGATTAGAGTTTAATGTTTTCTGGTACAAAGGTTTTGGTCAGTTTGGAAGATCATCAGGGCATTTCTCATAATCAAAAAGAGAACAGATACCGTAAATATTAGTTCCTGCATTGAGGTCTTTTAAAGACACCTATATCTCATGAATACAAATGAATGTGCTATTAACCAATCTTTCAGGGTGTTATTTGAATTAATTTTTTTTCCTGATGGGCAAGTACATTGATTCCATTTTTATTTATCTGTGGCAAGGAGGAGTAGTTTTAGAGGGACTTTATGCTTTAAGGTAATTTCAACCCCTGTGCAAAACAGCATCAACCAAAATTAAAGCAGCAGCTTGAAAGCCTGATATTAAGCACACACTTAGACTTATTGACAGCGAAACATATTCTCCAGAGCCCTAATTATTTACTGGCATTTGTAAGAGGATGTTGAAAGATTACCTTAACATTGTAATTTCAGACAAAGGGCAGCATCTTCATTTCATAGTATTTTTATCCACTGCATAAGAGAGAATATTGCCATTTATTTTACTGGCATATTTCCAGGATGCTTTTTTAAGCCATCATTCAAACAAGTCTATGCATTCTGTCCTCTATTGTTCATAAATAATTTTTTAAAAATATAATTCCCTTCAAAATAGCTGTGGTAACATTCAGTAATTTCCAAGGTGAATTTTAGCTTCAGATTTACCTGAAAGTCACAAAAAATAGTTTAAACAAAAGTCGGTAGAGATAACACATAAATACATTCGCTGTACTTTGGGAAAACTCAGACATGTCTCAACATGTACTTCCTGCAGTGTCTAGAATATTCTCATTTCCCAGCGTGAGTCCTCCAGAAAGTAAATTCGCTTGTGTTGAAGCACTGGGCTTTTCAAGGGAAATAAGAATTTTTGGACTAGGATCTGAAAGAGTACCTATCTTCTGTTCAGCAGTAGCCAAATTCTTGCAATAACGTGTCATTTCAAAGATACTTCTTAAATATATTACCACATTGTTATTTAAAATAAACACTATAGCTATCAGCTTGAGAAAATACATCTTTGTACTAGTTCTGGTATCACCAGCCTAGTAATTGGGAAGACTTTGGACGATGTATGCTGCAGAGCAGTGCTAGAATACACTGGGAAGATGTTTTAGCCTTTATGGCAGAAGGTAGTATATTATTGCTGGGAAGACACTCACTGGTGCCTCACAATTGCTCCTTGACTCTTAGTTTGGCTTTGCTGCACTTGGCACCATTTTCATATACCATGAAGGACTCGCAGTTAAATTTGAATATTGATTTTGTACTGCCATTCGGTGCTCTTTTGTGAAAAATGCATAGTAGTCCTGCTATTAATCTCCTTTAATTAAATATTCAAACTGCCTAAGAAATTCCTCTGCTACCTAATAAAAATTTATGAATAAAATGAATATTAAAGCACTAATCCCCAAGAAATCAGATAGCACTGCAATTAGCAGTCAATTTGTTAGAGCATTAACCAACCATGAGTTCTCCTCATGATGTTGGCTTTAAAATAGCCACTAGCCACTGCTGAACAAAATGGTGAGAGCGAAGCTTGAGATGAACAAAATCGGAAAAGGTTAGTGGAAACCTGCGACAGTCTTTAAAATATCAGATGTTTGTTGCTATTTTGGAAATCTGGTTTTCTAGAGGATTTCGTAATCCAAAACTGCAGAATAGTTTAAATGTCATACATTTGATTATTTTGTCTCTGTTTTCTTCCCTCCCCTCTCTTTAGGAATTGTGCACAAAGGAAATGGGGAAAACATGTTCATTTCCCAGCAGCCTCCAGTCATCACCACTGTGATGGGCAATGGACACCAGAGAAGTGTCTCTTGCTCCAACTGCAATGGGCTTGCCTTCAACAGCAAACTCTTTGCTCCAGTTGCACTCGCTTCTGGGCCTGATGGAAGTGTCTATATTGGGGACTTCAATTATGTCAGACGGATCTTTCCCTCTGGAAATTCAATTGGCATATTAGAATTAAGGTAAAAAAATAATTGGCTTTCTCTGATTAGTGTGCATAATCCAGGCTGTGATATGCCTGTGAAAAACAGGGTGAGCTTTTAGCCCTTGGGACTTGACGAAATGCCACATGTAGTTGCTTTGTGGCCATGTGTGTCATCAACTATCAAACTAACTTACCAGAAAACTTACACTTCCTTTTAGTCATTAGTTAAATAGGATGTTTTAAGTGGCCTTTAGAACAGGTCTTGCATAATTAATTTCTGCAAATTGCAGAATTGATAAAGCTGATTAGCTGATTCTTCTTCCTGTGAAGTTTTCCATACATTTTCTCCAAAAGTAAAAATATACCATGGTGCATATTTTTGAAGAAAACTGCATAATTCCACAGCAAGCATGCGGAGTATCATGTCAAGTCACAGCAGCGGGCCTATAGAGCTACCATGTTTACAGTTAATACAATTACACTGTTCCTCACGCAGAAGAGGACGTGGCTCAGTTTAAGCAGACGGGAGCAAACCTGGCATCAGAGACATGCCAAGAGGCTGAGCCTGTGCTGCCCTTAATGACTCTCCTGTAATTATCAGCCCAGCTTCCCATTCCCTTTGAAGGACTTGGGAAGGCAGGAAAGATTTTGGACATTAGTACATGAAATTTCTCTTGCTTAACATCCACCTTTAACGTTGCTGGTGATGATTCTGTGTGCTGATTGTTCAGAATTAACTTGGCAATGTGTGGGCAGTGCAAAGGAAACTGTTTGACAGAAAGAAATACAAAGTAAGAGGATAAACAATGTTTTGTTAGTGGGATACAGCTCTGTGAGCAGTCAGGCAAAGAACGCAGTTCTGTCAAGGACTAACATTTCTTGTCTTTTTCTTTCTTTTCAAACCTGAACTGATCTGTCTTTCCAGGAATAGAGACACAAGACACAGGTAAGTGAAACGTAGTAACTGATGTGTGAACCACGTTTGAGGAGACGGTCTTACAAAAGTCCTTTTAGAAGTCTGGATTTAGAGAAACACTCTGAATTTAATAAATATAAATATTAATATATACAAATGTTAATCAAATTCACCTTTGTTTATAGTACAGAAGGTTTGATTTGTTCCCGTTGAAAGAGTAAAGTCTTCCTCTAAAAATCAGTTTTCTGATCACCAAGAAGAGATGGAGAGGTTTAAACCTGAACAGAGAGTACATTTCATAGCTGTCATACCCATTTCACATGGTGTTTGACTGATCACAGATATAGCCATCCAAGGAAACTGGAGTTTTAGCTACAAAAAAAATAGTTAAAAAAGCTACAGAAACACACTGTACTTTAGTGGACTGTGCTTTAGAGGTTCTAGGATACCACAAGCTTTAAAACCTACCAGTTACAGAGTGTGCACGGCAGAGCCCAGAACTGAGGATGCTGTGTCACAGCTCCGTCCTTGCTCCTCCAGCTAAAGACAAAGCAAGTGACTTTCCCCCTTTCCAGCTGGCATTTTAGCATTGCAATGAAGGGATTTCTTTAAAGGAATGAACATTGCACATTCGGCTTCTGCGACAGACGGTGAGGGAGTTGGTTCCAACAACCCAGCTGCAGAAGTGATGTTGCATGCTAGAAAGAGACAGCAAGGCACTCTGTCTCCTTAGAAATAAACTTCTTAGTGTTCCAGTACTTAAATGAGATAAATAAACCAGCACTAGTACAATATAAGACAGTAACTTCATGGCATAGTAGGAAGCAGAGTGTGGACTGAACTGTGTTTACAGCATGAGAGTATTAGTTGGAAATGCTCACTTTTAGCTACAGGACTGCTATTGAATACTTTAAATTATTTACCAGATTATGTCACATCTCATATATTTTACAATTAAAACTTCAAAAGGAAGAATAATTCCTAGTTGGTAAGTGCAAAGTTCTATTTTTTAACTGAAGGTTTGTTTCCACTTGCTTTAAACTGACCAGTATCTTTGTAAACTAAATTTCTCTGATGCATTCAAAACATCAATCAGCTTTTACATTTAGACGTTTCTTTTGTAAAGCGGATTTCTTTCTAATACCTGTTCACTAGTACTAGTTTCTTGAGATGAGCTTCAACCTTAATTAAATCAATTACGACAATATTCAAGTACCCCAGCCCTATTAATTACAGTAATAATTGTCTCTGTCACTATTCTGTCCAAGTGAATTTTGTAGAAAATTGGAGGAAATCACTTGAAGTTAGTGTAGTCTTTGAGGTGAGAGGGGAGTACTCGACAGTCCCACTGTGTGCCATTCTCTTGAGGCTGTAAAGGTCATAGTCACGGTAGAAATTTCTAGAATGCTCAAAGAAACATGTAGAAGCAGCAGGTAAAGCATGGCTCCTGACAGTCCAGGCAGGAAAAGGCTTTAAAATCCAGCTCCTTTACACAATTTTTAGCCTCCAAAAGAGCAGAGAAAAAAGAGTTCTTTTTGCCAGGTAAAAAGAAAATACGATATAAAAAGGTAGAGTTTGGCAACCAGTAAACAGGAAACGCCACTGATCTTATTTTTGACTGTTTACAAACAACTTATCCCATTTGCTTTTCGTGTCATCATGATTTTAGTAAGATATACCAAAGCTATTTAACTGGTAAAAATGGAAACTAAACTTTGAGAAAAATACAGAGAAAAATGTAGTACAGAATAGTACTGAAAAGATTAATTTTAAATCCTAGTCTACTTCATATAGTTTTCAAAAGACTAATTTAAATTAACTCAGATTTATATCTGATTACAATCTTCTGCAAAAATAGCAAGTTTTTTTAATCATGTTCCATTTTTTACTAGTACTTTTTAAGCGTTTTTAGTATGCAAGGCTTTAAGCATAAACATGAAGAGTTTTCTAACAGCTGGTCTATTAAATGTAATGACAAGGATGACAGAAAATGTGTCTACAAGGAGAGTATAGAGTGACCCCTGGTTCTCTGCAGTTTCTGCATACTGAACAACATGTTTATTTAAAATCTAGAATTCTCCTTGCAACTTTTTTCATAGAAATGTTTTATTTAAAAGTCATCATTTGGCTGGCCAGTCACTCCTGACCTCATTCCAGAGAGCAAAAATTATTCTTGATATTTTCAACAAACAAAATTTTATAGTGGTGATACTTTGGCATTAATTGCTTTTAGATCATCCTCTTACTCATCTTTCATCATACCACTGCCCTCTCATTCCCTGTGGTTCCTAGGGCTGGGTTTCACATCTGTTCCCCAGCTCTGGGAATATCACTGAGCATTGTCAAACCCACCAAAAACAGAACTGGCCAAGATGAGAGGAGGAACTCACTTCACGACTTCGTTGCAGCAATCTTAAGTGTTAGTTAATTGTACCAATATTAATATAATAAAATATCTCCTAAAAAAATAAGAAGGGGGGGGTATTTCTTACAATCTTTTTAATCTAACTGGGTATATAGAACCCAGCCACTTGTCAGAAATCTCCTCCTCCCCTGTAGAGGAACACAGTAGTTGTTAAAAATATTGTCCAAGCACCTAAACTCTCAGCCTGTGCCTCTCTCCCACCGTTTCAGTAACCAACTGTGTGATTTAAAGGATCTCTACGTGGACTTTCAGTTAGGCCCCACTGCAGGCTCAGCAGGCTCAGGACACTAGCATGCTGTGCCGTGTGCTTAAAAACTTTCTTCAGACTGGGAATTAACTTTACACTGAAAAAGAAACTAAAAGTCTTACAGCATTATAAGATGCAGCCTAGTTTTCAGATTAGAATTTGTGATCCCCGCCGTTTAATTAACATATGTAAATATTTTTTTAAATAACATTTTATAATCTCAATAAGGCAGTGACAGTGCATGAATTATGGTGCATTAATTCATGCCTAGTTGCACTGACAGTACTTGGCCTTCTGCCTTGCTCCTGACAATAGAGTCGGCATGAATTAAGGCACCATATTTCACACCTTCATATTTCCTAAGGTTTAGAAACATAAAAATAACCAAGAGTGAGTATTTGTGCCCATGCAGAACAGTCTGTGATTCACTTTGCTGCAACTCATAGATTTGTTTTCAGTGCCAAGAGTACTAGGAGGTATCAGGTATAGAAAAATGATCTTGCTTTTGATGGTAATAATTATAACTAAGCTGAAGTCACTCCAGTTAGCTTTGTCTTGGGCGGTTTGGTACTAATGGGCAGACCAACTCCCCCAGTACCAGTCTCTGCCCCAGCTCAATGACCCATAACTCACTGGTCAGGCTCTGTAGAAGGACACTGGTGGTGTTTTGAGCTGCTCTCACTTACGCCTCTGTCCTCTTCAGATCACTGAGCTGATGTCTTCGGGTGAACAGAATACAGTTGTTATGCTGCCACAGAGACGTAAAAGAAAAAACAAATTGACTTTGATGCTCTTCTCTTTTGTTTTAGTACAAGTCCGGCACATAAATATTACTTGGCCGTTGATCCAGTGTCAGAATCCCTTTACTTATCAGATACCAACACCAGAAAAGTCTACAAAGCAAAATCTCTCACTGAAACAAAGGATCTGGCCAAAAATGCAGACGTGGTGGCAGGAACAGGTGATCAGTGCCTTCCTTTTGACCAGAGTCACTGTGGGGATGGCGGAAAGGCGTCCGAGGCCTCTCTCAACAGCCCAAGAGGTAAGAAAAGACCATAACTGGGGTACTTAGTGTTGGTCATCTGTCATTTCCTTCCATTATTTAGGAACTCAGGTGCAACTGGATGTACAAAAATGTGTCTATGGCAATGATTTAACCAACTATTACACAAAATCACTTTATGAGACTTACTCATGTCTACAGTACAACCAGTCCTTTGTGAGGGATCAGCATGGGCAGTAGGCTCCAGCTTGATTTCTCTGGTTACTCTTCCCTGTATGACAACACTCCTCGTTCATTACCTTTCAATTGCAAGGTGGCAACATGTAATTATATATAACTCTTAAGCAAATTATATGGTTTCAAAGTCCATTTTTTTAGATTTTATGCATCAGGTGACTCTTCTAATGTTAATAAAGCTTACTCATACACAGTAAGTCAGGGCTGTTCAAATCAGCCAGCAAAACTGAGTTTATTTGGAACTCTGGTTTGTCCTTTCTTATTAACACACTTTGCAAAAGATGAGCATCTCCCCTGCTGCACATGAAATAAGCATTTTACTGCAGCCTCCCTTGTCAGAGTATATCCAGTATTGTCACAGGCAAAATGCATGTGAAGCCTTGAATCCCCACCAAAGCCACAATTAATCCCCTTGCCGTGTGCATTAGAACTGTGATAAAGTCTCTGGATTTGGTGCTCTAAAGCATCTGATCACCCTCAACTCCCACTGAAATCCCTGAAACAAAGGGTACTCAGCAGCTCCCAAGGCAGAGCCCTGCGTGGGCTGGGCTGTGCTTCCCCCACGCCTGCTCACAGCTGGTGCAAAGGAAGGGGTTTGATTATTTTCCGTGAGCTAATAAAGGAAGGCTGTACATCAGTAGGAAATTAGAATGTATATCCAGGCAGAAATACCTCTAAGACAAGCAAATAATCCTGGTTTAAGGTTTAGCAGGAGACACGTTCTAATTATACAGTGACTTTAGCATGTCTTTAATGATAGAAGGTACGTGTGAGGTAAGTACAAATAAATGTTAATCTTCAGGCAGCTAATTAATGTAATGAATCACTTCTAAAAATAGTAGAAAACAAAGGTTTTCAGATCCTTTATCAGGAAAGTGTGAGTCTGTGAAAGTGATCAGTGTTTTATTTCTGATTACAATTGATTATATCCAATTACAATACAACCAGTTGTTCCATATTATTTTCTTCGCGGGGAAATATGTTGGTGAAAATGTGGTGATACAGTTTACTTTAAAGATACCCGTACTTACCTCCTTGACAGATGGTTCTAGTCATAAAGAAATTAAGAGGAATAAAAACACGAGTCAGGAGTTCTGGGGCAGCCAGCAATTATTGAAAAGAAATTGTCAGCAGACAATGACTCTTCTATTGGCAAATTCAAGCAATGAATCCCGGGTGATTTAGATTTATGCTTCTCCTCTGAATAACATCAGTTTGAAATGATCAGATTTGTTAACGTTTTTTATTTTAATCTCAAGAAAGTCTGGACTGCCACATGCCCTTTAAGTACAGGGCCTAACAAAATGCAGCCTCAGCTCGTGGTCACCAGCAGCGTGATCAGTGTAGCGTCGTAACAGCCTAATAGATACTGGTCCTTGTTTCCCCCTAAACTGTAAGAGGCTGAATAACCCTGGAAAGTAGAAGGAAGTATTTGCCTGGTACCCATAGATCTTTATTAAGAAACAGAGATGTCTCCCATATTTTATTACTGTTTTAGAGATTCTTTTGGATCACTTATTTTGCTTGTTCTTGAAATACTTGTCAAGTCAGAAGATGTCATATTTCTATTAAAATAACACTCAAACAGTATAAAGAAAACTATTTTCTCTAGGAGGCAGGAAATTTTGACAAAAACTTCTTAACCATGTTTAAAAATCCTTGGACACACAGACCAAACAGTGTTATATAGCATTTGACCACAGAAATAAATGAATTGTTTCTAGTTTTGTACCTCTGAGATTTTTACAGTGCAACAATAGGTCCCAGACAAAGACACAGTAATTGCGAAGTTATGTTTAAATATAATCACTTGTGTTATTCAATGAATAATTTGTATTTCTTTTTTAAGCTGATACAGAAATATAATTAGCTTTTCTACTTTGCTTGCTTTCTTATTTTTGTCCTGAGTATTCCTTTCTCCCATTATAAATGAAAAGTAGATTTCCCCTTTACTTGATAGAAAGATAGTATGTGAAAAAGGACTCCATTTAGTAGTTGTCTGACCTTGGTTAGTTATATCTTAAAAGTTGGACTCTAATTTTTGCTACTGTCTGCTTGTAACTGAATAAGGGCTTATCTAGAGGACTCTGTTTATCCATTTGCAAAATTGATAAGAAATACCTACTGTGTAACACTTGTGAAACTTAATCCTATTTGGCAACATCCTCAAAGCTATGTTAATAGGTGAAAATTCAAATTCTCTTTCTTACTTACTTTTCTGGATGAAAGTTGCTTTGAATAGTGCTTTAACTTTTCTGAACTCATACCCATTTTTCTACTTCCTTGAACATGCAGGGAGATTTGAGGAGAGTCCTAGATTGTTATTTAATTATTTAAGTCTTTCATCAATGTTTCTTTCTCATTATCTTTATTTGGCAAGACTGCCTTTGCCTGGTGACCAGGAATTAAATGCCAGACAGGAAAATATCATGAAGTGACACTAGTCAATTCTGATTTCATCTTTCCACAACTTGCATTTTACAGGTAGCAAACACATGTAGCTTTGTTCAGTCTGTTCCCGAATCTCTGTGAAGGACTAGAGATGGGGCTTAGTGAACATTAATCTTGCACTATTGTATGCTGAGCTGACTTTGAAAGATGCTTTTAAACATGCATGGCTGATGTAGTTGAAATTTGAACTTCAATATATTATTTTTACTGCAACTTTCTTTAATTCTGTAGAGATCTCAGACTAATGAGTCATGTAATAGATGACCAAGTACTTAAGCAGAATGTGAAACGATACAAGGTGGGAACATAAAATAAGATCTGTGACAAGCTGAACACATTTATTACACAAGAAGATACTGAAAATGAAGAAGTAACTACACCAGATATTAATCATTGACTGAATTCCAATCACTTGAACTTTACCAAGTAACAGATTTTAATTTTGGGGTGGGGAATTCTGTTTGGTGGGTTTGGAGATGTTTTTGATAAAAATTATTTATGCCACATCTAGTCGCCAGCACTATCTTTTAAACAATCGGATTAGTATTTATGATAAGGCACTTGGGGATCATGTCCTGATTTTAACTAGCTTAGTAATCGAGTGCTGGAGCAGTAAGAAGCACTAAAATGAGTGGAAATACTTGGGACTTGTACCTAGCTATGCAAAGCCAATGCTTGAATCAACACCATTAAACACTTACCTACCTTGCCCTTCTGAAATCAGTGGGCTTTAGACCTGTAAATAGATCTGACTTTCTAAGCATAATTGACAGAGGCAGTGAGAGTTGGAGACAATCAAGTTACCACATTTTTGCTGAGCTCCAGTGTCTCCCAGGCAGCAGGGGAAGAAAAGTGTCCAATTAACATCTGATTTCCATTACCTTGTGTCTGTGACCAGCATTCACACAGGACAGCTCTGCTGGACATGCAAGCTGTGTAACTTCTGTGAAAACAGTAGGTCCCTCCAGTGATGCCACCTTAAACATCAGAAGCGATTTACATCTTTTGGAAGCCCAAGGACTGAATCTAAAGATTTAAACATTTAAGGTCCTGCAGTGTCTGCTTTTGACACCTGGGTCCAGACCAGCATCTAGAACTAGAAGACAGATGCACACACTGTCTGTGCCAGCCATGTCAGTGCCTCAAGAAATTCAGCTGAACACTGAGTACAGAGTATTTGGATGCAGTGCAGTGGGTGACCTCACTACACATGCAGTGACCTCAGAGAAAGCACCAGGGAAATGTAGAAGGTTGAAGTGAGTTCTAAATTCCATGCACAAAAATACCTTATCCACAGCTGTAGAAAAGAACATTTTCACTCAGACCAATGGCCATGAGATAGAAACACAAATGAAAGCATAATTTAAAAATCAGTTCTGCAGTGTAGTTTTATCCATTTTGCTTGCAATTACTTTACTAAGGAAATATTACTTTAAAAAATCATGGTTTTGAAGTTGTGTTCACCCTAGTAGCTTGCATCCTGAAATAATCAGTCTTGTTGCTCCTCATCCTCAGCAATACATTCTAAACTAAATAAAGTTGTAACAGCTGCTCAGACTAAACCTTTACATTTGTCAAATGGCAATAGCCCATTTAGGACTGCTCCTGTTCAGCTAGAAGATTCATTTTACTTTCAGTAGGATGCACACCAAATTCCTAATATAGCCTTTTGTGACAACAAACACACTTGTCAATGGTAATGATTAATGCTATTTTTCCAGCAATCTTTGCTATTCTGTAAATTCCTAAGAGCTTTTTAACCTTTCCATAGAATTCAAAAAGGAAAGTAGAATGGGGTGAGATTTTTCATAAGCAATATAAAAAGTTAGAAATAGACAAGCCAAAGTAATTTGCAGCCTTGAGTCATTGTCATATATACATCGTAAAATTAACAAAAAAATAATCTCATGCCATTTTTGATTCATTTAAATTTATTCCTTATTTTTCTCTTCAGTAGCCTTAGCTACCTATGATTTCCAAAGTATGGAAAACTTGTAGAACATTGTAAACTTTTTGGACAGCAGATTTTTCCTAAATTTCATCCAACATTCATCTGAATTCATAAATCATTCACTTTTCTATTCACCCATGTCAGCAGGATGACCCCAGTCATCATGTCTCAGGCTGGAAGCTGAACATTCTCATTCACAGTCAGTAGTTAAAAATGCTGTTTGCTCCAAGTCTACTGATCTGCCTCTAAAGAGAACAACACTCAAGTTCAAGTACTGAAGTCGTGTTCCAACTGACAAAGAACTACTGAATATTTTGTACTAATAGTGCTGAGACAGTAAGGAAGTAAAGATGACAAAGATCACAAGGCAACAGACTGCAAATCACTTGAATCATATTTTGAGTGGTGTATTATGGTAACCTATAAATAACTAATTGCGTAAAATTGCTTTAGTTCCTAGATGGCAGCTTTAATTAAAAGCACCGAAGACATTTAGAAGTTTAGAAATGGATGGCATGTAATTTGCCCTTTTAACACCATAAAATGGTAATTAACCAATTTGATTCACTGCTTCCTATTAAAAGTTTTATGAGAATCGCAAGTTCCTTCTAAATACAGTTGTTCTTCAGCAGAAGGTGGCATTCTCTTTTATCCGTCCTCACCAGTAGCTGTAATGTTGTTTTAAAAATTCTTCAGAAGTTTAATTAGAAGTTTTCAATATAGAATGCTCATTTGTAAGGTTTTAGCTGAGCAAAAAGTGTATAGTAGAATTTCTAGAAGTGGGAAACATATCGTTCTAGCTGCTCTTTATTGATATGTTTGAAAAGGATTTGTTCCCAAAAAAAGCTTCTCTTAGAATGCAGGTGTGAGATATGATATAGGGTGAAAAAGAAAAAATGAAAATATTATAATAGGGAATTTACTGTGGATACTATATTACTTTTAATCCATATTTTTAGCACTATAAGCTTAACTCCTGAAATGCCAAAATTTCTAGACTGAACGATCATATGTATTTGGAATTTATACCTGTGATAACTACACAAAAAGCAATCTGAGTGCTATTTGCATTTATAATGGTGTATGTGTGTGCACCGAGCTGTCAAGAGAAATAACCCTTTAACCAAAACCACTCTGGAGAGCAAATAACAGGAGAGGTTATAGTCATCCTTCTGTGTTTATCATGGGTGTACCCAGCTCCTGTACTAATTCTCATTTGTTGGAGAAAACAGTTCTAAAAAGGAAAACTTTCTGCATAGTCTTTCTAGTGATAATACTTAGTCACCACATTTGACAGTATTACCAGCAGTTAATTTTTAATGTTAGTTAACAGAATCAAATGGTACTGATTAAAAGACCTCTGAGTGTTATAAATATTGTTCCAAAATGTCTGCATGTAAATCCATTGGAGACAGATCTTCATAAAAACTACTGTTTCACATTCAGGTACAAAATTCAGCCCTATGTAGGGCACTCCCGGCAACTAAAATATGACCAAAACCAGTCCTTCAGCACAAGCATGTCACTCAGTGAGATTGATCCTCAGCTGTGAATCAAACAACAAGACTAAATCCTGGCACAGATTTATTTTGTCCTTACCCGGACATCAGTTTTTAATGAGAAATCTGTATGTGAGCAGGGTAAGTCTGTCGTTTGTGCAATAGGTCATAGGTCCCTTTAGTGCCCAAAGACATCATCAGCTGGGCATAGAATTTAGTGCTACAGTTCCTTAAAAAAAGAAAAACAGCATCAGACTGAGAGCCTAATACAAACTACATCTCCTCCTCTAGAAAAAAAAGAAAAAAAAAAAAGAAAAAAAATACCTTTCTTACTCACTCATGGGGTGAGCAGTGCTCCCACTTGCACTCAAGTGCAATTCATTACCCTCAGCATGTGCATGTTTCCTCCCCCAGTTCCTTGGTGATTAAAGCACAATTGCTGTGCAGTGTGTGATTTGATTCTGCGTTACACTGTACGTCAGAAAAGGATTAAAAATAAGCTCTTGGAGTACAGATTATATGTAGCATCATGTAAGATGTGACAGGAGCATTAATGAATCCAACTCTAATGAATAAATTGGGACAGTTCAGCCACAGATCTGTATTGTTTTCCAGTGGATGCTTTATGTAGGGTATGTGTCAACAAGACTTAAATGCATAAATAATTTTTTCAAGTAGGTATAGTCGTGTTGTTTTACTGTAGAGTCATAACCTCTGGAACCAGTAGGTCGTTGTTGAACATCTATACACTGGTACTTGAAGAAACTGGCTTGTTGGGAAGTACCAGGAATTTAGTGCAAATACTGAAGACGTGGGCTTGTTTATGCCATTGCACTGGCATATGTCCTTCCCTTGCAGACAGGTTGCTTTTCTGCAGTGGCTAGAGAGCAACATGAACGCTAGAAACATTAAAAGATCCTTGGTTTTCTTATATAGTCAGTGTTTGAAATCCATTCAACAACACAGCTGAGTAGCTTTATTTCATTGCAGCATAATTTTTGATTTTTATATAATGGATGGTTTGCAGCCAACACAGCCATCTGTTCTCGGGGAAATTGCGCAAAACAGAAGATGCACTTGCCCTAGTGACAGATCCTGGCCTTGTGTTATCTGTGGTGTGGATCTGATCCAGCTGAGAAGCAAAGCTCCTTGCTTACCATGCAGCACCTCCCTCTGCAAAGGCAGGCTCAGGCACAGCAAATGTGCTGCCCTTCCCACCCACATCAGGTTTCTCATTTCAGCTTGTGAACCACACTGGAAAGCAAATCAGATCCTATCTAATATCGCTACATGATGCAGCATCAGTGAGATAGAGGTGCAAGGGACCATCGCTTCCCAAAACTGGAACACACAGGTCACCCCCGACTCCAAAAAAAACCTCTTTGCTTCTCAGACTCGCTTTTTACCTCAGCTCACCTTCAAACCTTCAGCCTTTTGGGTTTGGACTTCTCAGGAGCAGATGACAGCCAGGAGCTTGCCAGTCATTCCAGAGTTTCCAAAGGCACAGTTACTTTCTAATTAAAGACTGAAGATCCTCTAAGGGAGCCAGTACCAAGGAGTCACGATTTATGAGCTCACAGGCTGGCAGGGAGTCAGGCTGTGAGACTGTCTGCTCCTCCTTTAGCCTTTTTATAACCTCCTGGTTTTCCCCAGCTGACCCATCCAGCCCCCACCAGATGATTTCAGTTCCCCAGGTGACATCTGTCCTGCAGAACCTTCAGCCATCTCACATAATGAGAAGATGTAGCCTAGCCCTGTACCTTGGGCATTTAGCAGTCCATGGGCACTTTTTGTCCTGGATGGAGGAGTTGACAGGATGGTGAATACCCTCCTCTAAGGGCAATTCAGGATACATTTCATTGGCAATTTAAAGAATTAGTTTCAACTCCCAACACTGTGCTGATCACCGGAGAGCTGGATGCAGTAAGGAGTGTTACACTAAAGTTAACTGCTGTGGCTTTTGAATTTTTTATGTGATGATACCCTCAGAACTTTGTGATCATACCCTCAGACCTTTGCAAGGTGCCTGAGCATCACCTGCAGTGAAGAGGCACCGCAGAAGCAGTCATGGGCAATTTGTCTTGGGAGCCTGCCCCTGGGTGTTAACACTGCAAGAAAAGCATGTTACACTCAGTTATGTATGCAACTCAAACTCAGTCCCCAGGCATTTCCAGCTGCCAGGTAAAGATATATTTAGGGGCTTGGGGAGACCGTCCTCCCCTCTTCCCAGCCCCACAGGAGATGCGTGTTCTGCATCAGGGCTTCCTGGTCCTGCCTCTGCCACCCAGACTGCTTAATCTCCCCTTCCCCCAGCTGTAACTGCTCCTGTATGTTAAACAAAAAAACCTTAAATATAAAGAGTTGGGGTTGGAAGCTGAGGAAATTCAGTTTGGGACTATTTTTCTTTTTTGATGGCATGGGGAATTGCTGTGTGGGATCCTAAGCTGGCCTGCAGACAAGTGTTTTGTAAACTTAGAGTACATGCAGCCTTCAGTTGTGCTGAATGCTGGGGACAAAAATCAAGAACCATATAAGCCACTGTCCAGACCATCTGTTCAAGTCCTCTGCCTTTCATGTCTGTGTAGCAGAACATAAATTCATTATTAAAATAGCTTGGCTGTGCACAGCAGCTGCTATAATTGCAATGTTATGCAACTTTAAATGGGAAATTATGAAGTAGTTTAAAGCAAGAAATTGAACAGTTTTGGTAGAAAGGATTTTGCAAGTCTAGCATGAATAGAAGTGCTCTTCTAGTCATATTTTCAGTATTTGAGGGAAATAAGATCTTACTTACAGTTCAAATGGAATGCAGGAAGAACTGCAAGGGGTGCTGTTAGCCTGGGGCAGAACAAGGCTGGGCACGAGTTGTGGCATGGCTGTCCCAAAGCTGCTGGTGGGAGACAGCAAACCTTCCATTGCTCAGTTTCCCCACTCAAATACAGAGGACCATGACCTTTCCTGTGCAGAGCCTGGCACTGGAGTTCCGTCCCTCCCGTGCAGTGCAGTGCTGCAGGAGCTGTTGCAGATCCAGGAGTGGGAGATCTGCCCCAGCTCCTGCTGGTGACTGCAGCTGTCACGAGCATGGTTCCAGTGCAGGACCATCATTTTGGGCAGCGCTGCACTGTGATACATCCTGCAGCACAGCTGCTCCTTCTGCCTGCTGAGCAGAGCCTGGTCTGCACCATTTGTGTGTACAGCCCCTATCAGAACAGGTCTGTTTGGCCTTCTGTGGATGATGCTTCCTTGCTCAGACACTCTCATCGTCAAGAGAGTACAGCAATTAAAGAATTGCGTCAGCATAAGAATGAAGAAAGTGAAATTAAAATGAAGAAAAATGAACTGTAAGATAAGTTTTTAGAAAAGCTAATATTGCCTACTTCATGATAGACATGAAGTTATTGAAGAGCCTTGTTCTGTGTATGTAAAATTACATTACGAGCAAAGCCTCTGCTGTTTTGTTTTGTTTCATCCTCACATCGTCCCTTTCTGTTTAAGTCAAAGCCAGTCTGATAGATGGGTGTGAACTTTCCACATACAGTTTGTATAAGCCTCAAATAGTAATGGGTGGGGGGAAAAAAAGTCATATTTTTTTTAATCAGCAGATTTTCATAGTCTAAGAAGAGAGGAAACATATTAAGCTCATGCTTTTTAATCAAGATAATGCCAGTACTAACACTCTTTTCACCGTTCGCCTTCATCCAGGTATCACTGTAGATAAGCATGGATTTATTTACTTCGTTGATGGTACAATGATACGGAAAATTGATGAGAACGGTGTGATCACAACAATAATAGGTTCAAATGGCCTCACATCAACCCAGCCACTGAGCTGTGACTCTGGGATGGACATCACTCAGGTAGGCACCTCGTTTTTATGTGTTGTCACTTTTATACACATTGTAGAGACACATCACTTACTTTCTTGTACCAAGATTGTATATCAAATACGCTGGATGAGTCAGCTAATTCTGAATGGCACAGTATGGAGTAGTTCTTCCACTCACATGATTATTTTAAGGTGTATAAATGTAAAACCATGCTTGATATTTTTTCCCAGGAGATGGCCTATGAATTTATAGAGGGGCTTATGTAAAGAATACAAACTGCTTTAGAAAGTTGCTTGCTACTCTGAGATAGATCTTCTAAGAAGGTAATCAGAAGTTTAAAGTGCTTTCCTTTAGTCCTACATTCAGACTGATTTGCTTGAACTAGTAAATGGAAAAAAAATAAATATTCTGTTTACATCTAAATCTAAGTCATGGAGGAGCATTAAAGTAAGTAATTATACCACAGCAGTATTGTGGTGAAGCTATTGCATTTCAATTTTTCAAAATGCTTTTCAGGTCTTATGTCAAGAGCATGGTAAAATAAATAGGAATAAAAGAACTTATCACATCTCTAGTTTTTTCTAAAAAAGAAATTTGGATAATCATAGAGAAACATAAATGTACTCTTGACTAGTCAGTGAGCCACACCTACAGACAGCACGAGGAACAACTGGGCCTTTGCCAAGAAATAATTGAATTAATCAGCTTCAAAACAGGGGAGAAGCTGTACTTGAAAAAATCTTGAAGCATTCAAGTGACATACTAAGCTATTATGGACGGTGTAAGCTAATAACCAGGATCAGGTTAATTTTTCGTTTCGTTTTCTCCCTGCCCTTTCCTCCGTCCTTCACAACTGGAAAATCACAGTTAAAATACGATGCATAACAATGGTAAGAGCTTGTTACTTGTTCCTAAGTAGATTTTGAGTAATAGCAAATGACTGTGGTCTTGCATTCGCATACCTGAAGAACGTAGGGTTTATGTTTTGGGTAGTTCTTATCAAATTTCACAGGGTCAAATGAAGGGATCTGATGCTGCTGTTGCAGAAGCACTTGGGGATTTTATTACTAGAGTCAAAACAGTAAATTGTGTCTGTGTTCCATTTCATATGTCACCAAATCACAGAATTCTTATGGTTGGAAGGGACCTCTGGAGATCACCCAACCCAACCCCTCTGCCAAGGCAGGGTCACCTGGAGCAGGTGGCACAGGAATGCATCCAGTGGGGTTTGGATGTCTCCAGAGAGGGAGACTCCACGACCTCCCTGGGCAGCTGTTCCAGTGCTCTGCCACACTCAACATAAAGAACTTCTTCCTCGTGTTGAGGTGAAATTTCTTATGCTTTTGTGTGTTTAGTGTTTCAGTGGACCCTATGTGTTGGCAAATGTGGGGAGGGGAACCTCAGCCTCCCTGTTCCCAGTTCTAGGACAGACAGGCCTTTATAAACTCTCGAGTCCAGTTGATGTGGAATTATTTCATATAAAGTGGAACAGGGTCAACTGGCTTAGTTGTGCTAAACCCAATCTTAAATTAGCCTGGTAATTGTTTTAAGATTATACAGCTTCTGGGCACCTTGGCTCTTGCTCTGGCCCCTCGCCTTGAGGCCAGCCAGTCCTGCAGGTGCTGAGCAGGAGCTGACAGGCAGCAGCATTCCCGCTCCACTGCTGCCCACCAGCTGGCAGGAGCGATGCTTCCTGGAACCCACAGCTGCCTGGAGCACATTTTCTTGCTTCTTAGATACATCTAACAACTGCCTGGGGCACCCATAACCAGATTAGGTATCTCTGAGGTCAGGAAAGGGTGCCAGGTGCAGCATCTGCTCCCTGCCTTCTCCTTCTGGATCTGCACTCTCAGGCTGTACAAATAATTGCTTTATTTGCCTAATGTAATATGTGCTGTGTGTTTGTGTTCAAATTTTTGCTGATTTTGCTCAGTAAGAAAATGTCTCACTAAATCTCAAATAGTGAGTTTTAATAGCTTTCATTTCCTTTCGAAAAATGCAACTTCTCGTTAGCAAATAAGTTTCAGCAGGGGGGCTGGCAAATATAGAAATAAAATTATTTATTAAATTAAAACTAAATTTAAAAAGTAAACGTTTTGGGCTGAAATCAAATGTGCTAAATTTGTAAAGTAGATTTAAATAGCCCTAAAATCCTAGTTCTTCATAGGTTGGCTACTTGCCAGAAACAGGTTTCATTTACCTTACCCTACAATATAGTTCCAATGCCATGGAGAATGGGCTTCTGCAAAGTCATAGGTAAGAAAAAAGATGTCATAAAGCAAATCATTCTTCATTCATCTGGGGCACAGTCTCCTTTTCATAGAAGCAGGAATAAGCACTTTTTTTTTTTTTCCATAAACACTCCAGGTGCTCCCATGCTGCAGCACCTACAGGAAAATATTGCTGCACATTTCTCAAAATTTTTCAGTTTTGTCAGCATTCTGGAAAACTAAGAGATGGGCTTACCCATAAATTGAGATAGTCTTCAATTAAATTGTGAATGCACGACAGTAAGTATTCTGAAAAAACATAATAAATTATGGCATATAAACATGTCCCTAAAAACTAGCCTGTCTCATTTTCTAAGGGTAGCAATACTATATAATTTTCTGTATATTTTTCACTGGTAAGTGAAGTCACATTGTGGACACTCTGCAACATGAAGTCTTTGGAAGCATTCCTTGTTCGGAGGATTTGTTTTGTGGGGGTTTAAGTAAACCTCTTTGTTGAAATTTTTCTCAAAATCCACACCTTTGTTTTTTCACATACACAATAAATCACAGACATGAAGTAAATACTGAGAATGCATGTTCTGAAAAGTAACTGTATCAAATTTGCTCAATCATATTCTTCCAAAATTGTTGCTGGTAACCAGAAAACCCTAAGAAATAATCGCATCTCCTTGAAGTCAAGCATGTTAATCTGGAATTATATCAGTGAAAAGAAGGGAATGATATTTTCACTTAGAAACAAGTGTATATCCTTGCAAGACTGCTGAGTTTATTCCAGAATGGCATAAACATAAATGAAAAATTAATTTGGCCCATCTCCACTTAAATTAGTTTTTGGCTAAGTTACAAATGGCATTTAAATCAAGAGAATGTGGGTTGCTCACAAATTGTGTATTTAGAGAGACTTATGAAATAGGTTAATGAAATCGTTTCTCAAAGCTAAACTTGTTCTGACAGCAGAATCAACAACTTGCCCAAAATCAGTATTTCTTAATTTACTGAAGTACAAAAACGTACTCTGGGCGTAAATACGTAGAGTAACTGTCCATTGCAAACACCACCATAAATGACAAGCTTTCGCTTTAAGGCATTCACTTTAATAAATGAGTTGATTATGAAAGGGTTTAATTATTTGTTCCTATATCAGTTTTCATGGTATTATTCTTGGTAATCATTATGTGTTTGTTATTTACCACCTTCTCCTTCTTAAGCATAATATTCTGCATTCATAACTAGGGGAGGGAAGGACAGCTGGGGCTGAAAAGATTATATGTTGTGGCAAATAAATGACCACGCTCTAATTACTTTGATCTCATACTTCACTGGGGGGATTTTAATCTGAATTTAGAAGGAAAGGGATACTCAGTTGAAGTGTTTGTATGGTACACCAGCATTCTCAGTACTGTTTCAGCCTGTTCAGAACTTGGATGACTTTTCTTCTCTGCACAGATCATTTCAGTGTTCTTCGATCAGTTAATAGAGAGAACAAATCTAAAGAAAATGGCTCTTCAGAGCTATGCATGTGAATATCTATGTGTATGTGCTCAACACTCACTATTGATGCCAGAACCTCAGCAGACACCTACATAGTCATGAGCCACAACAGGAGTGCCAAGGGAAGGGTCTGGGATGGAGAGAGAAAGAAAAGAGATGGGATCATCATTCTGTTTCACTGCCTGATGGCTTTGGACTGGATCCTCGTCTAGACCAGAGGCCTCTCTAGATTGCTTTTAATCTCACATGTACACGCTCTTCATGTTTGCACATCCCTAGAGTACACTGACATTTTTTATCCTGGTTATTGATAGCAAATGAGAGCACATTGTGTGGCAGTGTGTCTGTCTGTCTGTCTGTCTGTCTGTATTCTTTTCCTCACAGTAAATTAAAAGCTTGGGCCAATTTCAAACAAATTTGTAGAGAAACATCTGCCTTAACAGCAATTAAATTCCTACATGTTCCATAAAAAATATTAATCCAGTTGGAGGACAGAAACCTAAAGTGCCCTTTCAAAAGGAAATATTGCAGCATAAGCTTTCTTTTATTAAACTCCAGAGATTCTACTCAGGATGTAATAAATGCCCCATTCACAGGAAATCTTCATTTCGCGCTTGGATTTTATTAAACTCCCAAGTCAGTCAGCCGTGCGACAGAAGTCCTTAGGAAACCAGACTTCATCAGATCCAGTGTTCTTGGAAGTTATATTGACGTTGTGGGAGTTTTTGTGTGAAAGTAAAAACACTACAGCTCATCTTGAGTGATAAGCTTTGCTGTTCTGCCTCCTTTGCTACAGTGAAAACTGAGGAGAGAATTAGCAGATATTTCTACCATCTTGCAATTTCATCCTGTATCTTTCCTCCCATGAGAAATATGTGGGCTGAATTTCCACTGCTCCAAACCACAAGTCATTTATATCTTTGTGAGTGGCTGCAGGTATTATTTGGGACTGTTTAAACCAATCTCGAGCACAGTCACTGCAAATACAGAGACCAAACATTTGCAAGTCAACAGAAAATGAATCCCAAGAGCTTTTACTTCGCCTGTAACCATGGCCTTATTCTCGTGCTTATGTCAGTCCCACTAGGCATGAGTCTGTGCCAAAGCAATAGCTCCGACCTGATTGATGGTGTTAATAACTGTCACTGCTGTGTTCCAAAATGAAAGATCTGGTTTGAAGACTTTTTCTTGACATTTGCACTTCATCAGCCTTTGTTCAGCAGTTCTCCATGTGAGGGAACCATCTATATTGTGTTGCCTCACATAAACTTCAGTGACACTGCAAAATGTTTTGCTCCCTTATAAAAATGTGACAGTGTTACTTATGTAGGCAATTTGCTTGCGCAGGTCAAATTAGAAGGCAGATTTCTAGAACAGGGTTTAAAGGCGACCCATGCGTGGCAGGAATGTTGTATCCTGGACAGCTTGCTTTGAATGATGGAGAAGAGGGGAGAGGGCAATAAGTGATGCCGTTGATGACCTACTTGAAATAGTGAAGTGAGAGACAGACTGCTGGGAATCAGGAGTAAAGATGAGCAGAATTGCTTGAAAATGTATTATATATCCCAAAAATGCAAACGCCGACATTGCTCCCGCAGTCACAAGTGCTGCAGGCACTCCCCAGCAGCATCTGCACAGGCACAATATGCTTCAGTGGCATTGTGGAAGCCTTTTGAGCAGAACAAAAAGCTCCCAGGACATGGTGACCTCGCTTGAAAGCAGCAATGAGGGTCTGCTCATCGGAGCAAGCACAGCCTGAACAGAACTTTCACTGGGCACGTTTGGAGGAAGGAAAGAAAAATGTGAAAGATAAAAATATGATCTGATGACTGGGTCAGAACAGGGGGAGTGAGCTGCCAGCACAAAACCAAATTGATTCTAGGCTGAAGTACTTTTAAGCCGGGTTGAGAGTAGAGTATTGCAGAGCAACTGCAAGATTACATGGGGCTAGTTAATTAATTAGTATTGTAGGCCAGAACAAACACTATTCCTTTAGGTGTTTCTCTTTGTACCTGACGTTATAAACTGCAGTCTTGTAAAAGCAGGAAGAAGAAAAGGCATCTTTTAACACTAGATGCATAATATTCTAATTGTGCCATCAGAAAGGGACTACTTTCTTTTCACTGTAGCAAAGTATTGCAAAACTACTCCTGCTCTTCCTTTCCTTTTAGTCCCCTACCTGTGTCTGACACATTCTTCTAGCTGTGTGTAATTAATGCAGCATAAATATTCCAAATTGCTGAACAAAAGCACACAAAGCAGAAATAACAATTTATAGACCTTTTTATTTTATTTGTGGTCTTCCCTTACAGAAGACTTTCAGAGCTTTTTTCTTTTTTCTAAAAAGAACTTTATTATTTTTTCTGGGTCTTACTGGATGAAGGAGCCCACAAAAGCTCCTATTTTTTTTCCAAAATGAAGTCATCTTATTCTCTGGTTCTTTTTACTCTACTGCTTAATTTCGTGTTCTTTCTTCTCTGGCTTTGCTAGAGTACCAGAAAAGATAACTAGAGTGGAAGTCATGGCCCCAGCAAAGTCAGCAACTGTTTACCACTGACTTCAGTGGAACCAGGACTTCGCCAAGCTTAATTGAAAGGGTAGTGAGAGGCGAGAGTGTAGCAAGGAGCGACTGTATCTCACAAGAAAGTATGTGCTTCTGAGAAAAAGACCAGAACAGGTCTTCACTGAGGCATTTTCAAACCTTTTCGAAAATGAGGCATCCCTCCAGTTAATTAAGTGTTACTCTTTGGAAACCATAAGTCTATACAAAATCGTTCTAGCCATAATAGCATAATGCAGTCATAGCCTGTATTCTAGCCATAATGCAGGAACAAGCAGTCACTAGTATCCATACTTTGAAGCAAAACCCAGCTGAAAGCCTTTTTGAAAAAGGATCTTCAGGTATAAGGGCAAATAATCTTTTCCCACGGGTACAGGATCAGCCAAGTAGCCTCTCTTCAACAGGAGCTGAGAGAAAAGAGGCTCATAGGATTAGGACCTCAGGTGAAAAAAAGTCTGAGAGCTCATAAATCAAACTTGTAGGTGTATAATGTGATTTTTTGAATATCAAACAGAAAGCAGGCTGGTTTCATCAGAGCTAATTTATATTCCAATCGAATTATTCTATCACTGAATTTGAAATATTCATCATAGACACAAGATAGCATCCAATGAAGTCACACTGCAATTTCTCCCTTAAAGCTGAGATATTCTGTTTGTATTGGGTACCTGCAAAACAGCAATTTATTTCAATTATCTGCCATAAATAATCCATTACGACTGAGTAAAAGACTAAGTACATTTTAATAAACTCTTCCAGCGATTGCATCCTTTCCTTTGATTGTTGCGGCACTGTGAGACATTTGATGGGGAAGTGAAGGAGACCTCTGCTCATGACTTCCCTTTTACTTCTTGCTACACAGAGACAGGTTTTAATTCTTTTTTCAAAAATTTATATCTAATGAGCAACTGCAAGGAAAAATCTTCTGTAAGAATTGGATGGCCGGTGAGAAGGGAGCAGCTCAGCCCTGAGTCCAGGTGCTCTCAGGTGCATCCTTCCAACTAGAAGAAACCTCCACACTCACTAAATGCTGCCCCCACATGCACAAAGCCCTTGTATATAACTCACCAATTCCAGCTCATCCGAGCTGCCTTGCCGCTCCAAGACTTTCTCCAGCTTACACACCACCCATGGCACACCGCCCATCTCCACAAACTCCTGACCCTCTCTTAGCCATCTGGGGAATGAGTTCACAGATGAGAAGCCTGTCTTATTTTGGGCTCTCCTATCAGTCTTTCATGAGCAACCAACTTCTCTCAATGCTCCACCTTTTATTCTGTATGTGCAAGTAGCCTTTGATTATCTCTCTTATCTAAATGTGGTTTCAGTACAATGGAGTCAAGTGGATCAGTTATTTTTGGCAGAGGCCATCTCTACTGTGTTGAATTGTGCTGCTGAAAATGTTCAGTACAGCTTTGCCAGACTGGTGGGAGTCTGCAATGTTTTGAAATATATTGGTTACTACATCTGCGTTTTTTCGACTGTTGTAGAGACATAATGGACAAAATGTAAGCATGAGGGAGATATTGATACCTAGTCTATTCTCTATATATGCATATACAACTGTGTCTATATACGTATAGGTGCATGTGGTTTCTCCCTACACTGCAGAGCTACCGTAAGTAATCAGATACTGAAAGCTGGTTCCTGCCGTCCTGAGCTCCAAGCCCCAAGTCAGTCCTCTCAGCTGAGAGGAGAATGTGGGCATTGAAGGGAACATGCAGAGCCAAGCCAAGCAGGCAAAGCCCCTCCTTTAGTTTTAATCCAGTGGTTCATTCACATCCACTAGCAAGGTTTGCCTGTGATTTAAGAAACAGCTATTTTGATGGAGGCAGTTCCTACATTAGCCATGTTTTTCAAAATTGTCACGACTGGAACTGTGTGCATGTTGCTTTCCTCCTCTCACCCAGCAGCCCTTCACATATTTATGGACTAAAGGACCTCCCACAGATGTAACAGGCTTTTTGTGTTATGAAGTGAGTAACAATAATAACTGAGCTCTGTGTGGAGCTGTCTTTACTGCCTCTATTCCAAGGCTTTCAGATTGCACTCTGTATTCTGGTTTGGCCGTCTGGAAATGTTGCACAGCATTTTTTTTTTAGGGAGGGGTCCAGGGGAGCGACAACCAAATGGATAGTCACAAGTCTGGAGTTGGAGTACAGGGCAGGTTTGAGGGCAGCAGGCACCAGGGGTGGTCTGTCCTGCAGAGATGTCACATGCTGCAGGGATAGAAATTCTTGCATTGGTCAGAGTAAGTACTGTGGCAGGAGCTGCAGCCTGGGCAGTGACAGCTAAGAATGCCTGATTTCTCCTCTCCATGATACCATGTTTGCTGCAGCATCTTTTCTACCATTGGTTGTGCCAAGGGAAAAAATAATGAGAAGACACTGTGTCAGTGGAGGAAAAAAATTACAAATGTCAAGACAAAAATGGGTTCTACCCATTTGTAGTGTGCCACACAGAGGGTGTGCTTAAAGCTGTGCATTATGGGGTTCAGGTCACAGAGAGCTGCAAACAGAATGATAGCACCGTTTTATACAGTATGTTATTCTGACAGTAACACATTCACAAACAAATTAGTTAAAAATGTCTGAAGGACATTCAGGTTTTACAAACTGGGCCTCATCTCCTGCTGATAGCTTCCATTGGGATGAGTATGGCATACAAAATGATACACTGCCTTGGAGAATAAATTTACGAAGTTTAGCAATGTAGGTCACATTGCAGGAAATCATAAATGTCTGAACATCACTCAATAGCCATTCAATCAACTGCTCAAAGCAAAATGGGAAACTGAACAGCGTATAGTTGTCTCTGGTGAGAACCAGGGAAAGTCATGATATGATGTAAAAACCCTTTAGGGTCTCCATCCATATGTATTTCTTTTTTCTTTATTTTTTCTTGCCACTTGAGCATTAAAATTCTTTGTCCATATCGACAGTGACAATAAAACCAATGTGATTTTTGCTATTGCTGCCATTAACTATAAGTCTGTTGGGTGGCTCATGAAAGGTGTGCCAAAAATTTAGGGACTCAGAAGAGATCAAATGGTTGAAACTTGTAAAAGTAGTCTAGTCCTAAGGAACTAATTTCATTGTGAAATTATTTTTGTATGCTTTCAGCTCAGCCAGCCAGAAGGATTTATGCTATTTGCTTCATTTTTTTTTTTTTGTATTTGGTTTGAAGAAATAAGGAAGATATTTTAAAGGGACATTTCTAGACCTAGCACTTGCTAGGGATTCCTTTAGCTTTCTGGGTCTAGAAGCTGCTAGAAGCCTGAGATCCAGACATTTAGGACTTGGCTAGAGATGTTGAGGGTCTTTCTGAAGGCATCTAGGACTATTTAAGGTATGGGGGCTTTCTAGATCTACAGCTTTTGGAGCAGGGGAATCCATGGCTTCTGGAACATGGCTAGAGAGCCACTGGATCTTTCTGCTGGGATAGTTTGGAAGCCTTTTAGAGCTTTTTCTTAGAGCCTGCATAGCATTTCTGTGGAGCCCTTTGAGCCTTTCTAGGCCTGAAGCCATTCTATGCCTTCCTAGATTTAGAGCTCAGCCACTGAAAATCAAAAACGGTATATTGATCTAACTAGGAACCTGTTGCGAAACTAATTTCAGGTGCACTTTTAAAATCTCTTTTCTAGAGCCTTTTTGGAAGGCAAGAAAAGTGAATGCCTCTCCTATGTCCAAGTTAATCCATCGCAGGCTTGAGATATGTTATTCAGTCAAGTGGTAGTTAGTGAATTTTGCTTAAAAAAACTTTAGTCCTAAACGTTATCCTTGTAAGCTGTTCTGGCACAGTCTGACAATGCATATCCAAATATGCATCACAGCAGTAACCAAAGCCCTGAGCTGACAGAAATTTAAAGCAGAGTGCCTGCTTACAGTCTCAGACTAGAATCAAACGTTCTCCAGTGCATTTTCTTGTATTTAATCAACATAAATGCTCACACAGAAGGGTTGCTGTACAGAATGCAGTTGTCTTGTTTGTTCTGTAAAATGCAAGGTGCCTAATTTTTTTCTGTTAGCTGTTTGAAGTCTTAGAGCAGTATGTGTTTGCTTTCCGTTCAGCACCACAGCTAGTTCGATTGCATTCATTTTCCTCGGCTGAAAGACCTATTGTGTAAATACTTGTGAAAGATTAGTTGCAGAAAATCATCTTGTGGTAACAATTGATCTTGGTGCTAATTTCTGTAAAAGTAAGGACTCAAATTACTTCTGTTGCTTTTTCTGCCTACTATTTTTATATCTATGAGAAAAAAATGTATAATTTAAAGATAATCATGAAACTTTTCTGTAGCTGTTTCATTTTAACTCTCTGCTACAATTTAGTAAAGAATTTGTTCACTCGTACAATGGATTTTAAAAAGCTATTACTACTGACTTGTGTAACATTGTAGGAATTTGCCACAGAAGATGCCCCACCATAAACAGGAATTGCAGGATAGATATTTTTCACATCCTATTTTCTTTCCCTTGCAGAAGTTGTATTTGCGAGTTTAACGGTATAACTCTTAAGGGAAAGCTTAAACCACAGAAGTGAATTTGTATTTTCTTGTGAAAGCTGTGGAGTTGGCATTTGTTCTGATCCTTGTGGGAATGTGTTTCACAGCCCTGATCTGGCTGAGGAGCAATGTTGGCTCCCCCATCTCAACTGGAAACCTCCTGGCAGCAGCTCCTCATCCTTCACTTCCCCCAGTCCCACTTTCTGCCCATCCTTGGAGTTAAAGGAGTTCTGCCCTGAGGAGCAGAGCTGTTGTCAGAGGTCAAGATCCTGCAGAGACAGGCAGTTTCCTGGGCACAAATCTGCAGGAAGTTTTAATTTCAAGAATTTTGTTTAAATTTTCATTTTGAGTTTGACTCATAATTCAGGGAAGAGTCTGAACATTTGAGTGATACATTCACAGTGGCTGCTGTTGCTGAAAGGCAGGGGGTTTGCCTTTCTCAGTTTTGGAAATTTCATTTTATGTATCCTTTCATCCTCAGTTTTCAGGCCAGATGCTTTTATGAACCTCAGCAGTTATTGGAAACAAAAGACATAATAACGTGCTAGCTCCAGCCCCTTGCTGTTCACAAACAGCTCTTAATTACTGTCTCAATTAAAGCTTTTCCAGATACTCCTTTTACCTTATCTGCATTGGCAGCACACTGGCTTTCTGTATCCAGAACTTCTGAGCCCAAAATGAAAAGATGAAGCCAAAACTTAAGATTTATGCCACCCCACTTTTGTGCCATCTTGTCTGACAAGCCCTAGGATCTGGAACTGGTAGTTACAAAGTAAGGCAGAAAGGAGCCAGTCCTGTTATTAGCTAGATTTCTGCCTGGTCCCATTCCCTCCTTTTGGCTGTGCAAATTACCTGCAGCAGCATGTTTAGAGGACATCTATTCCCATTCCAGCGCTGGAGACATGTTTGGGTTAGATTCAAATTCATAGTCTATTTTGAGATATTTTAATTGAAGAGTCTAAGATTCCTCCTCTCAGAGGTACCAGTCTGTTCTAAATACTTTATAAATTCCTTCTGGGCATTTAACAAAGTGTTTCTTTCATAGCCTGTGTAAACCATGGGTACCATGTTTAAACAGACTTAAATGGCTTAGCAATCTAAGTCCCATTGCTTTCCATAGTCAGTGTGCTTACGTGATGCTGGATAATATTCCCTCTGTTGTTAAATAAAGATGATTTGAAAACCATCCCCATAGAAATCAACTTTTCCTATCGATTTACTAGACCCCAGATACGGTCTTTGAAGTTGTGAAGCAGTAAAAAATAATAAGAAATTATGAAACAAGAAGAGAGCTGGGAAATGAGAGCACAGCAAGTCTCGTGGCGAGTGAAGCAAAGACAAGCAGTGAAAACTGTTGAAGTGATGCCTTTCCTTCGTGCTCCTGTAGCAGGTCCCTCATCAGGTGGAAATAATTGACAGCAAAAGCAGGTTGGCAGGGAGACTCTCTGAGCCAAGATCCTGGAGAACTGGTGGCCTCAGACCTCTGAGCTGCATCTGTAAATGTGCCACAGCTGCTTTCCCAGCCCAAGGTAGAAAACAGCAGCCATTACGCTGTAAAACTCATTTATTTGGGTTTTTCACGGGGCACCAGTAAGTGCAGAGAGCAACATTTGTAAAGTTTAGGGCAGGGATTGCTACAGCTGAAGTGTAAAATTCTGGATTTTATACTATGCAACATCAGAAGCAGGAGACACAAAGGCTCCTCCAGCGTGGGATGAGGCTGTAATCCCACCATAGGGAAGAGTTCTCCAGTGTCAAACCACAGGAGCTGAATTGTGTCGCCATGTGTCATTAAGAAAGGAGCAAAGCTGGTGAGGGGAGCTGACAGTGTCAGTGTCAACAAAAGGAAGAGCCCAGAGTGAGAGCAAACTGACAGAAAATGATGAAAAAATATCCGTGATTGTCAACGGGAAAAAAATAGGGAGAAATATATGTAGTGAGACATCCTGTAAAGAGTTCAGGGAAGCAGAACCAGTCTCCTTCAGCCTTGTAAACTACCAGCTCACTCCTAATGGCCTGCCTGTGTGCGTCTTTCCTTGGAGCCATTTTTCTCCCAGGAGGAAGGAGAAAGAAGGGTTTAGGCAGGAAGAGAGAAAAATGCTATTTAGAAGGACGCTGTGGTGAGTAAAAGGGTTTGGCCTGGAAACAATATCTGAAGTGAATATAAATAGGACCCATGGGAATGGCATGAAGCTGTGTCAGGGGAGACTTAGGTTGGATATTAGGAAAAGGTTCTTCACCCAGAGGCTGGTCAGGCACTGGAACAGAGAAGTGTTCATAGCACCAAGCCTGACAGAGTTCAAGGAGCATTTGGATAATGCCTCAGGCACATGGTGTGATTTTTGGGGCTGTGCAGTGCAAGGTCAGGAGTTGGACTTGTGATACATGCAAGTCCTTCCCTCTCAGGATATTCTATGACTCTTAAGATAAATAAGAGGAGATTAAAAAAAGGAAGTTAGCAGCAAAAGAGGAATAGGGAAGAGGCCATGAGCAGGTCTGCAAGTGCATATCATAGAGCTGAAGAAAAGCAGAGGTAGCATAGACAGAAGTGCTTGAAGCTGAGCAGCACAGACAGGAAGTAATCCATCAGTCAGGACTATCAAAAAATTTTGGCATGAATTTCATGCTACTACATGAAATTGAATTAAAATAAACAAGCAATGCATGGCAAGAAATCAAAGCAATGGTGAAGCCTTTTTAGGGATTTATGCAGCTTCTTTTAATCTATGATAAATGAAACTTATCCCAGTGAAATTTACCCCCACAACCAAACAGTTAAGCTCTTGAAACTGGCATTTGCAGACAAAGATAAATTTTTCACTCTTTACTTGTCTTACTTCGATATGAACAGTATAAGTTGTTTGATTTGACTTGTCTAAAACAGTACCAAAAATGGCTCAGCCATCAAATGTCATGCAAAATGTGCAGAAAGCTTTATCCATATGGTAAAAACCAAATTGAAGCAGTGTTCTTCACAAACTAACCCATGGATGTGTGTACATCTTCAGGTATGTATGGTTAAGTATATGAGTGTGGCCTCTCCTAGCAGTGCCACTGGGCAAAAAACTCCCACTATTAATGTAGTTGTCAAGCTTTGCTGTGGGAAGATGGAGTGGGTTTGTGGCAGGGTTTGTGTTAGCAGCAGGGCTGCAGGGATGGCTTCTGTGAGAGGCCCCATGTCCAGTGGATCCAAAGCCAGCTGGCGCCAAGATGGACCCAACACTGGCCAAGGCATCAGCAGCAGTGGTAACACCTCTGGGATAATGTGTCTAAGCAGGAGAAAAAAACCTCCTCAAGAGAGAGGAGTGAGAATGTGTGAGAGGAACAGCTCTGCAGACACCCAGGTCAGTGAAGAAGGAGGAGGAGATGCTCCAGGTGCTGCAGCAGAGATTCCTTTGCAGCCTGTGGTGAGATCTCCCGGTGAAAATCCGTTTAAACTAAAGCCACCTTAGTGTATTTTGTGTTTTCCAGAACACTAGACATGAAAAAATGTATTAGAAAGCCAGACTGGTGGGTGTTAATTTTGTACTTCTCAAACCAGAGATGGATTATTAGATATAGCTGGAGTTTTTATATTGACAGTTAAATGCTGAATTCCCAGAAAAGCTGACATGTTAATACTTACATGCAAAAAGTCTCATTGCTCAAGGGTTCACTCGTTTTGTCAGTGATTTCCAGTGCATATACTCAGTCTCCCATGAACCGAACCAGAATTGTCACCTGAAAATTTCAGTCTGTGAAGAGTAAACAAACCCTGGCTAGTTGTTTATAATGGGATAATCAGCAATGACATTTCTGGTCACTGCTCAAAAAAAAA
>VZTF01017495.1:612780-784730 GCA_013397755.1 Cnemophilus loriae | reverse complement strand
AAAAAAAAAAAAAAAAAGCCCCATTAAATATAAGAAAAAATGCTTGGAATTGACCCAATTTTGAGACAGAAAAAACATATACATATATGGAAAAGGACTTTTTTACACAGACTTGTGAAGTACTGCTTCAAATTTAAAGGTATATTAACTGATTTAATATTCTAACTCTAACTGAGGTTTTGTTTGGCAAAACTTTGTAGTAGGCACAGTGGTATCAGGTAAAAATTGAGGTGCTTCTCTGTAATATGTTTATTGCCTTTGAATGAAGCACAACTGATGGTTTGGTCACAGAAGCTGCCAGAGGGCAGCTTGCTTTAACGAGAAGTAAACAACCAGTGACTTTTCAAGGTAACAGTGAACCTGAGGGTGCAGTTACACTTCAGCTTAAGCTGATTTAGGTGATTAGTTTTTTGCCATCAAACTGTCCTGAACCTGCTCTCAGTAGGGACACATAAACTGGCCTTGCTGCTGGGGACTGCACTGGGAGAAGGGATGGAGTGGGACAGCAGCAGTCCCCTCTTACACCAGTTTAAAATGTCATGAAGGCTAATCCTGACAAGAACAGTGCAGATTTTTTCTAAATCTGTGAAATTCTTGTTCAGATTAGGAATGCTCAGTGATTTGTGTTATTGTGTATGTTTGATTTTAATTGGGCTGTTTCACCTTTTTTCCCCTCCAATTTCACCAGCATAAGCTTGCAGTGCACAGCAGTTGGTTTTTATGCTGCAATCTCCAGACAGGTGTATGCTACCTTTACTATTTCAGATGAAATTTAACCACGGATACATCCATGACTGCTTTAAACCACAGAAGGGAAAGCTGTAGGAAGAACCTTCAGTTTCCTTTACAGAGCGGAGATCTGGGCAGCAGTTCTGGTGTAGTAACAAAAATTTTTTGGATGTTTCCAACTAAAATTTTATTTATTTTTACCTCACTGCAGCTAGGTTTACAGATGTGAGCAGTATGAAAGCAAATATTCTTGCAGTTAACAGCTGTTAAGCTTTAGGCACATTGCTTCAAGTGAAATGTGCAGCTGCATTAGAGTTTCTTCTATCTCAGTAAACCAAATCAGCCTCAAATAAACCAGACAAAAAGTTGTTTAGGCCCAAACCAGTCCCTGTTTATCTGCAGGACACCAGACATACCTTCACAGTGGGAGGAATTCACATTATTTGCTGGGCAAAGGCAGTGTAGCTGGTCTACAAAGGAAAAACAGCTACCAAAACATGGCAGGTGCTAGGCAAGGTCATTATGGTAAAATAGGTGGTTTCATCCCAGACTTTTAATTGTGAATTATCTAGTTACAGTTAATCAAAGATTGTTTCCACACCAATGCTATCTGTGGAGACCCTTAAAGTTGAAGGTGTCTATTTGCCATGAAAACTAATCCATCTACTTTGGTAGAACAATTAATTATTCTGCATGAAAAGGTGCATTGCAAATATGTTTTTCCCCGAGTTTTCTGGAAAAAGCCTTGTAGAGATTTTTCTGTTAATTGAAGAGTTTTATTTGGTGTACCAGTGAAGTCTCAGCTGAAGCATAGAGGTAACAGTGGTGTGCAAACCAGCCTCAGAGCAGTGGGTGGAACCCAGGCAGTCACATGTGCACAGAAATCAGCACTGTTATGGGAGGAGTCTGTTTCCAACTGTTTCACCACATTTAACATCATTTGGAAGGACTCGACCACCTGGTTCAGAAGAAATCTTGAGACCAACAGCATTAGTCTTAATGCCAGTCATGATGCTGTCTGGTCAAATGGACTGGGCACAAGGGGGAATTTGATTGCTCTGTGAACCTTCATAATTATGTGGTAACCACGCAGGATGAGACACGGCAGCCACAGTGTCCTCACATTATTAAAACATCAGTTACCAAACCAGCAATGTACTTCTGGAAATGAGATTATTCAGGAAATACTGCTGCTTGAGAAGGGGAGAGACTTGGCATCCAGCCTGGTTCCCGAGCTGACCCCAGGCAAGCAGGTGCGTAGTGATGGCCACACGCTCCACCATATGGCATTCCTCAGTGCTGAGCATTGTGTTAGCATCAGCAGTCTCTACATTCATAGTGCTTTTAATTAGCACAGTGGAAAAATGAGCAAAACCAGCATCAAAATCAGTAAGTGAAACAGTAAAAGCCTCTGAGACATATAAAGCATATAAAACCATTACATTTTAGGCTGGTACTTACTGTCTTCTGATGATTGAAATATTTAGACCAGAAAAATTCCCCTCAGATAAAAGCAGCCATCTCTTCATGAAGGATAACAAGTAAAGTATCCTGAGACAGATGAAAATATGATCTCTTGCAATCTCAGGGGCTCAGCTGTTTCCTGAGCTTTCCAGAGACAAGCTGGAGTCCAAATCCTCCTCTGGCCATGAGCTGGGGAGAGGGACCAGCCTGCTCTGTTGTTGTTTCCCAGTTCAGCAATCCTGCGCTGCCTACTGAGCTTTCTCAGCAGAAGGAGTTTGAAGCTGTGGCCAGCACATGCTATAATCAGCAGCCTGTGTACTGGTTGCCTTTCAGGTTGACAGGCAGCCCCACGTTTAATTCGAAGCATGTTTAATTCCTCCAGATCACAATGCAACAGGTGTCAGATGAGTGAGGTCATTCTTCAGCTATTTCCTCCAGCTTGGTTTGAAACTTTCTTTGGTCGACACTTTCACCTGCATGGAGAAAGGCAAAAAGCTACCCTTAAGTATGACAAATTTACTTAATCCATGACTGAAATAATGAATTCACAAAGCAAAATCATTATAAGTAATTAGGCTTGGCTACTGTATCATACAAAGAATGATATATTGGTGTATTATTTTGTTACAAAGTATTAACAAGCTTATATTTCTTGTGGCATATAAGTCTTATTAACATTTCTTGCTTAGTAAATAAATAGTGGAAATGTGTCCTACTCTCCTAGTATGTCATTTTCCTTTTGTGCTAACAGGCAATTAAAGTGTTACGACATTGACAACCTCTCACCGTTTTCCACTCTGCCAGCATTGACTGCAACCTTGAAACAATAACATTCAGACTTAGAAAATTTTCTGGCTGATGTTGCATGACATGAAGTGTGTGTTTTTATTTGCATGACTGCATAGGTATAATAAAGTTCCCGCTTTAATGGACTTGTGCAAATACCTCTCAGAGGGTGCTAAATTACTTTTCAAATCAAATTTTGTTCCACACTGGAGTGGGACCTCAGAAAAGAGTATGCTTGTTGAAATTTGTTCCAAACCTAATTAAAGGTACTAGAGAAGAAGTGCTGAGAGAATCTGCCAGGTGTCTTGATGATGTAATCAGAGATGGTTGAATAAAACTGCCATACTGCCCTAATCATTCTTCTTCCCTTTTTTTCCCTGCCTTCCCCTTAATGGTTTTTCCAGGTGCGATTAGAGTGGCCAACAGATCTCACAGTGAACCCTTTGGACAATTCACTGTATGTCCTGGACAACAACATTGTCCTGCAGATCTCCGAGAACAGGCGTGTGCGGATTATTGCGGGGCGCCCCATTCACTGCCAGGTGCCCGGCATCGACCACTTCCTGGTGAGCAAGGTGGCCATCCATTCCACCCTGGAGTCAGCCAGGGCCATCGCCGTGTCCCACAGTGGAATCCTCTACATCGCAGAGACGGATGAAAGGAAAATCAACCGTATCCAGCAGGTCACAACCAATGGTGAAATTTCTATCATTGCTGGAGCCTCGTCAGACTGTGACTGCAAGATTGATCCTAATTGTGATTGTTTTTCAGGTAAGGAGATGCTTGTTATTTCCTGTCTGTTACCTCTTGAGATCCTCTGATACAGCTGCAGATCAGCAAAGTAACGAGGGGAAGGAGAGACAAGCAGTGATTCAGTTTCCTTGGAAAGCCCAAAACCTTATCAGCAGATCTTTGTGGATTTAATCCATTGATTTCTGAGACGTGAGTCTTCCGTTGCCACTGGAAGAACTTCAGGATGGTCCTAGCTTTTTGTCTTTTGATACAGTGATTACACAGTGTTCAGAATTAGTTCCAAGTCTGTCTTGCCGTGGCAGCTGCATTTGCCCCTGCTGAAGATGGTACCACATTGTACCTAAATGCTACTGGATCAGGCAGCCCTTCTCAGCAAGAAGAGTACCAAGGGGCTTCATATCAAGCGCAAAACACCAGCTTAGGCCTTCTCATCACTTGTGTCATGCTGCACCACCAGCAAAATGGTGCAAACACATACTGTGCAGAATTTCTTCTTCTTTGTGTGTTTTAAACTGGAACAACCAGTGCCAGGCCTGCTGGACATTCTCAGCAGCACAGCCTCTCTCTCCTGCATGCACCAAAACAAAGTGTGGCTCTTTTATTTCATAAAAATATAATGGGACAAAGGGCAGCATTCGCATACAGAGGTGTGCAGTATGTTGCCATCTTGTCATCTCTAAGAACTGCCATGTTCAGCTCCATAATAATGTCATCATAATTCTTAAGCCTCTCATTTCAAGTAAAAGGTTAATTACTGACAAGAAAACCTTAAGTATGTCAAGAACAGAGAGGAAAAAATGCAAATGGTCTTCCGGAGAAGGTGGATTGCTGACCCAGCATTGTAATGATAATCAAAGCCTCCTATGCATTGCCAAGTGCTGCCAGCTTTAGTGGTGGCTGCAGGAGACCAGCGAGGAACAGAATCCTGGACAGAGTTCCTATTGAGGAAAACTACTCTCAATGCTGAAATATGAAAAAACTGTGGCAAATCTAATGACTGTGCAAGCCTGGTTTGGTGAAAGGCAGGGTCGGCTTGGCAGAAAGATCCACTGATTTTTCCATTTCCATAGGGTGTGCTCAAACACTCCAGCAATTTCATATCTCAGTCAGGAGAAGAAGAGTAATGCGGTTTTCCCTGAGACTGAGGTTTAATATCCTTTCTTGCTAGTTACAGAAAATCCGTGTAAACTCATTTTGATAGACACATACAGTCCATGATAATGCAAAAATCCTTCTGAAACCTTAAATGACACAAACCAAGTAAATTGTCAAGAGATATTGAAAGAGATTGTTTCTCAAGGCACTTTTTGGCTACTGTTCTGATTTTGTTTTCCTGTAGTGTTGAGTTTTTAATAAGTATAAACTAATCTTTCTTTCAGTGTCATTTTAGCTGAATTACTGGGTTTTATTTTCTTTTTGTTTTATTTACAACACAATTCTACTTTAACTACATGCCAACAGACAGTAAGTAGGGAATGAATCTTCAGGTATCGTGGTCTTTTCTTTCACAATTTTGCATTAAAGCTTTCCTGAACGGCAGGGTTTGGGACTCAGCAAAAATGCTGTGAATTAGATAATTTATATTCCTGTTTGTCTTCACTGAGACTAATTTAGAATTGCACCAACCTTAGATAATAGGGATTTAATTAGTTGGAAGAGGATATTGTTTTATTGACCTGTAAATGATACTGAGGAGAAGCAGTGTGTCAGGCTTAGGAGATCAGCTTAAACAAGGACATTAGAGACTGCTAAAATTACCATTTCTCCTCCAGGTGATGGTGGATATGCCAAAGATGCAAAGCTGAAAGCACCTTCTTCCCTAGCAGTGTCTCCCGATGACACGCTGTACGTGGCAGACCTGGGCAACGTGCGCATCCGCGCCGTGAGCCGGAACAAGGCTCACCTCAGCGACACCCACCTGTACGAGATCGCCTCGCCCGCCGACCAGGAGCTCTACCAGTTCACCATCAACGGCACCCACCTGCACACGCTCAACCTCATCACCAGGGACTACATCTACAACTTCTCCTACGGCGGGGATGGGGATCTTGGCACCATCACCAGCAGCAACGGGAACTCGGTTCACATCCGCAGGGACACGAGCGGGCTGCCCCTGTGGGTCGTGGTGCCGGGGGGCCAGGTCTACTGGCTCACCATAAGCAGCAATGGGGTTCTGAAAAGGGTGTATGCCCAGGGCTACAACCTGGCCCTGATGACATATCCTGGAAACACGGGGCTTTTAGCAACCAAGAGCGATGAAAACGGATGGACAACTGTGTACGAGTAAGTCCTCAACATTAAATGCGTGGTGCAAGGAACCCTATTTTAAATGAACACTGAAATTTTTTTAGACAGTTCTAGTCATTTAAAAAGACACTCTGTTACTAACACTGTGTGAGACAGGACAAGCAGTGCTGTTGCACAAACTTTTAAAATGAAGCACTACCATTTCTTAGGTGCCTAAACCTGTCATATGTAAAAGCTCTGTGCACAGTGCCTGTTAAGTACAGCAGAAATTGCCTGAAATTACACTTCATTTGCACTTTCTTATTGTGAATCTGTTTCTCTAAATGAAAATATGAGATCTTTTGGAGTTTTTTGTAACTAAAGTGGTAGGGGCAAGTAGTGATATGAATCAGGAATTTGCAAAATTCTTGAGGAAGGCGAAAAGGAGGAGATTAGCATACTCATCAGAGAAGAGAGTGTTGCAAAGGAAACTGAGAATCTCAGTGGAAGGAATATTCAAAGACAAGAGTGAGCTTGTCTCTATCAGCAGGGGAGGAAGATACATAATAATAGCAAAAGGATGTGTAATAGCAAAAGGCTGCATATAAGGGGAGTAGGAAAGGCTTCATAAGCAAGACCATTGACAGAACTTCTGAAAAGCAAGACAAGACACTTAAAGATGGAGTCAGAACATCACAATCTGGTCCCAGAGAAAGAACAACCCAAGAGAAAGTTCATTTTTGATTTATAAAGAGGTATGATGTCAGGATTTCTCATTATTTGTAATTAATTGTCATAGTCGCTGTTTGAGGATGCAAGAAGTGCTGGATGGAAATCATGTTAACATTGCAGTCCTAGTTCAGAGTCCGTAAGCAGGATAATAATGCCTGTTTTCTGTGGAGCATAGGAGTTCATGGTCAAAAACCAGAATGAAAACCATCCGGGTGAGATTGGAACAAAAAACACATTGATAAGAAGTGAGTTACTGCCTGAGTCACCTGGAGAGGTAGTTGAGTCTTTGTCATTACAGGTTTTTAGAATTATAATTTCTTCAAATGAAAGTAGGATAAAAGCAGAGAAAACTGCTGCCTAGTATGTGGGATTTTTTATTCAACAGGATGTTTCTTCATCCTGTTCTCTATTATTCTGCCAAAGACTAAATTAATAGGGTGGGCATAAGTATAAGCCGTTAGAGAGGGCCTTTTTTACAATACATAGCAAAACAAAAGCATACAGGATCTTCCTGGTTCAGTTACCATTATCAAACATCTACTTATGGAAATTTAAACTCTCTTGCAGAAACACAAAGCTCACTGTTAGCCTGATGCTGTTCAAACACTGATCAGAGTCACCTTTTATAAACAGAAGTGACTGTAAATGTATGTATTCTTCTTTTTAATAATTTCAGCACTGAGAGGTAGCCATTTATATCCCCACTTGATGATGATGTCAGTCCAGGCCACGGACCAATGACACTTTCAAAGAGCCTTTACAGTAGATCCGAGTCATGTCTATTAAAATGCTGAACAGCAAACTTGTAGCAGGGCCTTGATTGTTAGAGCACGGGAGAGCAGATTATTTTTAGTCATGTGCCTTTCAGTCCTGGCATTCTTACTCTGTCCCACTGACATTGAGCATAAACCATTTCATACAGCTATTGCTTGTTCCTCTTTTTAAAGTATGGCTGAAGTGTTGAAAGATCTTTTAAAGGACTTTACCTGCTCGCAAGTGCCTCCCGCTGTATGTAGTATAGATTTATTCATGAAGACATACCTGTGCCTTGGGAAGATTGATATGATGTATATGATTAACACAAAGAAATTTTGCTAAATTAAACAGTTTTGCGTACTTTCCCAGCTTTAACTACAGGCTGGGTAGCACTGTCCTCACCAGTGCTTCAAGTTGTCCACACTTTGCACGACCACACACTCCTGCCAGCCTACATCAGTCAGGGAAAATTAACAGAATTACAACCTTAGCGTTACAAAAACTACAACAAAATTAAATAAAGTCAATTAAATAAAGTCATGTCATTAATATTTATGTTCAGTCCAATTATGTTCAGTCATTTTCATAATACATTACAAATTCCTCAATGACTGAAACACAAAATGTCACCCAATCTGCTCCAGTCAGAAGAGCAGTGGGCTGTAGTCACCTCTGTGCTGAGTAATTGTGCTTTCAGGAGATGCTGCTCACCTGCTGCCACGAATAGGTCATGGGCCGTGATGGCCTTAGTTATCTTTTACCCAGATACTGTTTTCCAGGGAGGTCACACTCTGTACTGACAGCCAATTTCAGTTTGAAAATTAGAATTTTTTGAAGGGTTTACTTATATATATGAATTGCTTGTGAGCACTATGTGAATGTAGAATTGGAACTAAGAGCAACTTTCAAATGGCTTGAAATCATCTTCTGTGCTTAAGCTAGATTTGCATTCACATCCAAAAGTTCAACCCATGGCACTGTCAAGCTGAAATAGGGATGAGTTTGTTTAACAACACATATCACACATACTTGGGAATATGAGCAAAGATAATGACCTGTTCAGAACATCTACCTATATGTCAGATTCACTTACAGAGGGAAATTATTAAGAGGTAGAAAACCACCTACAAAAGTACTTGTCATCCATCTACTCTAATCTGATGGAATTGAAGTGCTGAAAGAGCTCTTGCATACAATTATAGCTAATGTACAATTTTAAGTCATCTAGATTTCTTTTAATATTGTGTCATTAAAGCTGTAAAAGGGGAGGGGAAGCACTGGGCCTCTATTAAATCAAGGACAAGAAAACACCTGCAAGAAACAACTCTCTCTGAAAAAATTAATTAGACCGCTTTCCCTTTGAAATGATATAACTCTTAACTGTGCTACACATAGAAATGCAAATGGATTGTGAACCAATATCGCCACGTGTGCATTTCAAATACTGGTGAGCACTTCCTCATGTGAGTACTGAAATCAATGCAATTATTTGCATGATTAAATGGTCACTGACATGATTAACAGTGGCATAACTGAGCCCCAAATTAACATTAAGAAATATGTCATGATTCCACCCCTATTAGTATGGGTAGGACATTGCTCTGCAGGAGCTGAGTCCCAGTGTGCTGCTATTCATCATGTGGAAGGTGACAGAACCTGTCCTCGGAGGGCTGAGTTTCTTGGAGCAATCTGGAAGGAAAAAAAAACCCTTAGATGATCATGCTGTGGAATCAATACTGAGACACTTCTGCATGTCCTCCTTGAAGTCAGTGGGACCATCTACACAAGTGAGAGGCCTCTGGCATGTGCTCGGGTGTCATTACGAGTCAGGAGCTATCTGGCCAGCCAGCCAGGAACAGTTTATCCCATTTTCAGCTACACAGGGAGTTTTGTATCTCAGCAGCAGCACTATCAGCAGCAAAACTGGATCCTTAGTGAAGATGGATCCCGTGTCTTGAGCACAAGTACATTGCAATAAACCAGCTGTATTTGCACTTAAAAATGCAATTTTGGGGGATTTTTCTGTGGTGCAGTAGCAAATCCAAATAATATAGCAAGCTGTCATACTCGTTTGGTCAAGCAGTAAATGAAATATAACTGCCTGATGTTCATGGAGTTTTCTAATGATGAAAAGTAGTGATCTGAGTAAATTTTAATCGCTGCCTGTGGCACCCAGTCAACTTGCACAGAACTGGCATAATGGGAGAATGTAAATAAGTCACATAATGTATATAAGGGCAGTGAGAGGTGAAAAGGAGAGAGATTATTTTGAATTTAACATTTGATTAATTTTACCTTATTTGTCAAAAAACCACAAGATGGTCACTATGGTTTAATTGGAAAAGAACAGCTGCTCTATTTTTCTTTTTTTATATTGGAGGGAAGACAAAAAAAATCCTGATTTTTTTTTTGCCAATACTTCTTGTGACATATAGATTTTGTCTGACTAATTAGGGGCAAATAAAGATCCTAAAGAAATGATGCCAATACCTTAAAGGGAAGGACAAAGCTGGATCATCTGCTGATGTGAATTGGAAGAGCTCCATTGGAGGCAGAGCAGTTCTGACAGCTGATACACCAGTTTGGTCTGTGAGAGGAGACAGTTAATAAAGCATGAAAACCTAATTATGCTTTCCTACCTGCACAAATAAGTTTCTGTTTTATGAACATGAGTTGGTTTTGCTCACACAAATACTCTGCAATATCAGTGAGTTGTCTTAGGTGAATAAAAACATGTCAGCATCAATATGATTTTTAAGATGCGAGGCATTATTATGAAACAATATCAAGCACCAAGCAATGTTCTGTGCTGGTTTCCATGTGAACCATCAGAAAGAAGTAGTATGTTGGTAGAACTGAGAAGACCTGTTAGAAACACTGCTCCAGAGCTCTGGAATTAATTATTGACTTTTTGGTAACATGGCCTGAATCAGAATCAAGTACCTTGAACTACAAGAATTTCTTCAGCGCTGATGCAGTTTAGGTGAACAGAAATGTGGTGCTCTAGATTTTAGGTGAGAAGTTCCTGCTGATTTAAGTAGGCCCATGGGAAACGAAACACAAGAGCAAAACTCACATAGGCAACTTAATTCCTGCAGATTTCAATCTAATTTTATCACTGTTGTTACGCTTTAGGTCCCCTTTTTACATTCGCCACTCATATTATGTACTTCACACATCTGTGACAAAAGGTAGCTTTTAAGTGTTGCAGAAGGTAAGAATTAGTTTTATTTAATCTTATGGGTACGAAAATGCTGTTTTAGGGGCGAGTTGGATGCCTGAACACTGAGTGACCTCCAGTGGCCTTGTTCCTGCATCGCAGCCCACTGGGGGAAACCCCAACCAGCCGTGAGCAGCACGGAAACCTCTGGCAGAGGCCGAATGATGTAGGTAGCATCTCATAGTATTTCCAGTTGTATTGGAACCAGCATCACTGAAAAAGACTCCAAGCCGGAATTCAGACTAGATACTGAATGCATTTTGAGTGACTAAATGGACAGAGTCTTACCTTTTTACTTACTACACAGTGTTGACAATGCTTCCTACTTTTTTTCTGCTTTTAGGAGTATCTACACAACAATAGTGGTGTATTTTCATGGCTCTTTACCATCATGTTTGCAGGTATGACTCCGACGGCCACCTTACCAATGCAACCTTCCCGACAGGAGAAGTTAGCAGCTTCCACAGCGATGTTGAAAAACTGACACGAGTGGAACTTGATACTTCAAACAGGGAGAATGTGATCACAGCCACAAACTTCTCAGCTACCTCTACAATATATACTTTAAAACAAGGTAATAAAAGCATTTCTGTTATTTCTTCTCTAATCATTGTGTTTCAAATCCTAGACATTACTGCATTCTTAACTGTTGGCCAAAAAAAAGACATTAGAATTAGTTCATTTATTTCTTCCTTGCTTCAGCGCAAACAGCTACAATTCTCTTGGGCTACCAGTTAGAAACAAGCCACAAGTGAATTCTTCTTCTCCTAGAAGAATCCCATGGATAAAATCTAGTTATTGAAATCTCTGATGTCTCCAGGCTTTAAAAGCTACTTTCTGCTTCAATATTTGGAGGACTTGGATTAACCTGTAATACAGTGAGCATTGTTATTCTAAGAAATACTTCCCAGAAGAATGACAGGTTCCACTGACATTTTAGCACTGAAATGCCTTGTTTGGCCAATACTGTGTATTTTTCTGGTAGTTCTGTGATGTGGTGACAGCACTTGTAGGAAGGGGGAAAACATGACCCACCTCTGCTGGTGGCTGCCTTGGGGATTACATTTTGGCTTAACCCCTGTAGATACCACAGTATTTCTCTGGTAATACCATATATCTCAAAAAAAGTTGCTTTCTGCCTAATGGAAGTGCCCCAGTGTCCTCCTCCAGATTTTGCAGATTTATCACCAGAGTTCTGGGTTTACATAGTTTAATCGATCTGGGGTCTTTTGTCCTTTTTGGGGTTTTTTGTTCTCAATGGATTGCTCAGGCTTTGAGAGAGCAGGTGCTGGGAAATAGCTCTCTGATTTCTTTACAGGTCTGCTATAGAAAAGCTTTGTAACTGAGCACATCACAGAACTTTTCTTTCTCTCAAGTTTCGATCTTTAAGAAAAAACTAGGAAGAGCTCACCTCACAAGATATCCACTCATTCTTCTTTAGTATTATGTGGTAGAGACAGCACTGCATAAATAGAAATAATTATATTGTTCTGTCACCTGTTAGGCTTTGTCCGAGTGACTCCATCTGCTCTCTGCATAGCCTGCTGCCTGATCTGTCTGTCCTTAAATCTGAAACTCTTCAAAGTTGGTAAATTATCAAATTCTGTCTCAGGAAAGTGCTTGCACACAACAGGCAGTGCCAGAAATGAACAGCTCTAGTTATTATTGTATGTGTCATATAAATTCATATAATTTGCCTGTTTACATATCTCTGAGAAACTAGCACAGAGCACCCTGTGAACAGCCAGTCAGGTATCCTTACATCCAGTTATCTTTACTTTCTGGCATTCCCTACTATTTTCCTTGTATTCACATCTCAAGAGCTGGACCAGTTACTTCCATGTGGACTAGCTTAAAACAAAAGGATGCTTTGGATACTCCCTAGCTGGAGTGAGTTCAGTCTCACTGTAAGGGTGAGACTTTTGTTTTGTATGTTAGCACTAAACTCAGGCTCATGTCGGAGTTCCCCCTGGCAGCTGAGCTGCAGGAACCTCCATAGCCCAGCCTGAGCAGATGCCAGACAATGTGGCACAGCTCTGCCTGCAGAGGAGGAATTATACTGCCCAGGCAAGGGCAAGGAGCTCCAATGTCTGTTGCCTTCATATCCTCTCGGTGGAGACCTGCTCTGGACCCTCCGCATACTTCTGGTAGTTTTGGGGAGGAGAGGGAGGCTGTGCTGGGTCACCCCAGCTCCCTCAACAGCCCTCTGTGGCACAGTCCTGAACCTCTGGGGCTGCTCACTGTGTCACCGCTGCTGATCCATTAATTTTTCTGCCAACAGTCACTTCCCAGTCGGTCTGTTGCACCAGGCTGATCATCCCTGTGCCTCAACCCCAGGGTCCTGCTGCTAATGGGGAAGAGGATGAGCTTTTTGTACAGTGACACAGGGAAAGGGACAGAATGGGAGACTGGCTGTCATCCTAGATATTTGGAAAACAGCTTTCTTGTTTGACCTCAGGTACTCTTGCAGTTGTTCAGGCAGTACATTGTCCTGCTGGGATCTGCAACATGCTAAGATCACCACAATATCAGTGGTCAATACTCAGCTTATGGTTTTACATACTTTTACACTGAAAGCAAAAATTCTTTATTCCAGCTGCAGGAAACCTTCACAATGGAAATCATCAGGCCAAATGTAATAAAAAGCTCTTCAGACTTGGGAAGGCCTGGAGGTTACAGCTTGCAAAACTCACACTGTAATTGGTGTTCAGCTGTCCGTAACCTCCCTGGATTACAGACTCAGCTCTGTTGTGCCTAACATTTGGTTTATAAATCTGGAGATCTGAACTTCTCTCTGTTCCCTGATTTTTGTTGGTTTTTTGACAGATAACACACAGAACATCTACCGGGTCAGCCCAGACGGATCTCTGAGAGTCACCTTTGCCAGTGGAATGGAAATCACGCTAAACACAGAACCTCACATTCTAGCAGGGGTTGTCAGCCCCACATTAGGGAAGTGCAATATCTCCCTTCCTGGAGAGCATAACTCAAATCTCATTGAATGGAGGCAAAGGAGGGAGCAGACCAAAGGCAATATCTCTACATTTGAGAGAAGGCTAAGGGTAAGACTTCTTCTTGTGTAAGTGCAGTGTTCCCTTTGAAAGTCATTGAGCTAAAATCATGTTGAAATGTTATACTTTGTAAAAATGAAAATTTTGTATCAATGGTGGGCCCCAGCCATGAATTTCAAAACCAGCTCCTCCAGCAGTCTCAGGGATGTTTGATCTCTGTTTGATTTTGATTGTAAGATTTGACCTCAAGGCATAATTACTTTTTTTCTTCCTTTTCTCTTTCAACTAAGAACTTAATTATGGCTTTGGAAGAAGCTGTGAGCAAAGGACAATGCATAGTTACTCTGGCACAGCAGCAAAATTGGAGCTGCATTTTGCCTCTCTCACATCTATCAACCCTCTTCCTTCTGGGGGAGCTAAGGGCTGCCAGCTGCTGCCCAGGGCAGAGGCTCTTGCAGGACACACTTTGGGTGTCCTGGCCAGTGCCTTCTCTGTGATTCAGAGTGAGGTAGAGCCTCCCTGTGTATCCAGACAGGCTGTGTATTAATTCTGCCCTCTGCCACATGCTCTCAGAGCACCCAAGTCCCTCTGGCTGGGTTACACCATGGCACCAAGAAAGACTTGCTTTAACATTGCATCCTTGGTTTATTTTTACATGTGAGTACAATGACAGATGGTCAACATTTAGCATTTAATTACATAACACCATGACTCAAAGAGATTGCTACTTTGCTAAACAGGTTTTTTATTAAATCAGTTCTGGTTTTCACATGAATACCACTTAAAATGCCTGTACCAATAGTACAATGGGGAATTTTGGCCTTAAAAATATTGTGTTATTGGCCACAACCTTTCTGGATAGAAATTATGTCTGAAGGTACACCCGTTAGCTCTGAAAATATAGAGATGGTTATTAAAATCTCTGGATTGTCAAAACCACCAAAATCAAAACCATCGCCTTTTGATTATGAGATAATATAGGTTTTTTTTAAGTCTACTGTCTGTTTGCTTTTCAACTGCTCAATCAAGAATGCAAGACTTGGAAGATCTGGCCAGACTGGGCACTGTATGTAAAACACGTGTTTGAAAGGGCATTGTTCAGATTTGACAGTCACAGTTACTTTTTAGGATCTTGCAAGTGGGCAAAAGCTTCTTTTAGTTCTTGTTGCCCACCTTCTGCCTCTTTCCTCTCTAAATTAGTGTGAGGCCTCATAGGCCTATCTTGGGAGGTAGCTGAACTTAGCACTGTGACAAACATGTTAAGATGGCAGGATCCAAACTGTGGCTTCATTGGCTCGTGTTGCCTACTCAGTTGGAGGCTTTCTTTTGTGACTTCGTGCTTAAATAACAGTATGGCACATTCTTCTACAAGAATCTTACTGTAATAAGATCATAAACAGAAGGGATGTATTCAGTCATCTATTCTGCTTACATTGCCAGGGACTGGTTGTTCATCACAATTCTATTTAATACAACTACTTCATCTTGCAGAGTTTCCCCAGTATGCAGTTTGTATTTTCTATTGTTGAAATTGATTGCAGTTTCTTTTAACTCATTTTCACTTGTTTCTATGTGATCCTTAACACTGCCTGGCAAGAAACAAAAAAGGAAATTCACGAATTGATCAGGGTTAAATGCATTCTGGCTGGAGGCATAAGATGTTCATTGAAATATTGCGACACTGAAGGTATCCAGAGGTCAGCTGATTGACCTACCTCTGGAATAGGCTGTTGGTGCACAAAACCACAAATGTATTCCTCCTCCTCCTCCCCTTTCACCTTTACCCAGAGAGAAGATGAAAGACAAGCATAAGAATAATTTTGGTATGCTGATGTCTTTTACTCTTTGTCCTTCCAAAAGTATGCACTAGCAACACAGCTCTTGAACATTGCATTCTTATTTCTGTAAGCTGTGTCTTTTTATACCTATCCAAGATCAAGAGGACTTACGAATTGTCCCTGCCTGCTCAGAAAGACAAGCCAGCTGCCTGTATTGCAGTCCTGACTGTACTGACTCCCTTGGCTGTACTGAGCTCTGGGACCGTTGTTCTGAGAGCTGTCAGGGCAAGGCTGGAGGGAACCTGGTGGGATAGCACAGGTTCCTCTAAAAGGAGGATTTTAGAGTGGAAAGGAGGAGAAATGTTAGAATCATAGAATCGTTTATATTTGAAAAGACCTCTAAGATCATCAAGTCCAATTGTATTCTGCACAAAGGAGACACTATGTAAAGAGAAAGGGACAGATGGACTACTGAGGCTATTAATACCATGAAGAAGGACTTTGGAGAACAGCAGAAATATCTGGATCCTGGAGTTCATCTTTAGCGCTGAGATGCTTGCATGGTATGCTGGTGGAATGGAGAGTCAGTGGAGATGGAAGGAGCTGGAACAGTGCAGCAAAGGAATCTACCCAGAGACAGCTCTCTTTTCTTGGTGATTATAGGAAATGCAGCACAGCAGGAACAAAAGTATCATCCTATAGCATGTTTGAAACAGTACACCAAATAATGAAACGGATTTAGGACTTACTGTAGAGAGATCCTTGAATACTGCTGGGGAAAAAAAATAGCATCATTGTGAGTCATTATGCTGGATGAGGTACTGGACAGACCTTCTGAAAACTTTTAGTGAGTTATATTTTTAAAAGAAAGTATTTAAACACTTAATATGCCATGCCCGGCACAATAGGAAGTGTGTTAGAAAGCTTGCGATGTAGGGCAGAAAGAACTATGCTGAACTTTGAAAATATATGTAAAGAAAAGCTCTGGGGACTGGAGCAGTTCTCAATGGAAATGAACAGACTTGCAGGAGCCCTCAATTAAAGAAAAAAACCAGCACAATGGAAGAGTTTTCTGAGAAAAAAAAAAAAATAGCATAGAAATGAGGTATAAAGATGTTACTTAGAAATCAGTTCTGATACCATCAGTGAAACAAACGGCTTTGACTGCTAAAAGGTATAAATTAGAAGGCAGGTAGCTGGGGATGAGATAAAGGATGACCTACTTGAAGAGAAGAAAGAGAAAAAAGCTTTTCCTTCTCTGCCTGGTCCTAAATTTTTTAATTCTAATAGCAATTAGCAACCATCTTGAAAGCGTGTCACTCTATTAGTGTTATTTCCAGTTTTGGAAAGAGGCGGCTGTTAGCATGTTCTGAATAATGCTGGAAACATTGGGTTTTAAAACGTTGGATTTCTGCATGGTGTGAATTCCTTGCTCTGGAGACAGGGCAGAAGTTGAGTAAGTTAACTGAAATGCTAGAACGGTCATCTAGCTTTATCTCAGGGTCTAAATCAGTGTGGGAAACAGAAATTAACCACAGGTTTCCTTTAAGTGCAGAACTGCTTGCCCCAGCGCTTCCTGAAAGTATATAAAACAGTCTGTGGGCATGTATGCATTTTATATTAATAATAAATCTATGTACAATCAGGCATTTTAACATCAATCTTAATCTAGCAAGACTTCTTTTTTATCAATTGAACTGCTGTTTTAATTGACTTCTAAAAATGAAGCAAAGACTGCTGTTAAATCTGATGAGCATGATGCATAGTAATACACTGATTAGAATGCAGCTCTGCTCCCTCCTGACTTTTGCATAACTTGAGGAACGTGGCATTGGATGCAGTCCAGGTTTTATAACTGAATGTCTACAAAATTGAAAATTGAATGCTTGGCCAGTCTTACTTATTTTTGCTTCCTTTTTTTTNNNCTTACTTTTTTTTTCTTCCTTTTTTTTTTTTTTTTTTAATAACAACAACAGAAGTAACGCACTGGCCTCGGTTCAAAAGTCCTGCAGACATAGGCTTTGACAGCCATGTTCATTATTGCACTTAGCAAATGATCTCCCTTTATTTACCAGTCTTACAGCAAATTCTGAAGATGGGACCAAGTCCTCTGCCAAGGTGTATAAGTTTACATTGGCTCAAATCAAAACACAGACAAGGAAAGAATGCAGTTATCTGACTTACAGACAGGGTGGACAGGTTACGCTTGGAAATGAAATCAAAAGTGCATGATTATGTGGTACTTACACTGCAAAATTTCTAGTTAAATAACTAGTGGAAGTAGAGTCAATAAATGTTTTAAAAATGCAGAATAAGTATATCTTTTTATGCACGTCTAACATTATTGAAGTCAGCTGAATTTTCTCCCTATTTTCATTAGCCGTTATTCCGACCTGACATTGCTTTCGGAAAGCAGTTTTCCCTGGCTCATAGCAGAACACAAGTTCCAGCCACTCTCGGGGGGCTCCTTACTATGGTTTATGTATCTTGGAGGAGTCATTTCATGCAGCCACTGGGATTTGAAATCAGCTTGTCAATAGCAACATTGAGATGAGTCCTCCTACCCATTTATGATCCTGTCTTGCCTTGAGAAGAGTGTTAAACTTAACTTTAATATAAGAAAGTAAACAAATGAGACATAAAATGTGCAATATAAGGGAAGTATTTTAACCTTATTTTAACTCTGTGAGTTTTCAATTACTGCTGTTTTCCACTTCGCTGCTAATTCCACCTCTGTTTTGTTTTTGTTCTTATATGTTGTTTAGTCTCTGAAATTCAGATTGCAAGCAATTTGTATTCGAGGCTCTTCTTTCTCCCAACTGCATTCTACAATGATAGTAATAGCAATAAGAACATTAAACATGTCCATAGAACATAAATTAATATGACATAGGGTATACCTCCTGCTTGCTTTTCAGTTGTTTTGCCACCAAGAGGATCTGTTTTCAGAAATTTTAAGAAGTTTGCTAAAAAATATACTATATTAAACTTAAACCAATCAGTCTGTGTGCAAGCAAATGTAGTTGAACTGAGCATCACATTTTACTTGGGCTCCTTAACTATCATTAGAGCATAAATTGTAATAGCTACAGCAGTCTAGAGGGGTGTATAGGTATTTTACAGCTATTGTAAATGAACACTATTAAAGTTGGACATGTGTGTATATAAAACTCCAGAAGTGGTAGTTGAAGAAAGAACACCTGCTTCTTCTAGATTCTCAGATTATTTTGTATCTAAAAACAGAAAGAGGAAAGAAAAAAAAATGTTCGTTCTAATTACATCTTGAATTATTAGCCAGGGTTTATTAACCATTTACTTCGTGGCTGTGCCTCCAGGTCTCAGAGAGGAGCAAGCACTGAGCCGTGCTCTATGCTGACACCTGCACTGGCATTATCCGTGCTTTAGGGAAGTTATTCATGGGAAGAGAGTGATCAGATAAAATGTGGTAGCTTAATGCAATGAGCACATGGAGCATTGATCTGAAAAAGACATGTCAATGAGCAATATTTTATGGTTCCCTAAATTATATCTCTGATTTAAATGGTGTTTAATAGAGATTTCCTAGTGACTGAGTGATCTAAGGAGGCAGATGATGGTAGCACTGGACAAATGTATTTTGTCTTCATGAATCTGACTCAGTTTTGAACTTGATTTCAAATTGAGCGTTGGGCTGCGTTCCATCTGTCAGACACAGCGGGTTGCTGGTCCCAGATGTGGTGAGAGCTGCAACAAGGAAAATGGCTGGTACCAGGCACCACTGCTGCTGGCTTTCAGGAGTCTGGGAGTGAGGTGGTTTTGTGAGGAAGACGAGGACACTGGTGAGCAGGGTCTGCAAGAGCTGCAAGCGCAGCTCTGCCCTTTGCAGCATCAGGGTGCGACCTGGGCTGTGAGGGCTGTCCCAGAGCAGCAGCTGATCTGTCAGCGCTAACAGAGCTCGAGAGAGGATGTGAGATAGTAGATCTTTCTTAGTTTGTGGGCTTAACTACACACCTTTGGCTGGAATCAAGAAGTTCATCCACAGCTGAGAAGAAAGAAGAAAAACTCAGGAAAAGGTGAGACCAGAGGTGAGGGTTCAGCACATGGAAACATCCTGTAATGCCAAATATAACACTGAATGCAAGGAACAATTTTTTTTTTTTTGGTCCTTCTGTTTCTCATCTCAATCTTTTCTATTTTCTTGTCTTCAGTAAGGCCCAACTCACAATGTTAAACCACTGCTCACTTTGATTAGGGCTGACACAGATGTGTCTGTGTTGGCTGTACTTAGGATGCATTGTGTTCTTACCTTACTGTACCCTTGTGTTTAGACCCACAACAGAAACCTGCTCTCCATTGACTTCGACCACGTAACCAGAACAGGAAAGATTTATGATGATCATCGAAAATTCACTCTTCGAATTATGTATGACCAGACAGGACGCCCCATTTTATGGTCCCCCATCAGCAAGTACAATGAGGTCAATATCACTTATTCACACTCTGGATTAGTCACCTATATCCAAAGAGGAACCTGGACTGAGAAAATGGAGTATGATCCAAGTGGGAACATCGTTTCCAGAACATGGGCAGATGGTAAAATATGGAGTTACACATATCTAGAAAAGGTAAATTATTTTAAAAGTGGGGTTTGTGCCAAGGCAAAAAAAAAAAAAAATTTGGGTTTATTATATTATATTTATTTATTATATTATATTTTGAAGTATGTTATAATGCTGCCTCTTGCAAGAGTATTTAAGACTTTTAAAACAGAAAATGCATAGAATTACATAACTAGATAAAAATGTGTCTGGATATGCTCAGACCTACATGTCACCTGCTCAAACCTGACACAGTTTAGTTCTGAAGACAGTTATCAGCACCTCAGGCTTGTTTAATTGGTAGGTCAAAACAACTTTCTGGTCTCAGTCCAAGTTCAAGTGAACAAAGGACACCCTAACTGCTGAAAATCATATTGCTGCTCTGGATCCATTCTAAGTCAGAAAGATAACAGCCCTGAAAGACAGCTTTTTTCTCTCTACAAACACTGTTCTTTTAAGCCAAAATTAGGAACCCATGAGCACAAGCTTACCTATTCAATGCTGTATTTTAAACAAGGGATTGATCCTGTGAGAAGAAAGCTTAATGCAGTATTTATGGGGACCATTTGAGGGGGAAATATTAATATGAAATGAGTTTTTGCTCTGCTTTTTGGTGACGTCGCATCTAAATTCCCTGAATTAAGATTACATGTATGTAAGTTACATGTATGTCTAGAGGTAATGGTCACAAAATGTGGAGATAAATATTGTAGAAACCAAGGAGGAACATCATTTGTAGTAACATTTTGTTTGGTCTTGTCTTTCAAAACCAGAAAGCCAATCTGTATTTTTAAAGCTTTCAGAACTCAGTGCGAACTCATATTCAAAGTTTTTTAAATGGCAACATCTTAGACTATCCAATATACCCTAAGTTAGCAGAACATTTTCTCTGAACCTGTAAACCACGGGAAAAGGCTGTGGGGGGTGGGGAGCAGAAGAGGTAACAGTGATAGGAGGAAATCCACACAGGAAATCCGGTGACTTTGAAGTTACTTGTATATTAAAGAGTTCCAAATGTGTACTTCTAAGATAAACTGTGCTGTACTTATTTTGAATGTATTTAAGCTTGATCCTCAAAAAATTTAAACCTAACCCAGTGAAAAAAAAATGATCAAGACTGGAAAATGCATAAAAATGTGATTCCTCCTTGTCCGCATGCAGTGTGGTTCTTGCATGTGTTAACAAGATTGGCAAATCCAGGAGCTTCAGAAGTTTGTTTCAGATAAATTTGTCAGGGCATTTTTTGTCTGTATGCTCTTTTGCAAATTACAAGTAAACAGGCATTTTGTACAGCTTTCAAATATTTGGGCAATGTGCCTTTTGGAGGAATCTCTTATTTTTTTCTTTGGACATAATGGACTGTAATTTTGGAAAGATGTATGCTTCTTATCTTTCCAAACCACTTTGTCTGTTCTTAGTTATGATAAGCTCATAAATAAAGTCATATAACTTAACACTGTTATTCTAGAATTCTGCACAAAAGGCCAAATCCTGATCTTGTAGAAGCAAGTGGCAAAAGCTTACTGGTTCTGGTAGCAGCTTGGGTAATGCAGTAACTTGTCATTAAAATTATGGAAAATCATTCACACCGTGGACAATAATCTCCCAGCTATTTAATGTACTTTCATGACTGTTGTTCCAAAGAAAGATGAATTCACTGTCAAAATTAGACATTGAAATATAACTTTGTGGCTCCATTAAAGTCAATAACTCATTGTGTTAATTATGTAATGATTGCTAAAGGTTGTCTGGAGCCTTGTAAGACCCAATAATTCCTTATGTGAAAAAAAATCAATTTTATAGGTCGTTTGCAATTCATAGTTATTTAATTCTTCATTTTTATCACTTGATGAGTTAATTGTACATCTTCAAAAATCTCTGCCCCTTACAAAATTAGCTCAAATAATTAAGGTTTTTAAAAGCACTACAACATTAGCATTGTAAATAATTCTTACTGATGAGATTGAGTTCCTCTTGTTTGGTCACTTTCCTCAATTAGTTAATGCTGTTATAAAATCTCCTGAATACTCCAAGCTCGCTTCCAAAATCTGGCAGACAAAACAGATGAGTATCTGTGTGTGTCTGTTGGACAGAAATGACATCTAGTGGTGATGCTCAGCATTTGTCTATTCCCAGCAGAGCTCCCAGTAATTGCCACTGGCTGTTTGTCTTGATACACCATACAGCATCAATCATTATGTGCTTGACCAGGCTCTGGTTGCTTTAATAAAATGACAGCTTTTTGGATGTTTTATGAGTTACCCTCTGAAATCCTTTAAAACAATTAGAACCCAATTTGTGCAGAGTTGAAAAATCTATTGTAATATTATTAGGATGAATTGGGAATTAATTTTTTTTTCTCTTTATGGTATCCTCTAATAGGCTTGAGAGGATACTAAGTCTCCAGCCCTTGTACTGTCTATCTTTTTACTATCCTGGACAAAAGTGAAAAAGCCACAAAGTGCTGAAAAAATGGCACACAGGGGCACTAAAGTTATATTGGGGATGTTTCTGATCTTGTTATTCATACTCTGTCAATTGTAGACAGCTTAAAAACAGGCACGGGAGCAGTATATAGAGAGGCGTCACAGCAGTGCTAGGAGAGAGTTCAGCCAGTGGTTTACTGCAGACTGGAGACTCTTGGACTGAAGGTGGAAACAAAATAAACACGGTGCATGTTGGAAATGGTTGGCGGAGCAGCAATAAAGTGATCAGAAAATGCTCGGTGTGAAAGTGTATCGTCACCAGTTGGCAGAGGGGAACCTGGAGTGGCATATGTTGGTGCTCTCTGGCTGCTGTACAGGTGACAGATGTCTTTTGCCAAGGGCAGGAAGAGACACATCTTGGGCAGGCAGGGGGCTGAGGGTGCAAAGAGGATGGCCAAGGCTGAGCCTGTCTCTGGCCCTTTGAATGGGCAGTTGGTTTATTTGTCAGAGAAAAGTGGCTCAGGGCTAATGTTGCTTAACACAGCAGGGCTGATCTTATGGTGTTTTCTTCCCAGAGAAGATTTTTGAGCTTAGAGGGGAAAAAAAGTCTATTTTTTCTTGAATTCTTTCCCCAATACTCTATGACAAAGTTGTCACACTGTTCCACGTAACTTTGTTTTGCATGATGTCTCAATCCTGCAGAAGCCTGACAGATTTGCTTATTTGCCTGGTTGGTTTAAGCTGTGGGCTAAGAGCTGGGCAGTGTCCGTGCTTCAGCACAACCCAGACAAGGCAAGGAATGTGCAGTGCTCTGGTCCAGCCAAGCCACTTACTAGAGCTGGGGGAATGCTACAGAGTTCCCCCATGTATTTTCATTCTGTATTTTCAGTGTCCTTGTTTCAACTGTTCCCCAGCCGGCTTGTGCTGTGTGACACTGTGACTTTACATGGTGGGTGAGAAGGCGTATAGAACCCAAACTTTAATTATCAATAGAAGAAGTCTGCTGTGCTTGCACATTCATCTGCTGGATAAGCAAACCAGATTTCATTAACCAGCCACAATTAACCAGCACAGGGCAAATACCAAGTACCCGTATAGAAATTATATTCTTTGTATTAAAAATGAACAATAGAAGTAGTCACACCAAAGAATCTGCAGGCTATTTTCATCCATCTGTAAGCATGGAGATGTTATGAACTCTGGGGCGATGTGTATTTAAAAGGAGATATACAGGAAAAGGGGTAGGTCTGTGCTGGAGATAAACAGAATGCCAATAAAAGCTAAACACCTTGCACATGCACAAAGTTTCCCCTTTCCAGCTCCTCCAGACACATCTGCTGGTGCAGATGCTCTGCCTGTGTGTGAGGAAGAGGTTTCCTCTGTTTTTGCTTCTGAGAGGATGCCCTAAATATTTCAAAGCAACATAGCAAGTCAGCATGAGGCTGAAATGCTACAGAGAGCCACATCTGCCTTCCAGTTTGGAGGCCCTTACCTCTAGACTTATTATGATTCTCCTCCTGTTTTGTACCACCTTGCTGGCCAGGTCTCTTGGAGCTGAAAGCTTCACTTGGAATTGTACAAACAGTAAGAGCAAACCACAAGAGTGAGTGGTTGTTTCAGCATTTCCGTAACCTTCAGGCAGTCACTAGCTGGATCCCCGTGTGCTTGATCCGCCCCTTACCGTGCCGTTGCTGTTTGGTTGCAGTCCGTGATGCTCCTGCTGCACAGCCAGCGGCGCTACATCTTCGAGTACGACCAGTCGGAGTCGCTGCAGTCGGTGACGATGCCCAGCATGGTGCGCCACGCCCTGCAGACCATGCTGTCCGTCGGCTACTACCGCAACATCTACACCCCTCCGGACAGCGGCGCCGCCTTCATCCAGGACCTCGCCAGGGACGGGCGGCTGCTGCAGACCCTGTACCCCGGCACGGGGCGCAGGGTCCTGTACAAGTACACCAAACAGTCCCGGCTCTCCGAGATTCTGTACGACACCACGCAAGTCACGTTCACCTACGAGGAATCTTCTGGGGTTATTAAAACAATACATTTAATGCATGATGGGTTCATCTGTACCATCAGATACAGGCAAACAGGTTTGTCTAACTGTGACTACTTTGCTGAAGTTTTTGGCTCCTTAAAATGTGCCGCTCATTCCTCATTCGCAACACCCTGATCCTGCACTTACCTGGCATGAAATTCCATTCTTTTTACATCTACAAGTTCTTATATTGTATGTTTCATTAGAAAAATATGTGGGTGTATCTCTGTGTCTGTGTCCATAGGTGAATATAGCTGTCCCATTTGAAATACAGTTTTCTTTTTATTGCTTGGTAGCTCTTAGAATGTTTTGTAGTTTTTATTCCTCTGTGTGGATATTTGCTAAATACTAAATCAAGTTGGTTTATTATTTGTATTTTCAAGTTTCCCTGTTTACGCCGTAATATAACATAAATTCAAAAGGACTGTTTATATGAGGAAGGAAATCACCATGTGAAATAAATTTAGTTTAGAATTATCTTGTAAGCAAATAGAAATCATAATTATGAATAAAACAGCATTCATTTAAACAAATATTAATAAAATATAAATAATTTGTAGAGCAAGCATTAATAAAGGTTTGTGAGAGAATAACCTAACATATTCTTAGTTAATGGTATTTTCTGAGACAGCTAAGCAGTAGTAAGGCTAAAGAGTATATTTGAGGTCATGGCTTGTCTGTCCTAGATCTGTAGGGTAAGTAAACCAGGGGCATAATTCATTCTTTTCTTGTTTTTCCTCTTTCCCCTATTTGTTTTGGACAGGTCCACTTATTGGTCGCCAGATCTTCAGGTTTAGTGAAGAAGGGCTTGTAAATGCCAGATTTGACTACAGCTATAACAACTTCCGTGTCACGAGCATGCAGGCCATGATCAACGAGACGCCCCTTCCCATAGATCTGTACCGTTACGTCGATGTTTCTGGCAGGACTGAACAATTTGGAAAATTCAGTGTCATTAATTACGATTTAAACCAAGTCATAACCACCACTGTGATGAAACATACCAAAATCTTCAGTGCCAATGGTCAGGTGATTGAAGTACAGTATGAAATTCTCAAGTCTATTGCTTACTGGATGACCATCCAGTATGATAACATGGGTCGCATGGTGATCTGTGACATACGTGTAGGTGTAGATGCCAATATAACAAGGTATTTTTATGAATATGATGCTGATGGTCAGCTCCAGACTGTGTCTGTGAATGATAAAACCCAGTGGCGCTACAGCTACGACCTTAATGGCAACATCAACTTGCTGAGCCATGGGAACAGCGCGCGCCTCACTCCTCTGAGATACGACCTGAGAGATCGCATTACCAGGCTTGGGGAAATTCAGTATAAAATGGACGAAGATGGTTTTCTCAGGCAAAGAGGCAATGAGATCTTTGAGTACAACTCGAATGGTTTGCTGAACAAAGCATATAACAAAGTGTCTGGCTGGACTGTGCAATACTGTTATGATGGTCTTGGAAGACGAGTTGCAAGCAAATCAAGCCTAGGACAACACTTACAGTTCTTTTATGCTGATCTCTCCAACCCAATAAGAGTTACTCACTTGTACAATCACACTAGTTCGGAAATAACATCCCTATATTATGATCTGCAAGGTCATCTCATTGCAATGGAATTAAGCAGTGGAGAAGAATATTATGTTGCTTGTGATAACACTGGGACACCTCTAGCTGTGTTTAGCAGTCGAGGCCAAGTCATAAAAGAAATTTTGTACACCCCATATGGAGAGATCTACCAGGACACTAATCCAGATTTCGAGGTTGTCATTGGTTTTCATGGAGGACTCTATGATTCTCTTACTAAATTAGTTCATCTGGGTCAGCGAGACTATGACGTCATTGCTGGTCGATGGACGACACCAAATCACCATATATGGAAGTACCTGAATGCTGTCCCACAACCATTTAATCTCTACTCGTTTGAAAATAATTACCCAGTTGGCAGAATCCAAGACGTTGCTAAGTATACAACAGGTAAAAGTAACCTGTCTCTCACGACAGTGTCTCTCACGAAAATAAAACTTTTTCTCTAATTGTGGTATGGATTCAACATTCTGGAAATCTTTTGCATACAAGAAGTCTCTAATCTTAAATATATTGAAGTCATTTCTTTAATAGATTGCATCTTACTGAGCTTGATCTGTTTTCTTTAACATTTATGGTAACCAAGAAAATAATTAATAGCTGCTTCTGTTGCTTTTCTCAGTGCTAAAATTAGGGGAAGAATGGAAGCAGCTTAATTTGAATTTTTTCCATTATAAATAGATAGAAGGAACACTATTGATTTGCGTGTAGCTATGCTTTCTAACCAAACAATTTCTTTGCTACAATAAATGCTGTAGCTAGTGCAGGAAACATAAATTGATGTGAAATCATTATTTCTGCATAGCTGGAATTTCTGCAGACTGCCCTCACTTTTTCTAGTATTTACGTGCCTTTTTGCCAGCATCCTTTTCTTGTTTTGTAGACATTGGAAGTTGGCTGGAGCTGTTTGGTTTCCAGTTGCACAACGTGCTGCCTGGATTCCCAAAACCAGAGATAGAAGCTTTGGGGACAACATACGAACTTCTACAGCTTCAAACAAAAACCCAGGAGTGGGATCCTGGAAAGGTTAGCAAACGTTCTCTTCAGCTGCTTCTAATACTAAATTAAGGAGTTTTAATAGGAAATATTGGATACCAAGGAAAAAATGTGACTATATCTTTCAACGTAATAAGCAAGGCAAATTGTTTAAGAATGCTGGAAACTTTAATGTTGTCAATTATGTACTGGCATCAGAGTGGAGGAGAGGTTCAAGGAGAAGCTTTTAACAGCACAGTGAAGAAAATTTGCAGCTACTTATAGAGAAAATATCCAAATTTGAGGCGCAGGATAGGCAAAAGGGTAAAAGTGTTTGTGTGAATATTGAAAAAAACACAGAAAATCTTGTGGAATTAAAAAACAAAACCAGCAGCTTTTCATCTTTGTTAGCAAAGATGCCACAAGCGCTGGAAAATCACTGAGGGTATAAACAGCTTTACAAGTCAGTACCTCTGCATAATTATTGTGGGAAACAGAAATGCTGCTATGGATTTGTAAGGGGTCTGTAAATCTGAGCCTTACTTCCAGGGCTTGTTTTCAGTAACAAAGAGCCAGACAGCAGCTATCAGAGTCCAGCAATCAATGTGACTGCGACAGGACCAACTACCGATATTCTGAGCGGGCATTTACATTTTGCATATGAGCATCTGTTAACAAAGAAGTATGATTTTGTAAAGATGCCTTTCCTTTATTGTAGTCAGGAAAGAGAAGCATAAAGCATTTGAGAGTTCACATTCACATTCCCAGCATTTAAGACAATTACCATCCACCAAGTGCAGAAGGCTGGAGGGTCAGAGCTCATGCCAGATGTAGGAGCACGTCCATGGAAAATTATCACTGAGATGTTAAGCTTTTCCAAGGCACAGAAAAGATGTAGTGGTAGGTATAGTGTTAAAAGACAAAGAGACAGTTGGAGTGAGGTTTCTTCTGGCCTCTATGGGAAGCGAGATCTACAGATGTGACGTACTTGCCTATTGTTCTAGTGTCTCGAGACTTTCACAACCTGCTTCCCTTAAAGAATGGGCTATAAAATTCATTACCATGGTTCTACAGAAGGTGTAATTAAACACACAGAGACTAAGCAGAGCCATGTGAAAGGGCATAGCTTTGAATTCAGGTTTCCCTGAACTGCTAAGGGCTGAAAAAACAGCCATTAGAGTAACAGTTCAAGGGGGAGGAAAAATAAAAAGAACAAATACAAAAATAGCTTTTGTGATAAATACGTTTCCATTTGTTTCCTAGAAATGAAGGAGTCCAAGAGACAGAAAGCACTACCGTAAGTGATTAAAAAGCCTGTGTGTATGCCCAGGTTCTGTAGGTGTGCACAATACTTTCCAGACAAACTGAAAATCCATTCTAAGCAATTAAGAGATGATTAGGGTGAGGTACTATAATGAACTGCAAGGTACCTTGCCTGCAAACTTGATTGATACTTTCTTTTCCAGACCATTCTTGGCATTCAATGTGAGCTACAAAAGCAACTCCGAAACTTTATATCCTTGGACCAGCTTCCTATGACACCCAGATATAGTGATGGCAAGTGTTCCGAAGGAGTGAAGCGACTGAGATTTGCAGCTGTTCCTTCAGTATTTGGAAAAGGCATCAAATTCTCTATAAAGGATGGTATAGTGACAGCTGACATTATCGGGGTGGCTAACGAGGACAGCCGGCGCATTGCTGCCATCCTCAACAACGCTCATTATCTGGAGAACCTGCATTTCACCATTGAGGGCCGAGACACCCATTACTTCATCAAGCTGGGCTCTTTGGAAGAAGATCTGGCCCTGATTGGCAGCACCGGAGGGCGCCGCATCCTGGAGAACGGCGTCAACGTGACGGTGTCGCAGATGACGTCGGTGATCAACGGCAGGACTAGACGCTTTGCCGACATCCAGCTCCAGCACGGCGCGCTCTGCTTCAACGTGCGCTACGGAACCACGGTGGAAGAGGAAAAGAACCATGTCCTGGAGATAGCCAGGCAGCGAGCCGTGGCTCAGGCCTGGACTAAGGAGCAGAGGCGGCTGCAGGAGGGGGAAGAAGGAATTCGGGCATGGACAGATGGAGAGAAACAGCAGCTTTTAAGCACTGGGCGAGTACAAGGCTACGATGGATATTTTGTTTTATCTGTGGAGCAGTATCTCGAACTTTCTGACAGTGCCAATAATATTCACTTCATGAGACAGAGTGAAATAGGCAGAAGGTAACAAAGAAAATCTCTGCCTTTGCGTCACCAAAGACTGCCTGTTTTTAAACGTAAAATGGTTTATTGTATTGGTTTTTCTAGATCAGAACTCTGTATATATAAATATAGAGGAAAAAACATATCCAACTGCCTTTAAATGTGACAGAAGATGGTATTTTAATATCGTTTGTTTAACTCTTTGAGAGATGACAGTGACAATTTTTAGTTCTTGTGTGGCAGTATTCAAAAATTTCAGAAGCAGAGTCCTGCGAGCCGAGCGGCGCGACCTGCGCGCGAGGTGCCCGAGGTGACACCGCACAACCGTGCGGGGTAGGGGCGAGCACCACGGGCTCTGCCTTCTCCTAAAGAAACACAACTTTTTTGTTGTTGTTGATTTAATAATTCACCAGTTATTTAAATGGTTACAGAGCCTGATTCTGCAACCCATATTTACTGGGTATCTTTTATCCCAGTGAGATCTCCCATAAGTTCGAGGGATTGCATACAGAAACCAGACTGTGTGTGGAAACTTCGCAGCTGCTCACCAACCCCACACATGTTCTTCACAGTTAAGAGCTAAGGGATTTTCTAACCTGGGAAATCTGACTTGGGTTGGATTCGGTACGTACAAGGAAGTCCCCTTCCTTGTAGAGCAAGAGGCCTTTGCTCGGTCGTGGCTGCCCCGCAGCTGCTCCATGCTGAACACCACATTGTGTCCACTCGTGCACGTCAGACCTCTCTCCCAGGGTTTTCCTTGGCACTGGGATATACTAGGGTCTGGCAGCACACGCAGAGCTGCCAGTCTGCTTGGTGGCACCACGTTGGCCAGGCTTCTGCCAGAGATGGGGTGGCTAAAGCAGGCTTACCGGGCACTGTAGTCTTCAGGAGGCTCTCCACTGGCATGTGTGCTCCAGGCTGGGCTTTAACACAGTGCTTTGGGGACAACCTAGCTGGGAGCCCTCACAGAGCAGTATCAGGCCGTGCAGGATCAGTCCTGTCTGTAGTCACTGGGCCAGGACTTGTCTTCACACAGATGATTTGGAAGTTGCAGTGTTGTTGGGTTTAGGCATCGCGTTCTTTTCATCTCAAATTAATAATCCTGTTGTAGTACTCATTTTTTTGAGTCTGAAGAAGATTGGTGGGTTGGGAGTTGATGAACCTAAGTGTGGGTACTAAATATGTTGATTAATGTAGAACATTTCGGGGATGACTCTTCACTTTTCAGCTCAATATCTAGAGCACATAGAAAAGCATTATATTGCATGGACAGAAATTTTTATTTCCCAAGGTATCATGCGCTACTGGCACAGTTACTTCATAGGAGAGTAGGTGATCCTTCCTCCAGCTTGTCATTTTTAAAAGACCTGATTATCAAGAGGTGGGGCGGGCACACAGGGAGGGGGGATGGGCAAGCAGTTTTCCAGAGGGATCTAGAAGTCTTGTTATAGAGCCTGTGTATCCGTAAAAGTGAAGTTATTGCACATTTCATTCAGAACAGACATAGTAAATATATTGAAACAATTTCTGCTCATATTTACAGAAGCCAACAAAGTGCATTCTTTATCTTTCTTCCTTTTTTCCCCCACTTTTCTTTTTTCCTTTGTTTTTGGGCAAGTGGAGCAGACTGTACCCGAGTTAGAGATGAGCCTGAATTGGCACCTGAGACCTGAGCCCCTCCCTGGGGTCTGAGCTCAGGTCTCAGCCTCAGCCCATTACTGTCTCTTCCCAGATTACTTTTGCTCCCCTGGGAGCCAGCGCAGCTTTGGGGGTGCAGGATCAGGCTGAGTGGGAGCCTGGCCCCTGAAATCCTCCTCTATCCCCAGCCAGGGGGAACTGTGGACCAAAATCTGCACATACACATTGAGATCAGGCTCATCAGTAACTAATGTACAGAACAGGGAGCTGGCAACATCCAGGTTTGACAGCTCAGATTTCTGTAATTTTCCATAAAATCACGGAGAATTTGAATACCTCCACACCAGCCTAAAAATGGACCTTCAAATCCTTGAGCCTCTAATACGCTTTTAATCAATGGAAGAATAATTTATGAATTGTATATAGAGAGTGCATTCATAAATGTGATGATGTATTTTATCACTGATCCAAGATGTCAATATTAGAGTCTATTTTACTTATATTTTAGGCAATTATACTTTTTTGCAATTCACTAATGAGGATCATTTTCAAACTGCTTTAAATATCCATTCTAAACAAATATTTGGAGCTATTAGAGTTACCTTGAACTGTGCATTTCTAGTATGTAATACATATTTAGTTAGCTTGTGCCTTTAGTTTCTTAAAGTTATATTTGTATTATATGCAGGAAATGCACTTTGTATTACCTACAGCTGTGGTTTTTAATACTGCCTTGATTACTGTTGTTCTCATGTTATGCCAAAAGGTCAAAGAGTGAAATGTGTTACAAGTTTGTCTTTGAAAGTAGATTTGGCATTTTCCCATTTCCTGGGTGCAGTCTAAGGTACGTTTTGAACAATATTTCTTATGAGAGTATAGTTTCATTAAGACTCACATGGCATTACGTGGCCCAGTTACAAAAGCAAAAAAATGCCTTCATCATAACAGTTTCTTGAATTTAGGAAACTAAATATAAATGTCGTGTTGAGATGACAGTGCTCAAGAAACAAGTTATTGCTGCAAGAGCAAGCATGGGAGACTGAAGTCATATCATAGCTACACATGGGCCAGCCAGCAGTGATTTGTGAGAACTACATGAACAAACAGCTTTGGACCATCTTGTTTGTGAGCAACCTCAGATGAGGCAGGGAATCTTTCAGCCTCCATTTTTTTTCCTGAGTAGTTAGAGCAATTTCTCAGTGGGTTTTATGGTGGGTTTGGGTTTTTTATATAGTTCTCCTTTTTCTTCTTTTTTTTTTTTTTTTTAATTTTGTATTTTGCACTATAACCTAGAGACCCAGTTGAGAAAAAAGAAAAACAATAACATGGAAATTTTTACTGTTATTTAGATAAGATCATTTGATGCTAGCATTCTGCACTGCAAACAAGGTTCTGAAAGAGGGAAAAATAAAATAATTAAAATAAAGTATAAAATAAATTAAAATAAAAATAAGTAAAATCCACTATTGCACGCTATCCCGTAGCAAAGTACCTACCATGAGAAATACATGCTATATTTTTTATGACAGCCAAACAAATAGTGTGTACAAGTAACATTTCCTTTGCTTTCATATTTATTTAGTAAATCTAGAACATTTCAAAGTTATAAATATATATATATAGATATCTATGTAGAACATAGCCAAATAAATATATATGAACTGGTCAATGTGCAACTGGGTATAAACACCTTGGCTCTTTGGTTCGAGCTCTCTCGCACCCCTCAGCTGGGCACTGGGCAGAGGTGGCCTCGTGCCCTGGCCGTGCTCTGGGGTCCCGCCCTGCACCCCCTGCCCACGGAGACCCCCGGCAGCGCCCAGGGCTGGGCCGGGGGCAGCAGCTCCTCCAAGGTGAGCGATGGGCACTGGTGGAAGCCAAGGTGCTGTTCCAAAAGGGAAGGTGGTTTAGGCGGAGGAGCTCGTGGTTTAGCCGAGCCGAAGGAGACAGGCGGTGCCCGGGGGCGGCTGTGTGCCCGTTCGCCAGGGCGCGGCTGATCCGGCGCGGTGACGCCCAGGTGACACCCGGCTCAGGCTGCGCCGACAGCCCCGAGGGTTTTCCCATCAAACGCTGGCTGTTATTTAAACCTCTTCTTGATACAAAACTTTACCAGGTCGAAAGCACCCTGACTGCCAGAGGAATCACTTCCAGTCAGAAACTGGGAATGGTGGAGTTGGACTCGCTGTAGATTTGTCTGGGCATTTGTCACCTGCCATTATTTGTCTAAGGAAATGTGTTTGACAATTTCCAGTTTTTCCTTAGATCTCGTGGTGGACTTTAGCCTTTTAATAAATGTTAGTATATCAGATCGTGTCCTTGACAGTATTTTACTTGTATGAACCATGATAAAACATTAAAATCTTCATACTCTTCTGGCAGAAGTGTCAATAAACAAGAACGAGAAGCATAGCATATGATATATGTCAAAGTAATGTTCCTTTTTAGCTTTCTCATCAACAGTAAAAAATGTTTACAATGTATGCCAAGATCTTCACTTTCTGTCTAACACCAGTTAGAGGTTCTGATCTTACAGAAATTGTGTTATAATGGCCTCAGCCTCGTTGCTAGGAAACAATAGATCCCAATTTTTTTATTCCTGCTCTAACTCCTGTGCTGAATAGTGACTGGATACTGTACAGGTTTATGTTACATGGCTGCAGTTAAATGGTCTGATGCATTTTGCTCTGGGTTTCAGACCAGAAGCATGCATTTTCTACAAGAACATCCCAGCAACACACTGTAAATATTGAAAGTTAATATATTATGTGTCGATATTTGAAAAACAAAGTACTTTGACTATTTCATTTTTAAAAAATAAAGGTGCAAACTTATGGCGTGTGATGTTGTCTTTGTTTACATCAGTTTATATCAGTATTTGAGATATTCTGGTCATGTCAATAAAAGGTGCTTCCACAGAGCTAAATGAGGACTTCAGCCAATATTGATTGATTCAAAAGCTGGGGGCAGGATGCTGCTTAGCAAGATTTAATTTTACTTCTGATTCACCAAAATTCATGCTTATAACTCTACAGGTTTCACTCTACAGGTGAAATCCCAGCCAGTTTCTGTGTAAAGGTTATTATATTTTGCCAAAGCAAATGTGAGAGAGAAAAAATATTCTGTTAAATGCCTTTGCACTCCTAATAACAGAGTGGGTGAAGTCAGTGGTGCTGGGAGTGTGAGTAGCAAAGTTTAAGTATCTGGACGTTCTTTAGAGCTGCCTCAGATAGATGATGATGAATGATTCTGTGTGATCAAAAGTATATGCCCAGGAAAATAAAACCATAAAAGCCCGGTACACGCAGCAGAGAGGAGGAGCACATGAATGGAGGGGTACAAGGATTGCTTAAGGCTAAAGGAAAGGTTACATGGTGAAAAACCTTGGAACACCTGGGCTGGGTAAGAACCGAGCAGGAGGGCTGAGGCTGTGCTAGGTGGATGAGAAGGAAGCGATTCCAAAGGGGTGCTCCAGTAGAAAAGGAAAGAAAACCAACCTGGGAGATTGTATTGATTGGGTGCTGCAGGAGGGCTGTCACAGCCACAGACAGCGAGCAGCGGAGGGCTTAGTGGAGGCAAAGCCAGAGCTGCGGAAGCGTCAGTTGCTGCAGAGGAGCAGCATTGCCTTTGCTGGGGAGAGGGCCCGAGCAGGGGTAACACGGTGAGCTGCAAAGCCACTTGCCAGAGCTGGGGCTGTAGCAGCGAGGGGACAGGAGTGGGAGGGCTGGCAGGGCAACAGGGCAGCAGCGAGGGGCTGAGCCCCGTGGGGCTGCAGCCTGAAGGAGATGGTGGGAAGGAAGCAGCAGGTGATACTGACAGATGGGAAGTCATGTCTGCAAAATGCAGCTGCTGCTCTCTAAAACGATCTTCACACCTAAGCTCTTCACACCTAAGTCATTGTATGAAATCTATATAATTTCCGTATTACTGTTCCCAGAACCAAGCATCTTCTTGTCTCACAGGCACCATCAGCTTCTGTCTGTTTCCACCTTGTTTAAGCCTACAGCAATTCCAGACCCTTGGGTACCCAAAAGAAACAATACAAGCCTCTGTCTTAATAATTTACACCAGAAACTGAAACGACATTCTCAGCTTTAAACAGAAATGGCATCTTCTGGCCTATTTAATGTACTTTTCAGAAGAACGATGCACTTCTGGAGTCAACCGTAGTCAAACCAGTTATCCTCAGCTCACCGCACCGCAAAGCGGGCGAGCGGCTGCTGCTTGTGTGCTGCGGGTTTTCCACACGCGGCCTCAGCCTCGAGTCAATAGGACAGTTCCATAGGAAACAGCCCCTGGGTAAAGTTCTTTCCGCTGCATGCATCCCTACCACTGTGCACTCATCTGCCAGGGATGGTTTCCAGGCACACCTGTTCCTGCTCCCAGGAGAGGCCAGGTGAACGAGGGGTTTAGACCCAGCACTTGGAAAGCAGAAGAGCTCCCGGGGAAGGCTGGGGCTGCACACACGCGCTGCCAGCACCCGGCAGCTCAGCGAGCTTTGGGGAAGCATGGTTTGCAAAGCTGGAGAGGAACTGCCAGGGACCAGATGCCACAGGCTCACAGCAAGCTGGGAAACCTTTACGGCAGGGAGGAGAAGGGAAAGCTTCAATGGGCACAAGTGACAGCAAACCAGCCAGTGCATTTGCTGAGTTATGTAACGATGAAAAAAACAGCCTTTAAATATTTTATTAAAGAGGAAATCATGCTGGATCTGCCACTATATGGCACTGTATTAAGGTAAGGCTAATTTCAACCAACAAGCACATGTACAAAGGCACAGAGCAACACATGTACGTGCAGTGTAAAATGGTAGGACAGTTCACTGTAGATGAAATTTGGCCTTCTATTAGACAAAAACTGAGTAATGAACTGAAAATGTCACAACCACAACTTTGCAACACTGTTGCTCACTAGTCCCCGGTAAGATGGGGCTATTCATTTATTGCATTTATTCCCTTTGCTGCTTTACAAGAAACTTTTGCTTCACAGAAAATCTTTTATTGCTGTCACTGTCTCACTCACACACTCTCTCACACACACAGAGGGGGTAAAAAGGTAAACCTTTCGGCCTTATCAAATGTTGCTTGGAGCATTCCCACCTTGCTGAATCCTGGACTTGCAGCCTACTTAGTTCTGTCACTGTTCACATCCAACTTGCCTTTAGTGAGGTGAAAACAAGGCAGGTGTGGGACCTCTTACAGTGCCACCAAGCTTCAGGTGGCTGTGTCTGGTGAAATTCAGTCAGTTTTGTTCTCCCTGAGTCTGTAGGCTGGCATTTCTGGAAAAAGCCTCTTTCTCTCTTAAGAAATAGTTTCAGCCTTCCAAAATCTGCAGAAGAGAGAAGTATAGGCATAAAACATAACCAGAGCAACACAAAGATGCCTATACAATGTTTAAGGGTTGTTTTTTTTGTTATTACATATATTTTTGTAGTCCATTTGCAAGCACTGTTAGTCTTGTGCTTCGGAAGGGAGCACATGAGACTTGCATTCCTTTGGTAGTCAGGACCATTTATGTTTGTTGAAGCAGGACCATTGGTGGCACAAACCAGCCAGCTGGACCAGATGCATCCCCTTTGCACACAAACAAGGCTGGGCCCTAGCTGGGGTCCCTCCCAAAGCCCACAGGAACTCACACGAGCCTACCTGGCAAAAACCCACGTAGAGGTAGTCTGGACTGTGGACTGCAGTGCAACACAGCCCTATCCCCTCAAACACAGCCCTATCTCCTCAAACAAGAGGGTCATAGGATACCCAGTCTGTTCAAAAGTGTGTCCTACTGTCTGCCGGTCCATTAGCACAGTGTCATCATACTCGTTCCACCCCAAGAGCAAAAGGCACATACTCTGAGTTGTCCAGTAGCTTCATGCTAACCCTGCATAGCTGACGAGTCCTGTAGATTCAAAACTCCCCTCCAGGAGTCCAGTAGCAGCATAGAAATACACAGAGAGGAAAAGAAAAGCTGTCATGCAAAAATAATTTATTTTTTTAACTTGTGTGCAAGGATGGCTTGTTTCAAGTACAGGGAACACCTAAAAGCAAAGAACAAGGCTTTCCACTTCGTTGGGAGTTCTCAGTTACTCTGTGCATTGCTTAAGCTCTTGGTCATTGGTGAAAACTACAGATTTTGTTACAGGGCAGAGCAACTGGTTTGATGGGAAATCAGTCAGTGGGGATCCTCATGGTGTCACTTATGGATTATCTTTAGGAACTGGATGAATGACAAACACACAGCCCATCTAAGGCAAGGACGCTTTAATGTAAACAATTCTCCTAAGGTTATAAAAGGAGACTTGCCCAATTCTGCATAAATGCCAACCAGAAAAAAGCAAAGCAGGATCCAAAGTTAAGCAATGTAAAATTAATAACTAATTATTAATTAAGAATTAATCTTGAAGGGAAAAATATTTTTTACTTGACAAAGGGGGAAAAAAAGACATAAAGGATTTAGCAGTTCATGGTTTTTTATCCTCTCTTAGGAAAAACCAAAACAAAACCAAAAAATACCCCACCATAAGTTCGAAGTATTCTGAAACTTAAACTTCTACATCTGGAGCAATAAATTCTATGAAATACACATTTCTGCAAATGTTACAAGAAAACTCACAGAGTTATATTTACTATCATATAAATCATTCTGTTTTAAAGCATGAATTAGAGGAGATGCTGGAAGATGTGGTTATGTCACACTTGGGGAGACATCCTCATGATGGCTGCAGGCGGAAGTCATAGCCTCCATTCCTCCCTAAGAGAAATAATCACAAATACATGAACAGATGAACACTGCAAGAAAATGGACAGTCCAGAAGGCTCATACCTCCATGAGCGATGGTGGTGGTGAGGGAAAGCAGCCATTGCTGCCATAGCACTCAGGAATACATATTCAAAATCCATTTTCTTATCACATTGACAGGCCCTGTCTGTAATGAGCATCTGAGTGACAGCATTTCAAATCACACGAGAGCTAAGTTAGGGCACATTTTTGGCAATGTCACTCTGCTGGCTAGTTCAGGTCAAATATACAAATAAGTCTAAGTCCTCTCTCCCTGCCACCATGGAGGGCTCTGCTCAGCTGCAGCCAAGGTGTCCTCCCCCCACGCCAGTACCTGAGGAGTCGTTGGCTTTCATGTGGCTGAAAACTGGGTTCTTCAAGGGTGTTACAATGCCTTGGTTGGGTTTCTGGAAGGCCAAAATGAGGTTTTGCACTTTCCGAAAGAGCCTCCGGTGGACCCCAGGCGCTGTCTGCAAAGCCAAAGGGGGAGAGGTGAGAAGGGGTGCTGGCTGTCCAGTGCCTGTGCTGGCACACAGGCCTTGTCCTCAGAAATGCACCCAGCTCCCAGGGAAGGAGCCAGCCATGGATGTGAAAGCCCTGATGTGCCAATTCAGGATGAGTCAATGAGCCGCACTGCTCTCCGCTTTCCCCGGGGCATCCCAGCCTTCCTACACTGAGCAGTTTCCAGCAGCATGGTGACAGCAAGTTGGAAGAGGGACAATTTCTTAATCGCTACAAGAGAAACCCACACTAATTACCCACACTCACCAGCCACACTAATTAGGCAAACTTACAAGTGACCCTTTGCTATTTCTGGCCCTGACTTATTGCCGCCAGTGATTTAACCTCCTTACCAATAACCTAGCCCATATCAGTAAGACAATTCCATCCTAGAAACACCACTGAGAAAACCTAGAGAGCAACCTGGGCTTACTGCAGAGAGGGAGTCCTCACACCACTAAATTCCAGCGAGGATACGGCCTCTTTGCAAACCCTTCTCAGAGTGTTCAAGCTTATCTGTTCATTGAGTATTCCTGTCTACCTCTTGTACAAAGAGAGCAGCCAAATGTTACCTATTCATTAAAAGTGGGAGTCTTTCTATCTCTCTACATTAGCAACTTTTCAAACAGTATGAAATGAAACTGTGTGTGCTTTTAATCAAAAATCCAATGTTTGTGTTAGATCCTTCAGGGCGTTCTCACAATAACTCCTTCACACCAAAGTCAAGGGAGGACAAGCATAGGTCCTGCCAGCACAGCCCCACTCAAGGGACACTGCTGTCACCCAGCAGCTGTGAGCTAAATCCAGCCTCCCTGGCACCAGCTGGAGTCTTCACACTGGCTGGGATTTCACCAGCACTGTTTTAAATTCCCTGTCTCATCCTTGGAAGATGGGTGTGACCTGAGCTTGCTCAGAGACTAACCAGCCACAGGGAAGGACGCAGAGACAGAAAAGGAGCAGCTGCATCTGGAGTCTGTTTTGGCCTTGGAATCACACTGCATGGGGATAAATTGGACCTAGGCTGCTGCGTCTAACAGCTGAGGCCAGCGTGGTCTTAGCGACATTTACTTAAAAGTTTCTGTTCCTTAAGGGAAGGGCTGGTATTGTGGATCTCTAGCTAGGACGTTCTCCTGCAGAGTATGTACAGAGAAGCCTGGGCCTTCAGCACACCTATGGTGTGAAATTCAAGTAAGGTTTGCCTAAAATACAGCCAGGGAAAGCCCAAAAGCCACACACAGAGCACCAGTGGAGGTCACAGGCCAGACATTGCAGCAGGTCTATCTATATAACACCAGAAAAACCTCACTGCAGATGCTGATGTCACCTGGGGCTAAAGGAGGCTGCAGCCTCAGCCAGGGAATTACCCTCTGCAGATGGAGGTCCCTGGCATCCTGGAATCCTTTCACAGATGCCAGTGCTTACCCTGGCATGATGGGTGCACTGTCACCCTCACCCTGTCCTGAAAAACTTCTGTCTTGGGCACTACAAATCCTAACCCTTATGGGATGCTCCTGAAGTCTTATAGAAAGAATTACTGTGCACTATTCCCAAGGGTCACATGGATAATTATCTACTCCACAGTAATGTCAGTCACTTCCATCCCCTAGTCTGTTCAGGGTAATTCCAAGAATCAGTTTTATCTTCCAGAATCACTTTTAATATAGTAATGGCCAAGGAATTATGCCTGTCTAGAAATTATATAATATTTGAAATAAGGGTTCATTAATATACAAGCAGAAAGCTAATTATGAATTAATACACAGAGTACATCCAAAGAAAAAAACACATAAATAAATAGAGATTAACACCCCAGTTCCATCAACCTACATGTTGTCTGTATTACAAGTAATGTTTTTCTGCACCCAAATATCCAGTTTCTTGTCAGATGGGGGAAAATATATTTTGTATCAAGTTTTGGCTACCCTATATATATTTTGCAGTAATGATGAATTAATCTAGATTAATTAATTAAGACACTGTACATTGAAAATTATTTCTTTAATATTCTGACATTGGTGGTACATAAGATAGAAGGAAACAGATTGTTCTTGTCAAATTATAAAACCACAATATTTTTGCCATTTAAAATGATGCAAAATGATGCACTATTGCATTATGCAACAGCTGAAATGAAACAGGGAATTAATTTATGAGTTCTAGACTGTCAGAAGTGGCACCAAGACATCTTACTGATGGATGCACTCTAGATCGATTACCATCAATGAAAATCAGACTAGGCAGAAACATGAATAATTTGAATATATTTCATTAAATCTATAATCTATATCAAACAGGATGTAGAAATTTTCAGAAGGGAAAGGAGAAATATATACCTCAGCACTCCAGGATCCAGTTTCTGTCTGGGACACTCTGTAGGTATAAACATAGCCCTGATGCCTGTGAAAAAAAATCAACAGGCATTTATTATTCATTTCTCCTGACGGTTTTCACAAGAACTCCACTGTTATATGAGAGTCAGCTCATCTGCTAACTTTTCCTTAAAAATAAATTCACCTCTAAAGGCTCTAGGTAGCTAAAAAACCCACTGGCCAGATGCAGTGTTGAACCTACTGAGTTCTTTTGGGATGAGAGGGATTGGTCTGACTCAGATCTGGTTTAGCAGTGTTCAGTTATTTTAGGTTAAATGGCATTGCTTTCATTCCTTCCTCAGCATTTTTATTAATTTTTTCAGTGATGTCCTTTCACTGACACAGGCCAGAAACACTTTCCTTGCAAAAAGAGAAGGTGTGTTATTGACAGGTAGCATTATTGTTCCGTGACTTGTTTAAACGCATATGTTAACAGAAGCAATGTCATGACTGTAATTTATTTGGAAAGCTATACCCACAAAAAGGAGTTAAATCAATTACTCTTTGCTTTGCCCATATGTTTCCAACTTTCAAATACTGATAAAAGAGACATACAAGAGTATGGAATCTTCCTTCTTTTAAAAACTGAGTCTTTGGGGAGTAAGGAGCCATACACTAACAACACAGGGCACAACTCGTGCCAAAGTCACTCTTGCTTCTCTCGTGAACCCAACTCAGTGAAAGATTTACACCGTAGATTACTACACTAATATCCAGAAATTTAGCTCAGAATCGATTAATAGCAGCGCCATGGGTACAACATTAGTTTAGATGCTATCAGACAAGAAAGATTGTATTGAGTTCAAACAGCATTTGAACAATGCTCTCAGGCACATGATGTGATTCTTGGGGTGTCCCGTGCAGTGCCAGGAGTTGGACCGGATGATCCCGATGGGTCCCTTCTAACTCAGCATATTCTATGATTCCATGCTTCTATTTCACGCTACACAGATTTACATGAATACACAGCAGGATTTTAGGGACCATGCCATATTGGACCATCAATTCTTATTCTTAAGAAAGCAGAAACATACTGTATTTCTTTCCAGTTATGCATGGCATTATAGCAGTTACTACAAAATATGCGAAACCATCAATGACACAGATATCGTATGATTGCAATTATTTATGCTCTGTGTCATGGCTCCTGGATAAATTCGTGTTTAAAAGTCATTGCAGCAACCTTTGCAAAGCGGTGTCTGGTATAATTTGCCCAAGCAGGAAGTTGTTAAGAGCTGGCACTTTGCTACAACCCCGCGAAGTGGGAGCAAAGTGCCTGTGGTGATTTGTGAGCTCTGCCCCTGCCATTCGACTCCCACCGTGATTAGACACAGAGATGAAGGACACAAAGCCTTTCCCTCACATCCAGGCTGCTGCAGGGACAAGCTCCCTGTGCACACCTGAGACCCTGCCCTCCTCTCCTCGAGTATGGGAATGTGCCCAATGCTGCCTCACAATCCCACCACAACTTCATCCACCTCTTCGTGTCCACTAAGGGAGCCCTTTTCCCAGACTTTCTATATGCCACCAGACAGACATGAAAAGCAGCTAGCCACACTCACTTCATGGAAACCTAAGGAGGAGAACAGCCATCACTGCTTTTCCCCTCTGCTTTCCCCAGCAAGCTGCAGTCCATCAGGGATTTGGACCTTGGGAAGAGATGTGAACAACCTGTTGTGGCTGCAGGAGGAGGGAAGAATGTTGAACTGCTTTCCTGTCTATGCCATGGCACCACGGTCAGTGGTGTTTGAGGCCATAGCTCAAGCCCAGTTGGTTAAAAGCACATTCCTCTAAGCCATTAGATCATATCTGTTCATGTTCAGGGAATCCAGTGCCTCCCTTTAGGGCCCTCAGACAGTCTTGTACCATCATGTTCTTAAAGACTGCGAGCTGTGCCTGTGTCATCAGCTTTTCATGATGACACGATGTTCACGTTAATCTTTTTTTATAAATCACAAGGAGCTCACCTGTACCTAAGAATGTAGAACACCAGCCAATACATGGTTACTGAAACGAGGATTTTACAGGCCATAATGTACTAGGAAACACCAGAGCAGTCCTGGCATTTTGTTCCATCTCTTTGAAGTGGGTATTTAACCTTCTCCACAGTGATTTTTTCAAGTCTCAAACCCACCAGAATCAGTATCTATACATCTAAAACTCATTCTCTTGCCTTCTGTTTTCAGTACTACACTGTGCATAAGGGTATGAGCAACCCGGTCTAGTGGGTGGCATCCCTGCCCACGTCAGGGCAGTTGGAACTAGATGATTAGATGAACTGGATGAACTAGACGATGTTTAAAGTCCCTTCCAAAGCAAGTCATTTTATGATTCTAAGATTCTACTACCCTTGCTTGGTTCTTGGTTTTCCCAAAAGAATTCCAGCTGCTTCAATCTCTTTAAAATCTGATTTTTCCACAAATAGCACGGTTGTCTGGAAAGCCGCCATTTGTTGTTTCTTTCATTGTTTTCTCTGCATAAGAGATTGCATAAGTTGAAGAGGTTGAGGGGCTGCAGTGCTTTTCTGACTCTGAACTGTCTGTTGGCTCTCAGCACTCTGCCAGAACGGTTTGCTAAGCAGAATGAATTGAAAAATAGAGCTCAGATAAAATAATATTCAGAATTGAAATATGGCGAGATACAAGATTGGTACCTATCCTGCATTTTTCAAAAAATTACACTGTAAAATATTTTAGCTGAGCACAGGGAAAGCATACAGGATAGTTTAAATTAAAAGCCCATGGGGTTCTGAAAAAGGAACAAGGATTTGGGAAGATGGATGCTTTGAGCACAGTGTGGAGAATGGGAGGAGTATGACATTGTTATCACAGCCTCGTGAGGGATAACTGAGAGCTCTCCACTCTCCTGGCAAATGTTCATGTTTTTCCCAGAGAAGGAAAGACTGAAAGGTCTGAGGGATTTTACTGTGCTTAAGTTGAAAAACACAACATTATCATCTATTACTGGCTCTGAAGCCACCAGGAAAGCGAGACATGGGAGGTGGCTTGGACATCCACATCTCTTCAAAGGAAATGCACAAAGGAAGGAGGACGAATTTGTTAAGACGGTGAACAGCTAGGTCTTCCCATTGAACTACTTTCCATTGGGACCTTGGTTTCCACAAAATGAATTACAGCTCTTCCGATAAGTACTCTCCCAATGAACGTGATCTTATCAAAACTTTCTGTCATGCAGCAGGAAGTTACTTCATTACCACTTCAAAGAGTTTTTTACCTTCCATTTACAAGTGATATGATTTCGGGCCAAGTCTACTGCTACACGGGCAACAGCCTCCCATGAGAAAGGTTTTTATGATTTAATCTACCTAACGTTAACTAAGATCAGTGTGGGCTGAAGGAAGATCAAGGTGTTTTTCTAAAAAGAAAAATTAAATACACAAATTAAAATTGACATTGTAGAGGACGTTACCTTCCAAAGAGTAAAGCATGTAACACTGGGCAAAAGCAGGTGAAAAAGTTCATTTACTGAAGCTTAAGTCTCAGGAAATGAGAAATTCCCCAGCTAACGTGAGAAGACAACTCAATTTTCTAAATTTTCTACATTTTGCCCTCTTCAGGGCAGGAAAAAGCCTCCTAGAGAGACACAGTGTTCCTACATGTGGTGTGATCTCAGAGAGAACTCTCAATGACACTGGTGTACCAGCACATCTTGGAGGAGGACCAGTTCATGACACCCAGGTAAAGATTCAGTGAAGGGCTCCCCCATGCCTTTACCTGACCCAAGGACAGACACAAAGCCTTGAGAGCCTCGCTCACAACAGCAACGATCTTCTCTCCTGTCAGTGAAGCTCAAGGGACAGGAGCAATCATGAACTAACATCTTGATTAATTAGGCTCTATAAATTTTTGATCATAGGCAAAAAATGCCAAAATGCTGGTGAGGGGAAGCAGAAAAGGGCCATTACTGTAAGGACAATATCAGGTAGCACTCATGAAAGAGTGCTTTGGTCACCACTGATGATATTTTTGTGACATCTCACTTTCTTTTTCATCTCCATAGGGAAGGATATGTAATACCAGCCGGGAACTGCACTAACACAGTCTCTGTTTCAATACCTTCCCTCGGAAAACTTCAGCAAAGGAAAACCTAGAAAAAGTTGCTATTACAGGAACTAGTCCACTTTATATTATAGGCTTTTTTTTCTTTATAGCCAGATAATTCCTCCCAAAGAGTTACCAAGGCATCATTCACAGATGACATAATGAAACACCATCTGTCTACCTGTCCTCTCCACTCCTACTTTTGAGCTGTGACCAGACCTGTTAAAGCTGGAATTCCTGTTAAATTAATTATATAATTACTATCTTCTGCACCATTGAAACAGCCCGAGGACATTAGACGCATGCTGCAGATTAAAATTAATGATGACATTTCAGCTGCATGGTTTACTTTAAAATCGTTTCCAAATATTTGCATCTCGGGAAATTTTATTAAACTAATTTTTATTCATTTCTGAGCCCAAAATTGAACAAATCAAAAGGGAGAAAGACAGAGAGACAAGGGAAAGCCATGTCAGCAATAAATTACATCAATTTCTTCCTCTGTACGTATCTTTCTCTTCAGAGGTCATTGCATTATGTCAATCAGCTCTTCTTACCTGGTACATTTACAACCTGACCTTACCTTGGAATTTCACTTTACAGCATAGTTTAAGAACCAGACCATGGTGTAGCCTACAAAAGGTGGTTCTGAGCATTATACTGCCCAGAGTCAGTTTCTTATAACTTTGCCACATTTCAGCATTTCAGACTGAAATTCCATCTCTTTGGTGTTTGCCTCACCCTTATTTAGGGATAGAGAATGCAGAAGGGAACATGTTAGGCAAAATGATGCTTTTCTCATGTCAAAAAAAATAATCTTCTAATTGTCAGAGGGGGTGCCCAGTTTTCAGAGTAAGACATAAAATTTGTTTGCAAGAAGGTATATCTCTTGCAGTCTGTGAAGGCAGTTGTGGCTTTCTAGGCTGCAAGAGAGGCATTCTCTAAAGGTTGTCAGCAGTTGTAGTATCACCATGACTGGGCTGGCTTTACCATGGACAATCAGCCAAGCAGTGTCCATGATCTCAAATGTATGTGTGTTGCCTGGCCTAGACTAGTGAGATAAAAACCAGAAGGTAATTTAGAAATGGGACATCTTGGATGGGAAGTTTAGGATTGGGCAGAATGGATGTGGAAGGAAAGAAAAGGGGACCAATATCTATGCAAGCTGGGCAAGGAAACGGCAATGAAAATTGAACCCCTGACAGAAAGACTAAATGAGTAAGGAAGGGAATATACAGAGGTAAAGTATGAGGGGGCTTGAACTGAGAGCAGCACAAAATGCTGGAACAGCCAGGAGCACGAGCTGAGTGTTTTGGAAGCCAAAATTTTATGAGACAAGGAAACGGACCTCAGCAATGCAAATAAAGTCAGCAAGTTGTGCAGAATAACATTGGGTAGTCTCAGAATCCCTTCCCATGGCACTCACACTGGGAACCCAAAGCTAGAGGGTACTGCAGACCTGAGCCTTCTGTGTCACCTTTCTCTTCTGTGAAACACAGTTAAACTTTTCATCTCTCAAAGAGAGATAATGCTTAGAAACCACTTAATGCTGTGGAGATGAGTACCACACTGCTCTGGAGAGGAGCTCTGCTGGGGAGCTCGTGGGGGACTCCACGCTTTTGGAGCGGGGTCAGTGGCATGGAGCAGATGAGCACGAGAGGTCAGGTTGGAGCCACTTCTGCCCCATCATAGGTGTTTGATATTGGTGCAGATCAGCTCCTGAATGCCCAGAGGGACACATTTCAGGCAGATTCCTGGTGGCCAACCCTGGACAGGAAATGTGGGTCATGGCGTGGGCACAACAGGAGCTACAGAGGTGGGAGATGGCTGCCACAAAGCCAAAACTCGGGAATTTAAGGGGAATACACAGCAGTGCCTTGGAGCCTTTAAGCTTCTCCTCACTTTCTCCTGGAATTTGTATTTTCTGATTGACAAACAGCCCGGTTTCCTCCTTATTTAGGTCTCAGCTATACAATTAAAGTACAGCAACTTAGAAATTACTGTCCATCAGCGAAATCAAGCTGAAGAAATAGCATTCACATTGAGATCATCTGCCAGATACAAGCTCTATGTCTGCAAGAGTGAATAAAATAGGTTAAACTGGTGTTTACAACATTTGCAAAGCCAAACAGAGTGACTGTAGCCTAACTCACAGCAGCAATTGAGTTAACACTTCTGACACTGATTTCTGTCCCTGATTCCTTTACCAACACTTCTTGCGGGAAAAATTTACCCTCAATACCGCATCAGTAGCACATATTAACTTGCTGTAATGCTGGAGCATTATAAAGAAAATGCATTATCTGGGTTTTCTCTTCTGAAATGAACAAAACCTTAAAAGAGAAAGTTAAATCTTGTGAAATAGCTCTGAATTTATGTAGAGATTTCTGTGGAAGATTGTCGGCATCTTCACCACTTCAACACTCCTAACCATCTGAAGAAATGCTGCTGATTTACCTAAAGAGCGAGTGTGTAGCCTTTCTGAGCAGGGTTTGTGTCAGTCTGGTACAAGGAGATTCCTGCCAAAAGCAATACCTCAAAGAGGAATTTCTTCAAATTCAGAAATAAAGTAAGAATTTCTTCAAATCTGAAATGCTATGTAGAAGGATACCACTTCATGGCAGGCCAATAACTTAGCCTCCCACTGAGGACTAATCAATTCCATGATTCAGGCTGTCTACCTTTCCAAGAAAATCCATGGGAATATGTGAAGGTCATTAGCCAAGTTATGCTCAGCAAAGACAACACTCACTCTTGTTAGCAGGCACCTGAAATACTCACCTCAGTAAAATTTACCATTGTGCTATAGAAGACTTTTTGCGAAGCTGAAAACAGTGTGTAATATTTACAACAGCAAAGTTGAATTGAGGGGCTTCTTCTTTTGTTCCAAATTACATTTTAAATGATGATGATTATTATGTGCAATGTTGTAACAAATGCAATTATTCTACCATTTCTATAAAAAATATTACATAGGAAACAAAGGAAATGCTAAGCTGAAGCTGGCTTGTGATCCTGTATTATACCTTCGTGCTGTACAGCTGATGTATCTGCTGCATCAGAAAGTTTCGGCACGTTGCCTTGAACTTGTGCACCGTGGTTACAGTGACAGAAAAAATAGCACACGTAAAATCTGATAGGACTGCAGCCTATCCCTGTTGCCATTAATGTTGCTTCAAGAGCTCTAAACAGCTTTCCATTCCAGCTTTTGATTATTCTCCACAAATTGAATGCAGCACAGTACACGAATGGCTGGTTTCAAACAAATCATCTGAACACACACTTTGACAAGCACGTCGTGTTTGTCTTACTTAAAGCTCTGAAACAACTACTAACATTCTCAGTATTTTCAAGTGTATGAATTTTAAAACCCAAACTACAAATGCTTTATCTTTGCCAATTCAGGCATGAGCTGCTTGTTTCTGCATGTGTGCTCGTATATCTGTAAAAGAACACGGGGCTTTTGGCACTCTCAGGCATTTTATTTACATATTTTTCAGGCAGCTGTTCCCCAAAGTAGTCACCATTAGTGTGTCCCGTGTCCCCCATTGACTTCATTAGGAGCTGTGAGCACAGAGGATTTCTGAGGGTGCTAAAAATGTCAAACAGGGCATTGAGCAAAGAGGAAACCAGACCAGTAAAGAAAGCTCACTGGAACGATCAGGTTTGATATTAAAACCCTGGTGTACTGTGTGTAGTGTCTAACTTCTTTATGGGTAAAACGTGTATGTTTTATAAAGCATATGCATTTCTTCTAGCCCAGTTTTCAGGAACATGAAAAATCTTGCTTTTCAGTGCAACTCCAAAAATTTCCAGGAAAGATTGTGTACCTCTGTTGACATATTCACAAAATCCTTAAAGTATATATTATCAATTCAATAATGATATTCATACAATGAAGATCTGGGAGCATCTGGTATTAAAATCTTTGCCAAAATTTGAAAGCAGCACCTCTGTTTGCAAGAGCCCCAGAGCACACAGTTGCAAATCAAAACCTTCCTACTCTTCCATGCATAGTTTAATTGTGGTCTTAAAATATTTTTGAAAGTGGGTCCTTTGTGCTTTGCCTCAGCCACACCAAGAAAATATTCATTGTCTCTTTGAAGGCTTTCAGGCACACCATGTGCACACCCCAGCTTCAGAAAGTGGAAAGCTGCGTTCAAGGGAGATAAATCAGTAGCTCAGGAGAAACAAAGGAGAGAGAAAGCAGAGTTTTCTAGATGAATGCTCCAACAGGGTCCTGCTTGCTGCAGTTACCCACCTCTATAGGTCAGGTTTTATGCTACTACCTGTCTCTTTTATGCCTGCCCTGTAAAATAAGCGCCAGTCACAAGGGATTCATGAAGTCTTTGACTCTTCTCCTTTTTAAAGGTCAGGGCTCTGCTTTTTAATTGGAAAAGCAAAAGGTGAATGAGCCTGACCATGAACACTGCAGTCAGTATTGTGTGCCTTAAGAGGCTCAAAGCCTGCCAGAATATGTCAGGGCTCTTTGGAGGTGCTCGAGGAGCGGTGTGTGGTGGTGATTGTGGCATTACAAATTTATGCAGTTTCTTGGGAAAAGGAGACATTGTCTGAGCACAAGCAATGCAGTGAAATCACAGGGCTTGACAATTACTGTACCTGGAGCTGGAAGTGCAGAGCAGCCACTAAAGTGAGTTCAAACGGATGATACCACTGACATCCAAATATTTGCTTAATTACTCTTTTGATAAATATTTCTTTTCTCTTCATCAGAACTGTGCCTTATAATTCCCCTGTGATGGAAAAAGGAACCCTAACAAGGATTAGAACTGGGAAGCTGCAGGACTTTATGTTAGTTTTGGTTTGTTTTACTTCTCCAGGGATGTGGAGGGGGAGGGGAAAGAAGACTGAACATGTCTTGACTTTGGAAAAGTGGACTATTTTTCTCTTTTTGTTTTCTAAGGGCAATAGAAACACTACCAGCAGTATAAAGCATATACACTCAGGTAGAAATTGTCTTTGGAAACATGCAAAATGTTTTGTTTAGCTCTGATACTTATTGCAATATATCTAATGGCTGACCAGCTTTATTTCCCATGTTTCAAAGGTTTTACTTCTAGTAAATTCATCTTTTGTCTGATCTTCATATGTCTAGATATTCCTATAGTGATCTTCAGCATGGATTCTGAACCAAAATGTAAATTGCTGAATAACTTCTTTATTCTTAATAATTTCCATTATTTATTTAGAATGAAGTAATAAAAAAGGCAGAGAAGTACTCATTATTTCTATAATTTTCTTTTTCTTACAGAGTGAATACAACAACTGCACATTTCTCTGAGTTTTTACCAGAGCTCCTCTGCACATGCATGTTTGTCACCTGTTCCATCTCTGCCCAGGATGTTCAGACTGGAATTTGGACAGGTTATGTCCATTGGCTTCTTTTGCCAAAGCCAGGCTTAGCATTCTCCACTGAATACATATCTCCATCTCTCATGCTTTCCTTTCCTGCTCCTCCAGTCTCTCCACTAAAGTGCTCTGCTTTGGCAAACTTTGCCTGTCAAAGCACTTCTCTAGTTTATAACCCACATTTCTTCAAACTGTCATTGCTATCTCAGTGTGGGATCCTTTCCCAGTATCTTTATGAAAACTGTCTCCACAGTTACTGTGTGATATGCTGTTTAAAATATCTGCTATTTCTTATGTAATTATTTGCATTGAATATAAAGAAGTGTTGGAACCAAGGCTTAATTCTATCATTCTTCAGCCACCTTTCTTTCTGTATCAGTTCATACTCATCATAACATTTTTCATTTAAATTTTATCTGGATTTATCCAATATGCTATTGCAAATTTCCTTTATAGAATAACTATTAAGGAACTATGTTCTGTAAGAATCCCGCATAACAGTCACCATTAATTTTTTTCTTTTTTTTTTTTTTGTTTTTACCCTTTTGTTTATCATACATATGTTTGAATGCAACATACCATGAAGACATGAATGGCCCATCATTTTTGGAAGGAATTTGGTCTGTTTCTTACTAAAGTATCTTTTCCTTCAAAGACTGAGGAGCTTCACAGTTAGAAATGCTTTAATTTCTTCTTATTTTCATTTTCCATATTTTATTTCATTCATGAAAATTTCTTCAAAGGGCATAAATTACTACTAATATACAAAAAATCTCAACTGATTGTGTACAACTGAAAGACCTTGTTACTTACCTAGATCCTGATTTAGACTGATAGTGGACTAATGCTAGTATTCTCTATCTTATTCAGCATTGTAACACTCTTCCTGACCCTTTCTCTAATGCCTTAGTGTTCCACCTGCACTGAATGACTTCTGAGTGTAAGGGTGATATATCCCCATTTCTTCTGATAGCTATTTAAAAGAGGTTCTGCTTTTATTGCCCATTCCCATCACAGGAATCATAGCACTCCTTACCTCTTGCTATGTCTATTCCATTTTCATTTAACTCAAGATGCTCCTTATTTCCCATTTTTCAGCTTGCTGTTAAGGTATTTGTTAGCAGGAGCACCTAACTTGGTTCACCTGATTTCATGAGAGAAGAAAAACTACATCCTCTGCCACAAAGGTTTTCCCTGAGGATTGTGTATTTTTGGATTTCCTGTAACCTCCTTGCACGCCTCCATTTACTGGTCTATAAAAGGAAGATAATGATGCTCACCCAGGGCTTAATTACATATTGTCAGCAACGTATTCAAGGCATTTGGGGAAAACCTGACTTAGGACCCTTTTTTCTCTTGTGTTTTTTGCCAGGTACCTGAGTTCACTCTGTTAGCTAATTTCGTGCTGGACCTAAAAGGGTTTTCTTTTGTGCTCCTTCTCCTACTGAAGTAAGGCATAAGCGTCTTGATAGACACATCTTTGTTCTTCTGATGCAATGGTATAGTGTCACCAGGACTTCCAAGAATTTTGCCAACAGCAGGGTAATTAAATTTCCTCCTTAAAATGAGGTCCTATGAATATAAAGCCCCCCAGCTCTCCCACAAGAGCCTTTACCCTCTCTCTGACAGACCATCCCATCAGATCTCTCCCTTTTCACCCCATTTGATGAAACATTACTACCTAGTTTGTTACCATCAGTATTTCATGTGCATTACAGGTAGCTTGCTCCAAGCCTCTTGGCTTGTGGGACAAGCCACAAGCTTGTGGGACTGAGAGCATCCTGAACAAAGGTACGTTCGGATGGCAGCACTCAGTGATACCTTTCCTGATGACAGGGACACTGGGGATGCTGCTGAGCACACCCATGAGCACACTAGAGAAGCAGAAGAACGCAGGCAGAAAGCACCATCCTGAGCCAAGTTGCCTGACGTTTCTCCATGGCGCCTTGCTTATCCTTCCCATGCGCCTGTCAGCTTTCTCTTTATGTTTTTTTTGCCTGTAGGAAGAATGGGCTCTGCAAGGCAAAACCTGCTCCTCTTTGCTTTGCAAAGGACCCCACACCACTTATTGCACCCCTCTGCCTTAAGTCAAGGTGACGGAGCCAAAAGTCTCACTCACGGAAACAGATGGTAACATGAGAACATATTTTGTTGTGGGGACACCCCATATTGTGGAGGGGAATGTCGGAAATCAGCTGCCAGCTGACCAGCCCTTCCCAGCTCCGCACCGCCAGCGCCCTGCCCTCGGCTCCCGCACTCACAGCACACAGAGGCAGTAGACTCCCGGGATGCTCTCGCTGTCCCTCAGCAGGTAGCTGCCATCCGTGCCCGCCGCCAGCAGCAGATTCTCCCCAGCCTCTCGGGTGATGGCCCCGTGGTACTCGGGCACTGTGTCCATGCCAGGGCCGTCTCCTGCTGCAGCTGCTCTCCCTGTGCTTGGCGCTTCCTCCGACTGTGCCTTAGCCGTGTGCTCCTCTCAGCCTTCCCGTCTTGGTGGCAGATGTAAACAGGATGTGTTCACACCTCTGAAGCCTCTGCACAGGGTGAGACAGCACTGAGGGAAGAGTGAGGAACGAACAGAAAATTTTTGTGGTTTATTTTTCCTTTACCCCTTTCTGTTTTCCTTTTACGTAGGCTATAACATCCTCACACCATCACAGCTCTCCTGCAGAGGTGTCATTTCACATCACCCTCGGCCATGTGGCTCCTGCTCCTGACTGATGAGGCACACGATGGCCGGGTGGCCAATGGCTGCCCTGGCTGGGACAGGGAGGGCAGGACCAGGGCACTGCTGTCAGCAGCTGTGCCAGGCACTTCTCTCTTCTGGTGTTAGCCCAAGGGGATTATTATCCCCAGCAGGGATTATTTTTTAACCTCTTGTTTTTAAAACCCCCAGAGATGAGACTAGAGGAAGTCAGCTGACCTCACTGTCCACCAGACCACTCACCTCAGGCTGCAGGTGCAAGCACAGCCCCTGCTCCACAGCAGCTGCTCCAGTGCCCACAGACACCGGCCGCAGCTGATTCACCTCATGAGGGGTTGTTTTCAAAGCCTTTGGTGCTGTTTAATCACTGTTAATGTCGGGCTGGTTATTACTCCTGCTTGGAGGCAGGCAACAGCCTTGGCACATGCAAGGAGACCCCTCACATCTTCCCAAATGCCTTCGGTGCCAATGCTGCCTTCATGTGGGGCATGAGCTGGCATCCAAAATCCGGAGCCACGTCTGAAAGAGCCACTTCTCTTCACCTGCTGTGGCTGAAGACATTTCCTCAGTCCACTTGTCCATTGAACGCTCCCACGTGCGGGTCTGTTTGCAAACAAGCCGTCAATGTGCTTTATACCCCCACAGATATTTCCACCCCACAGATATTTCCACCCATGGGAAAACTGAGCATGTTTCCCTGAAGATATGGCCATCAGGTCAGCTCCACGGGGCTGCAGCAAGCTCAGGGCTAAATTCATCCCTGGCATGAGGCTGCCACCCTCCCTCGAAGAGCCATGTTCCCACACCTGTGTGCATGAGCAAGAACTCAGTAAAATACAGCAATAAGTACAGGTCATGGTTATGACCGATTCTTTTTAAATTCAGTATACCAGCAGGACAGGGCAGAATGAAATAATCTCATCCAGGTGCTCACAGATGCTGTGCCCTTGTTGAAGTTAAGGATAGGTGAAAAAATAGCTTTCAAGATATACACAGTTCAGGAACAAAAATTAAATTAAAAAATACCAAAAATAATGGCTGCTCTTTTTAAGTTTCAATCAATCAAAATGTTTTCTCTCAACCATTTCACGGTGCAAGTCTTTACATTTTGATCTTCAATATAGTTTTTCCTTGGAAATATTTTTTTTCAAACTAGCTTTAGTTTTTCCTTTTGAGGGATGGGCATTTCTGATCCAAGAGCCACAGGGTAGCTCGTGCATGGGGCACTGCACAAAGTCGCTGATGGCAATGCTGCAGCGTTTGGAGGCACCGAGAGCCTCTTTCCCCACAGGGAGACCCTGGCAAGTGCTGCCTCCCTGCCTGGCACTGAGAGGCTGAGAAAGCTGCAGAAACCTCAGCAGAACAGAGACTGAAAACTCCCTCCACCAAGTTTACAGCCTTTCTATCTCATTATGCAGGTATTCATTACCCGCTTTATGTGAACCTGGGGACTCAGACATCCTGCTTGGTTTTTTAAACGAGTTGTTAAAGCATTTGCACATAAAGTAGCTGCTGCCTACTGCAAATCTGATTAATGTGGATGGCAACAAGCTGTAAAGCTGCTGCCTATTTCTTCTCATTTTCCAAACTACCTGTGCTCTTGGGGATTTCATCCAACTTTCCCATTTCTTAACCTATTCTCAATATTAATAGCTGATTTCAGACAAGGTATGTGTGTAATTAGCTGGAGAGGAAAACCAGCCAGAATCATTCAGTTTTTCAGACTTCATTGTCCTACTCATCAGATTTCAACTAAGGAAAATCATAAAACTTTTCACACTGAGATCCTCTCCTAATCAGGCTGTCACCACGTTACCCAGCCAAGCTGCATTCTCCAGCACTTGGATGAAGAAGCCTCTATTACTGTAAAACAGCTGTAAACACCCGATTTTGCTAGCCTGGTTAAGAAATCTATGAAACTCCAGCTGTTGAACCTCAGCCCCAGGCTTCCACAGAAATCCCTTTATGGTCCCACAGACTAGGGGAATTGCAGCTTTTAAGAAGTCATGGAAATGTTGTGTTTGGGAACAAGGGACACTGAAGCACCTGTCAGGGACTGAAATGGTTCACGCCTCAAACATTGTTGTGAAGGAGTTTTGCCCATTATAGCAAAAACTGTATGAGGAAGCTACAACCACAGAAGGCCACCCCTCCCTGAAGATGCTTGACTGGAACTTTGGACCTGAGTTAAGGTGCGTAGATAAGATAAAGGGGACACAATTGTTCAGTCATCTCAGGCTGAGGGAGAAGAACGCATCCACAAGAAAGCCAAACCCAGCAGCTGTGCTGAGAATCATCTCTGGCTGGATTTGGGGTGGAGGACACCACAGCCCACAGAGGCCAGGTTTACACAGACTCCCCCCCAGACGAGGATGGGGGGAGGAGTTTTTGTGTGTGCAGTGTAACCTCTGGTCAGAGGCACTGAACACCCATCCTCCCCTACACAAACAGGCCCAGCTGTGAAATCCCCAACCCCACAGGCCACACGCATGGGACACCGTGGGAGGCACCTGAGGGGGTGCCATAATCCATCAAAGACAGCTCAAAGTGCTCCCCAGACTCATTCCTGAGGCTTTGCACTGCAGCACTGCACGTGACTCAAAGTGATGCAGCAGACCCAGAGCCTGCTGCAAGAGACTGTGTCAAACTGCCCCCCTCCCCGGGAGGAGGTACCTGGGCATTCCCACCTGGCCTGAGCATATATTAGTCCATTGGATTCTGTGCTTTTCAGGGGACCCTCACCACCAAGACCAGCTGGAGAGGATCAATGGAACATCGTTGGGATCCACAGAGTGGTGATATGTTCTTTATTCTGTCTCTGTCACTCTCTTTCTGTCCCCCCATCTCTTTTCTATTTCTCTCTCTTCCTTTCTTTTCCTTTCTCTCTCTCTCTTTCTCTCTCTCTTTTTCTCTCATATTTACTATTAAATAAAATCCATACTATTGACTTTGGCATATGGTCTCGTTTGCACCTTAATTCAGGCAGAGGCATTTCTAATAACTGTAAAAACCAGACAGTAACAGCACCAAGCAGTATAAACCAAACCAAAGGACATAGGGGCTTCCTGGGCTGAGAGCAGAGAAACCATGACATGCTAACACGGCTCTGTACCACACTAGTGAGGCTGGAGGAATGCCCCCAAACAGGCCATCCTCACTGCAGTTTGGCATCCAGTCAGACTCATACCGACCCCTCTGGATTTCATCCATTTGATCTTGTGGATCTAAAGCATTGTTTGCCATCCTATTTCACACTGCTGAGTCAGTGTGGTGGGGCTGAGAAGGCAAAATAGAGCAGCAGGCTTGGGAGCACAGGGAAATGAGGGAGATCCAAGGCTCAAAGGGGTGCTGCTCCTGTTGGGATTATGGCCCCAGCACCTTCCACAGAAAATGATGATTTCTTTAAGCACCCAAGCATTGCCCTGTAGGACACTGCACACTTGTCTTGTTTTGTTTGGAGAGTATTCAGCGTATTTTGGACAGCATTGTTTTGTGCCTTCCCTAAATCAGTCCAGCTAGCAATCCCTGCAGTATGCTATAAAAAATTTATCTAAAAAATACATGAAGGAAAGAAACTACTTAAAAGTGCTCTGAAATATTTGGTCATGAAAAACAGGCTTAGACAGATAGGACTGCATAGACCTCTTGGGTCATCGAGTCTAATTCTCCGCTATCTTAGCCAAACACATCATATAGTCCCTTTCAGAAACTCATTTAAGTCCATCTTAAAAGTAGCTTGGGATTTGTTGTTGTTGTTGTTGTTGTTTCCACTGTTCTCTCTGGAAAGCAATTGCAGAACACTGCTATTCTGTTGTTTGGAAACCTGCTTCCAATTCCTATCCTAAATTTATTCATGACCAATTTATGCTCATTTGTTCTTGTGCCAATGTTGTCCTTCAGTTTAAATAGATGTTTTCTCTTCCTAGAGCTTATGCCCATGCAGTATTTATAGTGGCCTCCCTCAGCATTCATTTTGCCAAACTCCTCTGCACTGCAGGCTCTCCCTGTCCATGGTCACTCTAATCATCGTTTTCCATAGTTTCCCAAAACTGAAGCGAATCATTTGTGAATAGTGTGCACTATCCTGTCTGATTTCTTACACTTGCCTCATACACCATTACAGGTGTTTCATTACCCTGGTGAAAATACCTAATTTTGTACGGTCTGTGTTTTCCCTTCCTTGGTGTTTTCTTACCTATGAGCATGTAGATATAGTAGAAACCTGATTAACAATACCCAGATGCATGAACTGGCAGTCAAATCCTTCTGAATTTTGTCTAATTTGTCCTATTCTCAAGGTCACTCAGTTCTTCCTAAATGAGAGTGTTATTTGTCTCTGCAGTGACAGTGCCTCCCTCCCTTATGCCACTGGTAAATTCCATTAGCACATGCTTATTTTTTTATGGGATCATCATTAATTAAAATTGTTAAATATTACTAGGCCCAAGACTGATGTTTGAGAAGCCTCACTACCTTCCCTCAGTACTGATCTCCTCCTACCCTCACGTTCTTATTCACTTTTTGATTTCCGTCTTTGTCTCCCCTTTTAGCTAATAATTTCCCACATGGCACTGTACCAAATGCTGTGCTTAAGTTTAAATAATTAGCTCTAAGCACTTCCTTTGTCTAGAAAAATCAATTATGATGATATTTCAGGTGCCGGAACTTATAGAAGTACCTGAGAAGTAGCAATAGGGAGAGAGAAAATGAAATTACCTGAACACTTTCTAACACCTTTTGAAAGATTGGGGCTGATTTTCATTTTCAGGTGAGCTGCTTCATTCATCCCTAGCAATGACATTTTCATACATTGTTGAATTTTATAACAATTCTGAATATTATAACACTAATGCAAGAGCATCATTAAAATTCTCAGTTATTGTTACTTGACTGAAAATAAGAATGACCTTCAGGACCTTTATGAAATTAATGCTACTGCAGAAATGTTATAGGAAGGCCTTGTATAAAGGGCTATAAAGCAAGACAAAAAGCAAACTACCTGCATTGGTAGTTTTGCTGATACAACAGTGTTACCATAAATGCCATCCCTGCAGAAGTACTGAAAAAGCAGCTTCAAAATTAGGAGCTTTTTGTAAAGTTTTTGACAAAATATCTAACTGGTAAAATGCCACATTAAAACATAGCTAACTTTAAGTATGATTTTCACTATTTCATGTCACTTTTATTTTTAGAGTAATCTGAAAAAATATTCAGAACTGTATAGAATAATATCTGCAGAGAGATATTTGCTATTCACATAAGAAAATAATGCTGAGATTCAGAAAAACACTGGTTATTTTAGAGTATCTGCAGAGTCACCATTATCGTGTTTCCTTTTTGAGCTGAAATGAAAGAGGTTGAGAAAAGCAGGCTACAATTAGCAAATGTGTAATTAGCTGCAAGGTTCTGGGCATCAATGCAGAAGGAGAATACAAAGAACTTGTGGCTTAAAATTCACAGATAAGCATGTATTTATACAGCCTCCATGTTAGTCATCATATTCTATGTGTGCTGCTTGGGAAAAAGGGGGCAGAAATGGAAGATGGTTATAATAAATAGAGTTTGGATGTAGGTGTGGATTCCAGCTTTATATTCTGGGACACACACGTCGTTCACATTGAGAAAAGCCAACCTGTGTTTAGCCTGGGGAAAAGGAGGGGGCCTTCTTGCTCTCTACAACTCCCCAAAAGGAGGGTGACAGAAGGTGAGGGTCAGTCTCTTCTCCCAGGTAACAAGTGACAGGACGAGAGGAATGGCCTCAAGCTGCACCAGGGGAGAGCTAAATTAGATATTAGGAAAAGTTTTTCGTGGAAAGAATGGTCAAGTCTGATTGGAACAAACTGCCCAGGGAAGCGGTGGAGTCACCATCTCTGGAAGTGTTCAAAAAATGTGCGGACATAGCACTTGAGGACATGATTTAAATGAGAAAAAAATGGTGGTACTGGGTTAATGGCTGGATTTGATGATCTGAAAGGTCTTTTCCAACCTTGACAATTCTATAATTCTACAAAAACTACTTAAATCTTTGGGTAGTTGTGAGGGTGGTTGCAGATCTGGGCTTTTGCCCCCTTTAAATGAAATGTATAGCCTAGGGAAAAAGCTCATTACCTCAGAATATTCAGTCCCCAAGGTGCACATTAGCTACTGTGAGAATTTCTGTACGGTGCTGAGAACCTGAAAAAATAAACTTTCTCATCACCTGGAAATTAGGTGTTTGGTGCCATCAATCAGAACTCATTGTGGAGAAGAACGGAGAAAGCAAAAGGTTATGGACCTTTATGAATGAAACTCATCAATATTTGTCTTCTGAGCACAGGTAAATGCCCGCAATACCAGAAATGACGACATTTCACTGAACTTTAACAATATTATTTCCTCTGTGTGACCTCACTGCTTACCTGTGCAGTTGTTTTGAATGCTTTATGAGTGAGATAACACTAAAATTGAAAGCTACATAATATGGGTGAAATTCATACTAAAAGTTATCTGTGTTTTAATGCGGTTTCTTTTGCCGGTTAATATTTCGAACACCTTCTTTCTCCAGAAGCAGTGCAACAGCAGGCTATTTTGCAGGTGCATGTGCACTGCCAAGCAGAGATGCTGTTTGTGATAATATCAGCATAAGAAAATCTACTTACACAAGCTTGAACCTTTTTAGCTTTTGCTATTACTCTTTCACAACTCCTTCCCGTAAAATTCGGCAATGCGCGGGCAGTCATCAGCATTAGGCACCCAGCTGCTTTGAAGCCCAGGACCTCCATGTCTTTATGATTTAGCTGAACCAACTTCAAAGCTGACAGGGCTAAATCACATCAGGGTACTCTCAGGGCAGAGCAAATGTCCACGCGGGAGCTCTTCCGGGATGAATTCCTGTGCGAGCAAGTCTGGAGTTGAACATGAAGCTTTAGAAACTAGATTTTCACACCACACACACACAGAAGTTAAAGCTGATTTGCTGACATCCCGTCCAAGTTTCTAGTGGATATTTATCTGAATTACAACAGTACCATGTAATTAGGCATAAATAAGGGCCTTTGTTCTGGAGGGGAGGAAAGTTTATCAATTCTGAACCATATGCAATTGTGTGTCTAATCTCTGCCTGCAATTATTTCAAATGCAGATCCAGATGATAACATTTATATTCATTCTGAGATTCATTGAGTTTGAGGCCAGAAGGGATCATTATACCATCTGGCCTGACCTCCTGGATGCCACAGACCATTACATTTCCCCAATTACCTCTATATCGAGTCCTGTAACATGTGTTTGACTAAAGCACAACTATTTTTGACTAAAGCTTATCTCCCAGTAAGACACCTAGTCGTTATTTGAAGCCATCAAGAGGAGAGAATCCACCACTTTGTGAGTACTTTGTTCCACTGGCTAAGCACGCTCACTATTAAAAATGTAGGTCATGTTTCCAATTTGAATGTGTCTGGCTCCAGATTCCATCCACTGGATCTCATTACACTTTTCAGAGCTAAGTCAAAAAGCCCTTTTGACACCCATTATTTTTCCCCTGGTTAAGTGTTTATTCCCTGGAGTCAAGTCACCTCTCAAATATTTTGTTTCGTTTTGTTCTGTTTTTTTCTAATAAGCTTCGGTGAACTCTGAAAACTCACAGGGCAAAGTGGTTTTTGCAGTCCTTCTTTGTATCTTTATTTTACCTGGTATCTCTTTCAACAGTGCCCAGATGTTTCTCGTGGTGCCAACGATGCACGCAAAGGAGCACAGGAGTCTCTGCTGCCCTGGCAGCACGTCCTGACCTGCTTTCCTGTTAGGAACTTCTGGTCTGTAATGAAGTCTCTCCTTCCCAGTACACAGCTGTAGGGTGAGGCAAACGACACTGTGCTGAAGGTTCGTAAATACAGAATTCAGTATGTACCAGTTGATCCCAATGGGACCGGTTTATTGTATAATCCAGGTTTCTTTTATGACTGTTCTCATCTCAGCATCCCACACTATCAATTTGTAGTGATGCACAAACAGCTTCCCCTGAAACCAAACGTTGCTCATGGCAAAATAAATATGTGCGCTGTGCACATTTCTGTGTCCAGCTAGAGTTTCTAATATTTTGAGATTCCAATCATAAGTCTACCTGTAAGAGCACAAAGGGAAAATATATGGATGGGAGGTGTTAAGTTTTAGGTTGTTTATTAACCAAGTTTAAATTAACTTTGAACAGATAGTTCAGTACAGCCCAGCACGTGTTATCTCACTGCACTGAGATTTTTCATTTCGTGAATTGCTCAAAATCTATTGTGGTGATGTTCTATTGGTCCCAGCACAGAGAAACACAGACACACTGGCACTGAGTATTTTACATAGAGACCACACTAACTGTGGCCCTCATTGCATGCTTACTTCACATACCAGGCTGTCACCAAAACAGACACAATCTCAATAAGGAAAAAAAAACATATTCTGCTTATACTAATTTTTCTTGGAAAGCTTTGCCTTAGTATTTTGGGCACAGCTTGCTTTTCTGGCCTACATCACAGATTTCAGCAATAAGAAAAATTATATTTCTATACAAAAAAACCCACAAAACCAAAAAGCCCAGAACTTATGTGTTCATGTATACACACACGCACACACATGCACACATGCACGTTATGTATTTTAAAATAGCTATGTATATTAAATTTCTTTTCTTTTTTTACCACATCCTGAAAAACGCCCTCATTAAGTGTTATCTTTTCTCACTGATGAAAGACTGCAATAGACTTATTTTGCTTCAGCCCAAGCCAGAAATCTTGCATTGGACACAATGTCAGGCCATACCACCTGCTCATAACCTACACTGATACTAAGATGACAGTAGTTCCAATCCTGTTCTGATTGAAATCAACAGCAGAGCTGCTCTGCTTGTAATTAGAGCATGAGTAGGTGAAATTTCCCTCAACAAACAACAGGAAACGTGGGGTTTTTTGGAGAGCAGCTATCCTTAGGCAACTACCTAGCATTCGAGCACAGATTAGCAGAACACTGCAGATCTGGCATCTCCAAGCAGGACAATGAAAGTCTGTGGGTGGAGTACACCCACGTCCTTTTAATTTCACTATTGATCACAGACTCAAATATACTGAGAGAAAAGAGCAAAAGAAATTGAGCTGGCCAAGACAACATTTATATGCCACAAGAGACTCTTACTCCTTGTATCACTGTCACAGCTCTGTGCGTTTAAGGCCATTCCCTGAGGCAGATGAGGGTTTTTCAAAGGTTAGAAGCTAAGTAGATGAAGTCTGGGTGACACAGAGGATCCACATAACTCTGGGTCACTGCTTTCAATCTGTACCAGATGGGTCCCCTCCAAGAGCCAGCCCGCTCATGCAAGTGCCTGCAGGAAGCCATTCCCCTTGGCTGGCATGCCTTGGCAGCCCTGTTGGTTGGGAAGCCTTGTCCCAGGCATGGCTGACCCCTCCGTGTCAGAGGCAAGGTGAGCCAGAAGGACAAAATGAGGAAGAGTGCATAGGATACAAACCTGTCAGAGTTCAAGAAGCATTTGGACCACACTCTCAAACACATGGTGTGATTTTTGGGGTTGTCCCACGCAAAGCCAGAAACTGGACTCAATGATATTTGTGGGTCCTTCCAACTCAGGATATTCTATTAATCCATTCTATGATTCTGTGGTGGCTTACTACTGTATTTTAAGATAAATAAAACTGTGTCAAGCACAAAGCCACACAGTCTTCAAGGCTGAAAGGGAAGCCTTCGCCTTTGCCTCCCTTGATGTGTCTCTTGGCCTATGGGTAATAAAATTTGAGATGGCAAAGGCCAGTGGGGAGCAAAAAAAGCTAAAAGCACAAAAAATGTCATCCTCCTTGAGTCAAACGGGAAGTTTAATTTGGAGCTGAAACCTGCTGCTTGACTTGCCATAACACACCCATGAAAGGTTGGTAGCAGGTCTATGTAGGTGGATCCCAAGTCAGAGCCTGGGTAGAAATTCCCCATGAGGCTGCTGCCCCTGAGGGGTTGGCTCCTTAAAAGCAACTATAAAGTATACTTTGAGTACTTGAGTCGTGTTTTATTTGGACGTAGTCACCATGGCTTTCATGGGGATGGTGTCTAAATACCCTGACGGTGTTTGGGGACAGCATTTTCATCCTGACCTCCCTGACCTCCCCGCCTGGGTAAGACCACATTCCCCTCTCCCTGGGACCTTAAATCTGCAGGTACTGACAGTCATTTTGCTGATGGAACCATCACCTAAAATACCACTGAAAGCCCTCACTTCTAGTGGTACAAGGAAAATGTGTATGAAAAAATGAGAGACTAGATTGGTTAGATACTTTGTTTTTTGCCCAGTGCTTATCACAAATCCCCTCACAGCAAAAACGTTAGCTGTGTCGGAACAATTTGCACTCAGGCTTTCCAACCTGTAGTTCAAAAATGTAAACATCAGGCCATTAAGATTTAATTGCTTTTTATATTCTCCATGGAAGCTTTTACTATGAACTATTCATAAGCACGCTCAGGGTTGTCCAAAAAAAACATTAGGGCTTTCCATACAGAGGAATGAATGTGCTCAGGAACATCTTCAAGTACCAGGTTGCAGTGAGCTGCCCTCAGAGAGATCCCAGTCCTCTGGAGACCCCAGCCCTCCAAAGAGACCCCAGCCCACTGGTCTGGGGCAATCCAGTGGCAATGGGACACTCAGGGACCACACTGGAGCCAGGTGAGGAAACAGTGCCAGTCGTGTGGGTTGCAGCAGGCACATCATTCTATTGCTGCTAAATGTAGGTGTTTGACTTCAGTTTCCTGCTCTTGTTTGACAGTTAAAACAGGCAGAAATCTCTGACCTGAATTCTTTTCCTACCTTAGAGAGCTTCTCATCAAATATGAAGGGGTTTTCCCCCACCTGGATACTGTATTGCAAACCTTAAAGTAAAATACAATTCTGATTTTAGTTTCATTTAATTAGTTTTTACATAAATACTTCATTAAATACTTGCCTTCTTGTGTTGTTGAAACACTTTCTTTACTATTCTTCCACAATATTTTCACCTAAAATTTCTAATAGACAATAGAATAAACCTGGCAGAATTTAGGGCATTCTTTTTCATAACTTTTCTAAAATTTCCTCTGTTTTTACAAAAATTGCAGCAAAGTAAACGTAACTTCTATATTCTATAATAACATGTACATACTTTAACTGAAAAACTACTGAGCAAATCCTGAGTGAAAAAAAGGAAAAACTAATAAAAGGCAAGAAATGAGACAATTCTAGATAGTATGTTGCATTTCATAGAAAGAGGGGACAGTCACTGAAAAAAACCAAAATATGCTTTTTCCTTTACTAAGCCATGTCCTGACTACAAGCCAGCGGAAATGTTTCTCTTAACTCCCAGGTATCTGAGGTCAGATAATTTCATGGAGTATCACATTTTTAGCCCATTCCTTTCTTATCAGTTTTACTCCCTGGAACAAGTCACATCTCTCATTAGTAAGAGTATATAAATGCCCCCGTTTTGATTAAGGTCTAACTAGTAACAATATAACCATAGGTTTGAAACCCTTCCAATTCAGCATCTGTAACACATTCACCTGCCTTAATTTTCAAAAAGAAAGACCAGAGCCTTTTTAAAAAGTCCCCATATTCCTAATTAGTGACAAAAAGTTAAAAGTAACTTTCATGCAGATATGATTATGTACTGTCTTTACATGTGCTAAAATGTCATACTTCACTTCCAATGGCAAATCTAGGTAGAGACAAAGTATTTATAGCAACACCATAAAAAAAAATCATTATCCATTTGTTCTACACAGTTGGTGCCCCATTAATGCAGTATATTTGCTGCTGCCTTGATTAGGGGAAATCTAATAACATGAAACTAGATCACTAATTTTTGACCTCCTACTTCTCAGTTTCCTTCACGGAGTAAAGAGCTGTTTTACTGAAACCTTTTTAAATTATATTCATTGAAAATTATACAGTAAAACTCTTTCAGCAGATTATTTCTTCATAGAGAAAGTGTGAAAGTGTGAAATTACCTAAGCCTAGAGCAGCATTGGGAACAATGCAATGAGTCTTTAACACTGCAATCCCGTTCACCTGCTTGTAGAGATCACCATTTCTCCAGAAAATAGCCCCCACTGGTCTACAATGTGCATCCATCTTTTTATCACCCACAGGCAACACTCGTTTCCCTCCCTTTGGTGCATTTTCCCTGGCAGTGCAAACTGCTTTTCCACTGTCCCTCTTCCCCACACTGAACATTACCTCCCACACCTTCACTGAGCTCTCCTCAGCTTCAAAGGAACAGAAACCTCCCAACAGCTGTAAGAAATAAAGTCAGTCCTCCAATAATAGCTCCTGGTCTAGTTGAACTGGTGGCAATACTGTATTTTTTCACTGCATTCATCTTCCCTGGTGCTTCCCCTACGACACACCACATGTCCCACTGTGAGAGATGCAGTCAGGCTGAGCAGACACCAGAGGCAGGAGAGGGTGAGCAGAGCTCAAGAACCATTGTTTTCACTAGTCCTACCTATTAAAAAAAATCCTTTTCTAGTTCCTCTCCAAGCTCTGTCTAAGCACTACGGGCAATTAAAGGCTGACTACATGGGAGAGGACTTAATTTTGCAAGAGAACAAGTAGAATGGTGATATCTCTCATGAATTAAAACATCCAACAAAACCAGTGCTGGGCACATGTCCCTCACCTTCCTGAGTATGTTCTGTGCAGTTAGATAAAACCGAGCTCAAAATTGCATCCAGGGCAATGGATAAAGATTTCTGTATCACCACAGACTGCAAAAGGAGAGCATTTTGGGTTAAACAATTCTGAGAAATATGTGTTTGAGAAATAGTTTCAGATCCCTCCATGTACGATGCAAGACATGGTCTTGTATATACAGTTCTACTAAACTTTTATCTCGCATACAGACTTCGATCATCACGCAGCAGCTGTTTCCAGCACCTATTCGTATATGTGAGCCTATGGCATGGTCAGTTTCCAACAGGTACTTCAGAGCCACAAGCTCAGCCTGATTTTATAGCCTGATCTGTAACGATCGCCCTGCAGCCCATGTCACTTTATATGAAGCCTGAGAAATTATTTTCACTATCAGACAACTTCATGACCTTGTTTAAACCATTCTTTTGTTTCATTTCTTCCTCTTCATTTCAAACACTTTTTTTGGTCCTATTTTTTGTGCAGGTCTTTTCTAAAGATGACATGAAGCACAATGCTGCAGCTCAAATACTCAAGACACATCTGCCCTGGCTGCTGAGAGGTGCTAATCTACAACATCCTCTTGACTGCCTGGCAGGATATGCAAGAAGAAAGGACCTCAGGTTCCAGATCAACTACCAAAAAATTAATAGTGGCCCAAGTATTATCCAAAAATTGGAAAGGTCAACAATCCCACCCTAAATGTGTCTTTTTTTTCTTGAAGCAGCAGTTTAGGACATAATTTGCTGACTATCATAATCATAATCTTATTTAAATTGAATTCCTCCTGAATGTAATTTACCGCCAAAGTTTATTGAGCTTATTTTAACACCATAGCGGGAGATTAAAAATTAAACTATCATTTCAACTATTTTTATAAAGGTTACATTAGTACTTTTCATTTCCTTATTGCCTTACTGAATGTCAGGGTGCAGAGCACTCAGCGAAGCCTGACAGTGCCTAAGAGACATAAAGGTCATGCCATGTACATTTGCTTCAAAAGTTCACCTTTGCTTTGCCCGGAAAACTACTCACAAAACTACTGCCTACAACAAAAATAAATACAAGAGGAGGTCATCCACACCCAGAGCACCAGACAGACTGCAAGAAGCTCTGACCTGGGGAAATCCACCCGTACTCAGAACTATCTTTCCATTTTTTGTTTAAGTGATGTTTTAAATTCAGACACAGAGCTCACCTCTGCCTGCATGGAGCAATATGATTACACCTTCTCATTGCAGCTGGAACATGAGGAGTTTGACAGAGCTCATTTTGCTCCTCTGAGCCCTGGGATTCTTCTGAGGGCCAGAACAATAATAAATATTAATATCATGCAAATTAATTATTACCAATAATAAAACACACGATAGGTGATTACATAATAGGTGATAACAGAAATTAATTAATATTAAAGAATGTGTCTGCCCTGGTCTTGCCCCAAGCACCCACACACACCTCTTCATTGTTATTAGTGTATCTTAATATAATAATTTAAAAATTAATTTAAAATTAGCATAATCAGTTGAAAACATTTTTTGTCCACTTCAAAGTAACAAATATTTCATAGTAGCATTTAAATTGAATTGAAACATGAAGTATTTGGCTAACAGGGCTCTTAAACTTTATTAGAGGTTAGTGCATCACTTTTACTGCTGTTGCAGTGTTAATCTCAGGGGTCTTTTCAGAAGCTGCTCTGAAGTCATTACTATCTGCAGAGGCTTAAAAATTTAGGATGAGAGCAGAAGCAGAGTGGGGGGGTGGGTAATTTCTGACAGGACGAGGAAAGTAATGTTATGGGATCCAAGCCCTGAGGGCAGAGGGGCCATTGCCACCACCCAGCCACCCTTGACGCAGGGCACTGAGAGCCCTGGGGCAGCACCACAGAGCCCAGCAACAAACCCAGAGCTTCCCAGGACCTGGCTTTAAAATAAAAAAGGCATTAGTGAAAGTGTTCATGCTGTGGAAGGTGTAAAATGTTGAGACACTGGGGCTCCTAGTTGGATGAGCTTTTTGTCACTTCTCCTCCTGCACAATCATCACAGGTGTAACAGAGAGCAGAAGGCAGAAACAAAGGAAATTCCTCACAACTGGCTGAGAAAAATGTCCAGCAAGATGTCAAAATCCACCCAAGGCCAGGCAGCATTTCAGCTCTTCAGCCTTCCTATGCACTGAGGCTGCCTGTCCATCTCCACCACATGCCTTGAGTGGTCCCACACCTTGCTCTGTACATTGTGCGGTTTACGTTAGTTTATTTTTAATTCCGTTTCCATGAGGTTTGACACAAACACATAGGTGATCAACTGTAAAAGCGAAGCGTTGCACAGCCCTGTGAAAACCAGAGCACCGCAGTCTTTAGCACGTTCTGCCCAAGGCAGCACGGGAACCTCCTGCACCACACCGTGCTTCAGCTGAACCAAACTGGGCTGCTCTTGACATGTGAGAGGTTTTCTCCTGTGGGGAGAGAGTATAATGCTCTGTATTTCTCATTATGTCTTTTTTTGTCTGTTTTCTTCTTTATCCGATTTATCTATTTTTCCTCCCTGTGCTTCTACATAAACTTTCTAGGGCCCTGGGCATCTCTGTACATTGCCAGGTACAATGGCCTGCAACTCTTGAATGCGCTTAAACTTGAGAAGTTTATTCTCAATTTGAGATCCCATTTAAATCAAGACAATTTTTAGACCAAGAAGTCTTTCTCTTGAATTTGCAATATATAAAAGTCCTATCAGTGAACCACTCGGGCCTGGTAGAAATGCACAAGCCAAAAAGCTACAGTTCTGTAGGTGCTTTTTCTCCTGTGCTATTTGTTCTTCATTACAAGAATGCAAAACACTGGAAATAAAAATGAAGAAGACAAATTAGAGTCTGGTTAGCAAGGGAGATATAAGCTAATACCAGTCACTGTTATACTTCTGTACACTCCTTAATGAATCAATGCTGGCAGGAAAAAGATTGCTGGTGCCTGAGGTATTTAATAACAGTGTGTAACATAACATGCATTTCCCTTTAGGTGTCACTCTAAAAAGTTGGTATGGACAATTTCTGTTGCTAAAGTAATGAGAGCAGAGGGTGATGCTGTCAAGATGAGGAATTTTGGCAGCACTGTGTGAAGCTGCACGCAGGCAGGCAGTTTGTCACGCAGCTGGGCAGGACTTGAGGGCAGGAGAGTCACGCCAAGGCTGAGGGCAGCAGTGTCCTCCCCACCTTGGGCACCACCGGAACCCCTGCACCACCAGCAGCTCCAGGGATGTCGGACAGGTTTAGAAATGAGCACGGGAGCTGCTCAAGCAAGAGGTACTGAAAGCATGCAAGCGTCAACTGCTCCCCTCAGAGCCCACACAGCTGGAAACAAAAAGAGAAGGAACACGAATAAAATGCAGTGCATGAAACTGCCTCCTGTCAGCAGAGATGCTGCAGGTGTTGCAATGCACGACTCACAGCTAATAGCATTAACCTGAACAAACCCCTTAATATTTGGCTCCATCTTCATCACATCTCACATATTCCCCCCACCTTGGGCCCTCGGACTTTCCTTTGGCCTCCACCTCACAGCTTCTCCTGTGCAAGTTTACCTGGGGAAGGAGCCATCATTCCCACTCATCTGTGGCTGCCTCCTGTATGTCCAGGTCTGCTCTCCAAAGCATCCTCATTGGTACGAACAGCATGTAATCAGCAGTGAAAAACTTTAGGATTCATTTTAGGGAAGTATGTAAGGCCTGAACTGTATTATCTCATCTGGTAATTAATACTGTGAAGAGATCCTGTACAGTGTAACAATAACTATAAAATTGCTTCAGCTACATGGGATGCAGAGAGAAGAAATTACACGATATGAACATTATTATTATTTTTGAGTTTTTTGACATTTGCTTCTGCTAAAACATGTAACATCCTTCACGAACTTATTTCCTTTCAAAATTACTTCTTGGCAGAAAAAATGGTATTAAAACTCTAAAAGGGACGTCACATCATTTCAGAATGAGTCAAGGTCAGCCAGTTCCTTCTTTAAGTATGAAACTCCACACTGCTCCCTGCCAGCTGGGGAGAAGCTGCCTGCACTCTTCTGTCTGCCCCATTCCATGTCTGGGCAACGAGAGAAAACAAACAAGAGAAAATGAGAGGGTGCGGCATGGTACCAGAAATGCCAACTGACCTGGTGTTGCAGGGGATCAGGTTTAAAGACTAATTTCTTAGGAGCTGCAGTGAGAGAATCTTAATCAGATCGGGATGGCAAAGGAGCATTGCCCTGCCACAAATCTCCAGTGCTCTTTCAAATATCAGTTCCACAGTGACAGTAACTGCAGCCACTGGTTTGTGTCCTTTGATTATAAGCCAGTTTATACAATTAATAACGCATCCCTGACCAATCAACAGAACGATCCGTCCTTGCCCCTGGGTACTAATCATGTGTCAAGACAATTAATTGCAGAGATGTACTACGTGAGGAAGGTTGCCCTTAATGTAAAATGTGGCAATTTTTCTGAAGGGCCCAATGCAACAATCATCTGAATATCCCTCCTTACAGTAACGCTACCCTCTCTAAATGAGAGAGGAGAACTTACTCAACATGAGACCTAAAAACAAACCTCCCTCTGGGTTCAAGCCCACGAGATCCGGAGCACCCTGCCACCTCCCGCTGAGCAGAACCACGCTCTTCAGCAAAGGTTACAATTTTCCACTTACATTGGATCAAAAGTCCCTGAATGGCTAAATTTAAATGCTGATCACTGCAAAGGATTTTCAAGAAGTGTTTTTTTTTTCTCCCACCAACTTTCCTAGTTCACAAGAAGCATTCCTCTCACAGAAGCCTGGTCTGGCACCAGGGAAGGCTTGCCATTGATTTTCATGGAAATATGATCAGATCTCCCAGTATTCACCATCTTACTGGTCTGTAATTGGGTGCAAATGAGGGGAGCCAGCAGGGAGCCTGAGGACATAGGTTTGGGCATGCAAATGAGTCCATAGGTCAAAGTACTCTTTGTTTCACTTTGTCTACTCCTTCTCTTCTTTCTCCAAGGGAAACGGGAAAATCAAACTGGTCTGCGCAAGGAGGGCCAAGTCCTCTCCAGTGACTCCCTCCTTGCTTCAGCCTCTTGACATCTGCTCTGGCACTGCTCCACACTGTCACCTGTCCGGGGACAGCTTTCTCAGGAGAGGAGGACAGCTCATATGATGACGATTAGACAAGGAGCAGCAACAACCTCTTTGCCCCATCTGCAACCTGGATGTTGTCAGGGTCCTTCCTTCTGGGTGGGAAGCAGCCCTGTCAGCAAGAACCATGGCAGAGCCTTGGTGACTGGGAGTCATGATCTCCTCACTGCCTCACCTTGTCTTTCGATTTTTCACTTTGACTCATTGCTCCCAGTCATCCCTGTCATCAATAATAAGAGGTGCTGAGGCACATTTTACAAATGCGTGTGCTTAATCATCTTGATATCTGAGAGGAACCTTGTAGATAAGAGCTTTTATCTCCTTTTCACAGTGGCAGTGTGAACACTCCAGGCCTGCACAGGATGACTGCAGCCACATGAGGTTCATGCAGCAGCATGCATCCCCTCGTGCAAAAAAAAAAGAGGAGAAAAGCCCTTCCAGTCTGCACGGGGTGGATTTAACCTCATGCACCACTTCGTGTTCTGGTGAGTCCCACCAAGTCTGTTACTGTAGACTCAAGGTAACCTTCCCCCACTTTGATGTAGCTCTCCTTGGCTCATCCTTACCAGGAAAGGACACAGCCAGCCTTCCTGGCTACTTTGGTACATGCCATTGCAAGTCCACCCTGCCTGGAACGTGTGGCTCTCCTCATCCCACTGGGAAAGGCCACCTGTCCCCTCGCCATTGGTTTCTTTCATGTACGACAAATTGTACTTATAACAGGAGAGCCCAGGCAGAATTCCCCTGAGAGTCTAAAATGACATTTCTCAGGATCTGACAATAAAACACCACTTGTGCTCTGCCTCTCATCTGTTCACCCTTTCAGTTAAGCTTTCACCCTGTGCATTAGAGAAATGAGTCATCTTCACCATCTCTCATGCGCTCACATTCACAGTACCTTGCCTTAATCTTCGGTTTTTCACTATCACCTGAAATATATGCTCTTCAATATCTAATATTACTTTATGGGGAAAAACCACTAAAAAATAAATCACAGTTATAACGAGAAGCTTCCAAAGACTCTAATCCTAAAATGCACTCTTATAATAGCACAAGGGAATCTCCACGCTCAGTATTAAAAGGATAATTTTTCAGTGCATCCCCAGTTTCCCAGATACACACAGCTCTTCATTTTCACCTGCAAATGACTCCATACATTAACAGAGAGACAAAACTCAATCAAGCATGTCTGCCATTGCGATTATGGCCTGGCTGTAAAGCAATATCACAGAATGGGAGAGGACCATGATATACCTACCATAGCTTAAAAGCCTTCTTCATTGCACCAGATTTACATAACTTTATGCAGTGTTGTAGATTAAAGGTTCAGAAAAAATTCATATTTGCCTAGAGGGATGGGAAATGAGCAAAGCGGTGACACTGGAGGTAGTTTATCATTTGAATTGGGTTTTGCACCTGCAGAATTCCCCTCTTGCTTTTTGGCAACACCTTGTGGCTTGCACAGACCAAATAACTGTAAGGGACTATTTGTGTCTTTGTATTTTCTATCTAATAAAAAATAATTGTAAGTTGTAAAGACTGAATTAGAGACCTCAGTGGTTTTAGGTTTTGACTCAAGCTGTGGAGTTCGGTGAAGAAAATGCAGCCCTTAACTCCACACCAAGAAAATACACCAAGCTTCTCGTGGTCTCTGCTTGAAGATCTTCCAGAGTTACTTTAGCGTAGCTTCAAAAAATCGCCCCCAATGGCAATTTTAGAGCCATATCTATCAATTCAGGCCGCCATGTACAGCCATTTGCAAATTCTGACATGCCCTCAAATCCTAAATCTGACTTAAAACTTCTTCAAGCAGTTTCTGACAGTTTAAGCAAAAATTGTGGACTTTTGAAATGAAAACTGAAATTCTCACTCTTGTGAAAACACTAAGTGATATGAGAGTTGACACGCCAATCATCCTGGCTCTGGAATGAGCGTTCATGCTTATTTTACTGGGAAATGAGCAGGCGTGCAAAAGCTCCTGCTGAGCCCTTGCACCTGCAGGAAACAAAACTCTCCAGCAGTCACAAGAACCTGCCCCAGTTCTGCTGCAGAGCTGCTGCGTTCAGATTGCTGTGGCCCAGGCAGAGCATGGTTGGGTGATGCTGCACGATGTTCCCGAAAGAAAATGGGCACAAATCACAGAGTCATAGAATCATTTAGGTTGGAAAAGACCCAAAGATCACTGGGTTCAACCACCAACCCACACTGCCAAGTCCACCACCAAACCATGCCCCTAAATCATGGCAGAAGTCTCTCCACACTGGCAAACTGAATATGCTTTGAAAACTCAAAATAGCCAGCCCTAATTTGGTCAAATCAATGCAACCAAAGGTAGTGTGGAGACTCTCAAAAAGCTGATCACATTTTCTAAGGAATGGCTGAATCATGCCATTCTTAGAGACAAAACCACAGCAATTCTTGGCAGTGTGCAACTTGTTCCTATAAGGGCAAGGGAAAAACCCGGGGCCAGGGCTGCCTCTTCAGGGTAGCTGGTCAGGGGTGCTGATTTTTGTTCCTTATTATGAAAACTCTCTTTTGCCCTCTTCAGTCGAAGACAGAAATTTGATGTTATTTCATTTTGTCTTTTTCCCCAGATCCTGATTCTTCGAGGCTAAAGTTGAGCTCCCTGGAATGACTCTGGAGCTGAAACATATACCTAAGTACTTGGCTAAATCAGTCCCTCTTGACCTATAAGGGGGAAGATATTCAGGCTTTCTAATCCAGCAACACAGCAGGGAAACTGCTTGTCTCTGTGTGATTGTGTAATTGGTTTTCAAAGAGAGAAGTGAGTTTCTCTATCCACATTGCCCTAACAAACCTCAGAAGTCACTTTGGTCTTCCAGCCTAACTTTCAAGATTATTTGTTATGGATAAAACAAAAGACACTTCTATTTCCATAGCTGACAAGCTTTGCCTCAGGGCATGCATTTATTTTCCATGCTGTTGATCTCTTCCTCCCTGTATCAGGCTAATTCATCAGATTAATAAAGGACGATTTAGCTTCCTGCAGGGTGTTATTGATCTCTCAGGGAACGTGGCAGTTGTTTGCTATGCCACCTTTCCCCTGAGCAAAGGGAATGATTTTTAAATATTTCTAATGCTTCAAGGCTACAGCTGGCTCTCACCAAGCAGCTACAGAGGAGAAAAAGGCAGCAGCAAAGGGGAAATGTAAAATGCATCACCTGAATCCCTCTCTCCCTGCCTTTGTGCTCATCAGTGTGTCCAGAGCACACAAAGCCCCAGCAAGGAGGTGGGAGTGAGCACCTGGCTCCAACAAGAGGCTTCAGGAAGACAAGGCACATATGGGTTGAGCTGGCACACATTTCGTCCACCCACGCCAGGCATTATTTGAAACACACGGCACAGTTCATAGATTATCAGGTCAGAAAGGCCCCCTATACCAGCCCTGTCTCAGACCCCGCTAGGTTCTGTTTCAGAAATCTTCATGTGTCATCCAACATAGAAACAAGAGTGTCTCCTTACCAGTGCTGGAATTCCTCCCTTTATCCCACCATAATCATTCCTTTACCTTCAAGCTACAGTGCTGGATGAGGAGCTTTAATTCTCCATAATCTCTCCGTTGTTCTCAGGCTCCCTGCTTGTCTGGGCAGCAGTCCCTGTCCTGCAAACACAGTCTGGCTCCTGACTTCCAGGATGCAGGGTTTGATGCTTGACATTATTAAAGAACAAACAAACAAACCAACGCTGTTTATTTTTTCCAAGCTAGAAAGCCCAAATGTTCAGTCTCAGTGACTTACTACTTCATTCTTCAACGTTCTTCTGATTTTGTGTCATCTGTGGCTACTTCATTTTCTCCCCAAAACCACAGACAGAAGTGTTAAACTGTGACAGAGCAAGACCTGAGCCCCACCAGAGCTAGGCAGACACAAGCTCCCTTGCTCCCCTGTTTGCAGCTCTGTTGTGAGGCTTGTAAATCCCTTGCCTTGAAATCCACTCAGTATGTACTACATTAACTTTATATAATTCTAAGTCCTTAATCAACAGTTTTGAAAAATCAAATATCTTTGTAAATTACAACTTTATTACCTTTAGCAGTCTAATTTGCAATCTCATTAAAAAGATATGAAGTTCTTTTCCGTAACCCTACAGCGAATGGAATAACTTGGAATAGGTCCCCATCTTTCATTAGTCATACCCTTCCCTGTGCTGTTCCATGTATGTCCGGTGTTAAGCTGGGCTGACCTCAGCTAGTTTCCAAGCTTGCTTTCACTGCTGCCCATCTGTGATGGCCCAAGCACCACTGACAATCATTACGACCACTTCTGAGAGCTGTGTGGCCAGTATCAGTGACCAGTGGTGGCCCGTGCTGCTGCTCACTCAGGGTCACCGTGGGACACTCCATCCTGCAGTATGACCACAGCTGAAACTGGTTTCCCCCAAACATGACACATTTATTGAACGTTTCTGCAAGGATCAAGTGCCTTTTCTGCATTATCAAAAGACCTTTTCTGCAGGGCTCAGCTGGTACCTGACAAAATAAATGCCTTTTCTTCCCAACATATTCTGAAAATTACTGAGCTCTGTTTGTATCATTTTCCTTCCCATATAAAAGGAAGCCCCATTTTCTCGAATACAGAAAAGTTTTGGAACCAGAATTACGCAGGGAAATGTTTGAAAAGAAGGGGTCAGGGACTGGTTTCTCCCAGTGGCTCTGTGTGATTAAATAGGATGATTAAAGACTGGCCCCACCCCATGGAGCTGCCAGTGTCTGACCATGCTCCCATCACCCATTCAGGCACATTTCTCATTATCATCCCTTAACCCCGCAGTTTCCAGTCCCACTTAACAAGGCTGTGTTTGTTTGTCTGATTTTTGGCATGACAGATAAAACAAAGCTATCCCAAATTTCAGTCCATAAATCCCAGTAAGTAGATTGGATAGACCTAGATTAAAAAGGAAAATAACTGCAGAGAACTTATTTTGGAAACCAAATGAAAGGCTTTAAAACTGATTTGCTGATATGTCATTTGCTTGATGTCATCCTTCTATAAGTGGGTTATGATTGTTCTCACGAATGCAAAATGATATGCAAATATATCCATCACGTCCTGCTGCTTCCAGTTTTATCTGCCTGTTTCCTAGTCTTTTCTTTCCCTTCCCCCAGAGTCTCCCAGAAGCATTTGTCCCCCTTGTATTCGTCCCAGAAGCATTTTGAGAAGCATTCGTCCCACTTGCAAGGCCAGGAAGGTGGAAAGGAAGCAGAAAAGGCAAAGAAAACCACACTACACCTCTTCTGACACATACATGTTTTGTGATGGTTTATGTCACTGTCACATGGTGTGCAGTTTCACTTTTGCCCTTGGAAAACACCTGAAAGACCATTGCCAGTATACATTCTTCCTTGACAATTTTTCTCTGGTTTTAGAAAATACAGAAAGTTTATAGTCAGCCATCATCCCTCCAAGAGTGACAGCTTCGCCGTCCCAGGTGTTTTGGAGCAAGCAGGGCTCACCAGGACTGTCAGTAAATCTTCCTTAAACACAGAGGAATTTGTAGCTCAAAAACAATCAACGCTCTCCTGCAGGAAGGGAAATTTGAGTGGGGTTTTTATCTCTTACTCTACACAGTGCTACACATAATCTTTAGGGTCCCCAGAACAAGTCCGCGCTCAGGATGAATCCCAGTTCAGAAGCGACGGAGTTTGTGCCTAAAGGTTGATATGGCAAATCTGCACCTGGGAGCCCCGGCGAGGGGCTTGCAGCTTGCAGCTGCTCCCCTGCTCTGCCCGCTCGGAGCGTTCCACCACCGCGCGTGGCTGCGGGGCGGCGGCCAGGACTGGCCGTGCTCCGGGGGGTGTCTGGTGCTTGGGCTGCCTCCAGCCCCTGTGCTGGCAGCTCTGCGGGAAGCGACTGCTGCTCCTAATTAAACAGCACAGATCCATTCCTGTTCACCAGCCTGGCGGCCTAAGCCCTTCTCCTGCCTCGGGGCTGGAATTAATGCTGCTGCGAGACAACATAAATTGCAGCTTGAAAACGGCAGATCAGGTGTACACTTACTGCCGTGAAAAGGCTTTAAATTGGTTTAGAATCGAAAAAGAAAAAAAAAATCTACCACGAAACACACAGATATAGCTGTAAAGGGTCGAATGCAAATTACAGGGTGAAATTGGACTCATCATGATGTTGCTTTAGGACTTTGCAATGCAAACCCACAACACTGTCCCTTAGCAAGGGACACAGAGGCTGACTCTGTATAGTGGCCAAATTTTAAAGCACTGTCACATTAAGAAATGTGGCTTTGAAATACTGGATGTCTCTTGAATAATTTTAGGTCTGTTTTCATAATGTAGACTCAAAGGACTTGAAGCCTTAAAACAGAACTGAATTGCAGAAACTTTGGATATTCTCCACCCAGATCTAAGATCTGTGTTGTTACTAATTATTAATATATGAACAACCTACATGCTACACGACAGCATAGTGAATATACTATATACATATTTTAACATATATAAATATATAAGTATATATATAGATATATATTAGTTCTGTGACCTACAATATCATTTTGTAAAGGAGTGACCCAGGAGTGATCTAATTTTCTGCAGTTCCTAAATTTCACTCTGTACTGAGAATATTTACATTTCAGACCCACCAAACATTCACTGGGTAAAAATCTATTAATAATTTTGTCACAAAAGTCAGAACCCAGACTGCCATTTTTCCAGGACAGCCTGAGCCCACCAGCCATGGTCCTTCCCTCCCAGCCCAGTGAACCTCCTCCTGCTGCTGCTGGTGGGGGCTGAGGTGGGAAAGGGCAGGTGCTCGTGCCCAGGGGAGCCCAGAGCCTGACAGAGAGGGACATCTCCAAAAAGGGGAGATGTGACACAAAGTCACTCAGGTAGGAATGAATAGTCCACTCTGGGTGCCTCCCACCTGGTACAAACAGTGGCTCATCATGTGAGGGAGTGATGGACCAGTCCCTTTCCTCAGTCTGTCAAAGGAGGGCTGTATCTCTCCCTGTGTTTTTCCCCAGTCTGCCTGGGAGATCAAAGCTTTTTGACTATTATGTACTTTGTGAACCCTTAAACATCTTGTTATGAACCGGTTTAACAGAGAAGACCAAAGGAAGCTAAGCCTCTGTAAATAAAATGGATCAGACCCAAAAATGTTCAAAATATACCCAAAAACGTTATTAAAACCAAACGAGGTTAGATGTTGGTGTCAAAAAATTGATTAATTTTATTTAATAGTAAAAGAGGCAAAGAGAAAGAAAGGGAAAAGAGAGAAAGAAGGAAATAGAAAAAGAAGTGTGCATGGGTTGGTGGGGGGACACGGAGAGAGTAACAGGGGTCAGGTGGAAGCATATCACCCATCTGAGGTCTCAACCACGTCTCGTTGCTCCCCTCCATCTGGTCTTCTTGGTGGTGAGGGTCCCCTGTCTCCGCTGCCACGCCGCCATACGCGGAAGAGTACAGAATCCCGTGGGTTAATAAACACTTTGGGCAGGTGGGAACACCCAGGTGCCTCCCTTGCAGGGGGCCAGTTTGACACTGCCTTGCAGCACTGAGGGTCTGTTGCATCATGCTGCAGTGCTCTGGTGCAGGGCCTGGGGACCCCTTTGGGGGGGCCTTTGACGGGCCGTGACACCCCCTCTGCTGTGGAGAAGCTTTTTCCCGGGTGAAGGGGTCCCACAGCTGGGCTCCTCTGCACAGTGGAGGATGGGCGGTCACTGCCTCTGACCAGAGGCTTTCCAACACACACCCAAAGCCTCTCTCCCCGCACCCTTTGGTGCGAGGGTCTGTGCGAGCCCGGCAGCTGATAGCCCTGGGGCTGCGGCCTCCACCCCGAAGGTGCTAAGCTCGATCCCTCTGTGAATGTATTCTTTTCTCCCCAGAACTGAGTTTATTTTATCTTATCTCCATCACCAAGCAGTTCAGGGCCTCAGTCAGGCCTATTCAGGGTGTGGTGGTCTTCCTTTTGTAATACAGTTTTGCTATAATAGGCAAAAGGCTTACATGAAGATGTTTAAGCCATAAATTATAACATTCAGTCTCCGACATATCTTCCAGCTGAAGAGCAGACCAGCTCACAGGGAACACAACCAAATGTCCATTGATTTGCTCTCCTACGTACCTTTCATGGAAGGGTGGGAAGAGAAGGCGGAGCGGGGAACTCACAGCAGAAGGATCATGGAAGTCTGGAACAAGATGCTGAAGTCACCGACTCTTTCCGCTGTCATAAAGAATCAGGGGAGGGAACTCTCAGCCCCTCAGCATTTCAGGTCAGTGCTGGGGGCCCATGCATGTGGTAGCCATGAAACACAAAGAGACAACAGTGTTACAGTCCCAGTTCAGCATCATTGACTGGACCCTGGTGTCACAGGGACTGAACAGTTCTCATATTAAATTTTCTTCTGAAACATTAGCCGTAGACAAAGATCTTTCTCTGTATGAATTATGGAGTACTATTTTCTTTTTAATTGCATTGATTTACACTGAAAGCTTTAAACATTAGTCTAATAAATATCATAAACCAATTTGTCATCAAGAATACAATAAACCCTTATCTGAGCCAGTGCTTAGAAGGAGGTGATTCTCCTGCATCAGAGGAAGGAAATAAGAAGCAACGCTTAAAAATGCTAGAGTGTGCACCCAGGTTGCTGCAGTTAGGGAAAAAATGATGTGAATGATTGCCAATAAATGTGATGGTAGGAAAAAAAACTTCAGAGCCAGCAGTAGTGTTTCTTTATGGAGAAGTGCCCAGATGGTGGTCAGGGGCTGGCACCCACCCTCACTGACCTGCCCTGGTTGGAGGCAGGGGTCACCCCGCTGCCCTCGCACCTTCCGCAGGGCTCTCCTGCAAGACTGTTGAAGGGGACCTGTGTCCCAAATGTTCCTCCCCTAGAGCTGAAACCAGGGAATGGCAAGTGTGGCTACGGTTTGTGTGGTTGCTGGTGGCATTGCCACCTTCTGCCTTTCTGCCCTGTCACTCACTCCCTCTTCCCTTGCTGACCAACCGCGATGACATCTCTGCTCACAGAGAGAACATCAGCAAATACCTTTTGTAAGGAAACTTCACCCTGCTCCAACCCCTTCTCTTAGAGAAGGTCTGACAGTATAAAAAGCCTGGCTAGAGGCATGGAAAATTTTAGACAGAGCAATTGCAGCCTCAGCCAGCTCCGAGACACCCTGACAAAGGGACAGCAACGCGAGACACATTCTAGATAGAGCTGCTGGGCCAGGGCTCACTCCAGGGGGACAGGCGAGGGTTCCCCACAGCCTAGAGAGGAGGTGAAAACGATGTGTGTTCTGAGCCCCCCAGATAGCTACGGGAGTGAGAAGGAGGCAGCAAAAGAGAGCTGTAACAGAGTTTGAACGTTTTGAAGTCCTTTGACAGTCAGGTGCTGTAGTGCACCTTATCTGTGTGAGATCTCGCAGCAGCGGGCGCTTCACAGCCCCGTCCTGGAGCACGCATCACACGCTGCTCCGCTTGCCGCATCGCCTCAGATTTTACTACCACTGCAAAATTTCCACTCCACGACCAGTTTCAGCAGAATAGGCTTTATGCAGAGTGATCTTGAAATGTACACAGTGGTTTGTAGGGGAGGGATGAAAGCCCGACGTGACTCAGGACGGTGACCTCAGGGATGTTTCCAGGGAAAGGCACATCCCAGGGCTGCGGCTGGAAGGGCACCCTATGCCTGCTGTCTCAGGAGCTGCCAGCTTCGCCCACCAGGGGCACAGAGTGCTCAGCGTGGCAACAGGGACACTCCGAGAGTGACAGCCCGTGCCCTGGGTGCAGTCAGCACCGCCCTGTGCTGAAGCGCTGAGATCTCAGGTGGCACTCTTTCTCCAGCAGGGAAACCTTCGCATTCCACAAATCCATTGATGCCTCTAGATTTTCATTTGATTTCCCTGATCCATGCAGCTGCCGCGGGTTACCCGGCAGAAGGCTCTGGGACTGGGGCTGTGATGTGAATTGAGCCACTGGAAGCAGCAGCACAAGAACATCTTCCGTGGGGCTGGGGCCTCCTGCCTTCACCACAACATTCATTTCAGCCTCTGGCCCTTCGCATAAAGTATCATCAAATAATTTACAGGAGGTGTCAGCTGCAGGCTACAGCCAAAAGGAAGGTTTATTTAAGACACCGTGTGGATTGTTATACAAGATCCTGATGGATTATTCCTATCTGAGAATTTACAGATACTGCAGGAGCATGGCCAACAATTTGAATTAGTTGAGATTAAACTCAGACTGAGTTGGTTTTCTTCCCTTAGGAAATCTCAGCCCTAGGTCTACAGATATTTTTTGAAGGCAAGATGTAGAGAAAAACAACTTTTACACTTTCCAGCAGGCACCTGAAGTACTTTTCCATCAATCACCTTTGATATACAGAGGCAGAAGTGCGAGCTACTTCATTAAGAGCCCTCACACATAACTGGGTACATTTACATATTAATCAGACAGCTGAGCTGCTAATCTTTCTATCTCATATGCCTCTGTAACCATTAGTCAGAGCCAGGTGCTGTTAAATACTCCAGGTACCACCAAGTGCTCTAAAATCAAGATGAGTGTGGAGGACAGGGAGAGGCTCTTATTTACAATGCTCCCGTAGAGCCAAGCACTGTTAGCTCTGCAGTAACATAAATACACATATCTAACACCGGGAGCTTTAATCCAGTGGGAGCACTGAGTGAGGCGAGGCACTCCCACTGCCAAGAGACTTCAGTGATTCCCACAGAAATAAAGGCTGCTTCCAGTTCTGCCTTCTCCAGGCTCTTTGCTAGTGTCTGAGCAGCACTGGGCACCTGGTACAAGACCCTGGGAATAAAGGAAGACAGAGAAGCTGTCTCCCTCCACCCCTGATAGCCCACGGCCCAACCCTGCTTGTCCCCCAAAGGCAGTAGCTGCCCCACACCTTAACCCAGGGCTCAGTGGGGTGGGAGAACTCAGCCCCAGTTCTTACCTAGAATCATAGAATCACAGAATTCAGACTTCAGAGATCATCTTGTTTCAACGCCCTGCTATGGGCAGGGATGTTTTCCTCTAGACCAGGCTCCTCAGGGCCCCATCCAACTTGAACACTTCCAGGGATGGGGCAGCCACAGCTTCTCTGAGCAACCTGTGCAGGGCCTCACCACCCTCACAGGACAGAAAAAATTAGTCTTTCACAAGGTTCAGATGGTTTTCTGGACAAGATTTGGTCCCTGGGTAAATCAGTCGCAGCAAAAGCGGTTGAAGTATTGAGGGATGTGTGGAAACTGCTCCGAAGTCAGTAGTTACTGAGACGAGCTGACATGGACTTGACAGAGGATGCAGTCAGTGGCTCCACAATCAAGCTGCTGCTCACTGTGATGCACCCAGCACCAGGCTCAAGTACAGCACAGTAGTTGCTTGGTTTTCTGTTTAACCTGTTCATTTGCCATTCTAGCACCTGCAAATCCACATCCTCAGCTTCCCATCTCCCTCCCTCCAGCACCTCTCACCCAGATCTCCACCTGGCTCGTGTGGTACCTGGCTTTGAGCTGCTGAATTAAATTCTCTCCATCCTCCAAGAGCAGACAACATTGTGAGGTTTAACCTTTGGGTGTGAGGTTTAACCTTTGGGTGCCTGTTCCTTGGAACCACACGCGTCACCGCTGCCTCCACCGCAGGCCGGCTGTCCAGTGTGAGCAGGGCACAGGGACAGCCAGTGCCCAGCGGTCACACACTGACAGCTGCAGACTTACACAAAAACCACAAACACCTATAATTGCCTTTGCCAAGGAAGTGATCTGTGGTACTGATTCCTCTTTGCAGATCCATCACAGTTTACATTTCCTGGGCTTTAGCTGAACAAAAGAAAAACAATGTGTGTGGCTTCAGTAACCACACAGGCTCTGCAAAGCACTCTGAGCGTCCCTGCTTCAGGCCTCCAAGTTTTTTTACCACTTTCTCCAGATTAAAAGCAAGGAAAGGTTAGCCAGATCCTGATGAATGGCTTCATGCTTTTGCCACGGAACATCACCTGGGTTACCTGCAGCTCTCAGCGCTCACATTGGCACCAGGCTGGCCTTGCTGCCTGGCCCCAGCACAGACACTCAGCTGGCAGCACGCTCCCTGCTGCTGCCCTGACACCCAGCACCTCTCCCTCATGTGCAAGCAGCCCCTCAGAGCCCCACCAGCAGCTCAGCACTGCCCTGCCACCCCTGGCCCATGGCAGCAGGAAGGTGCTAAAGCACAGGGATGCTTTGGAGACCGTGAGCCTCTGCACAACCTGTTCCAGACCCACGACCAAGAAGTTTTGCCAGTGGATGTGGTTCTTAGAAGAAAGCCTGGATACTGCACTGATGCCATTAGAGCTCATGCCAGCAGCTGGAGATGCACCTATTCCTCACCCCATAGGAAAGGTGGATTTTGGAAACCACCAGCAATTCATGCTCCTTGTCTGGAGAGCCTGCACACAGCACTGGTGCTTTACAGCAAATGGATCTCTCTTCCATTTTTAACTGCTTATTATAATGTTTTATTGATTGGTTTCATCAAACTATTTTATTGATTGGAAGTATTTCCAACATCTGCAGTCTGAGCATAAATGTTAAAGAGGAGATGGGGGACAGAGGCTTTATGATGGAGCCCTGGCTCAGCCTTGAATCTGCCTGAACACCCACCCCTGGCCCAGAGGCCTTGCTTGACCCAGGCCAAAAAACTGGGAGAAAGGAGCTGGGACACAGTAACATCCATGTCCGTATTTGTACCTTCCAGACAGAGGCACAAGCAGAGCAGCCCTGTTTGAGCTGAAATAAAGCCTTGGCCATGACTGACCCTGTCTAGGAGTGCTGGATGGACAAGGAAGGGTCACAGCCACCACAGGCAGAGCAGGGCCACACACACTCTGGGACACTTCCAGCAATGTGGGGGCATGGAGGTGGAAATAGGGTGAAATTGCTGTCTGAAATGCCACTCTGACATGTTATTGGTAGCTCACATCTCACCCCCGTCTCCTGGTCTCATCACGAGGCAGATGGATGCTCTACCACTCACACGGCCCTGCCTCACTGCCCCCCCCAGTCACTTGCCTTGCTGGAGCATCCCTGTGAATGCCAAGAGTGACTCTGCTCGGTCAGACACGGAGGGTTCAGGCTGGCCTCTTTCCTGGGATGCAGCCCAGTACTGCCTGCTTTGTCTGGCTCAAAACAGAGGCATGTGCCCAGGGTGAGATGGGCACAGCTCGCTTTTGGGTCAGGATTATTTATTCATTATTACTTATTCATAATTTTTAAGTGAACTTTATAGCTTGGTTCTGATTTCTGGCATTTGCCTCTCCTGTGAGCATGTGAAACACCACAACAAATGCAATGGGGCAAAACCTCCAGCCCTTGAAACACCAAACTGCTGAACTACGGCCACATTTACCACATTTACACAGGGCAGAGCATCTCTGTTCTTTGCAGAGCTGCAGCAGCAGGCATTACCATGAGGAAAAGCTGGTTACACCAGATAGGAGCATGTATGATGTGGGGATTTCCATTTCACACATAAACCATTACCAAATAAATAAAAGAGACCATAGAAAGCATTTCTCATAGAAAGCCCAACTTTCTCATGCAAACCCTCAGCTAGAAGGTTTTGCCTTTGCTGTGGTTCATTAGTGGTTTGGTTTAAGCAGTGGAAAGAACCTGTCTTAATTGAGCCATGCTTTGGCTGCTGCTTCATTCTAACAGCATATATTGGTATTTTCCTATAAAAACTCAAGGTCACATGAGCAAGACATTGGGGATTTTCTATGGGATAAGCCAAGAGCAGTCAACACATGCAACAGCAGGCCCTTGGTCCTGCTGTCTTACAGGAAAACAGTACTTCCACCTGGATCCTACAGAGTGGATTTTGCGGCCTTTTCTACCCCTCAAAAACAGACCCCCCCCTCCCCCCTTTCCTGCAGGAAAACAAAGCTGAGTCCCCGCTCTTATTAAGGAAACCCCAATTTCCATTCCATTTAATTGTCTCCTTGCAGCTGCAGGGAGCAGTGCCCTCCTCCACCTGCCTGAGCCCCAGAAGTGCTCCAGGGGGAAGGAAAGGTCCAACCCTCACCTGTGGGAGGAAATAGAGTTACTTTTAAACGATTGTTAAGTACAGTTATTTAATAGCTTCCAAAAGCTCCACTGCCCCCCAGCCCCCAAATTACATATATCACATGGAATTTGCACTGGCCACTCCTGGGAAGGGTGGATGAAGCTCTTTTTTCCCCTTTTTATCAGAAAAGAACATACAGCCAGAAATATTGGCAAAGCCAGCTGTCCTTCAGACAGTGGATTCCACAGATAAGTTACTCCCCAACAGTGTGCAGCACAGATCTGCCTGTCTAAGGGGCCCCGTGGGGACTGTCACATGCTCCTTCACTGAGCGGTGCTGGTACAGGACAAATCAATGCAGTGCAACAGTGAACAAAACTCATCTTAACACCCACATTTTCCAGTCTTGATTGAGCCTCTTGAAATCAATGGAATTATTTCCTTTGCCGTGGGTGTCTGCATTACACTGATCCATGGGGCTGGTGGGGCACCACTGAGTGGTCCTCCCCTTTGAGCTGCACAAAGGCCCCCCAGTAGGTAGCAGCACCCAAGGGGGTCCAAAAGGCCAAACACTGGGTGTTGTCTCCAGGGGCAGCAGCAGAGCTGCTTTCTTGTCCAGCCCCTCTATTCCACCTTTTTGATTTATTTACTTAAGTGCTGCCAAGTCTCCAGTTCCACCAAACCATGATTTCATCCATGAGGAAAGCAGACACAGTGCTTCTCCTTCCCATCCAGCATCCATCAGCATCTACAAGTGACCCAAAGCACAGAGGGAAAAGCCCTGTGTATGTTCTTGGTGGCTGCAGGTGGCTGGAAGGGCCCTGGGGCCCTGCAGGCTCTTAGTTCAAGGCAAATCATAGAATCACAGCATAGTTTCCCACATCAACTTTCAACCCCCTGCTATGGGCAGGGATGTCTTCCTTTAGACCAGGCTCCTCAGGGCCCCATCCAACTTGAACACTTCCAGGGATGGGACAGCCACAGCTTCTCTGGGCAACCTGTGCCAGGGCCTCACCATCCTCACAGGGAAGGATTTCTTCCTACTATCTCATCTAGACTCACCCTCTGACAATTTAAAGCCATCCCCCTTGTTCTATCACTGCATGCCCTTGTCAAAAGCCCCTCTCCAGCCAGAAGGTGCTATAAAGTCTTGGAATCTTCTCTTCTCCAGGCTGAACAGCCCCCTCTCTCAGCATGTCTCCATAGAAGAGGGGCTCCAGGCCTCTGAGCATCTCCCTTTGTATTAGTTTTCATCTAGGTGTGAGAATTGCCTTCCCCTATCCCTTGTCCCCTTCTATGAAAGGAGAGTAGGAAAGGGCTGAGCTGCAGCTCCCTTGGGAAACCCAGGCTTGAGCAGGAGAGGGAACAAATAAAGGGATTAAGAAAAGTTTAACTGTTTTTCTTTCCATCATACTTGCACTCCAAACATAAATAAGTCAAAGATGCTAATATTAGACTAAAGTGCTTGCAAATACAGCACAGCTGGTTTGTAGTTCTGGGCAGAGAGCTCAGAGCTGCTGCTGCCACCGTGCCCGGACACTTCTTGCTCTTCTGTGCAAGCTTTGATGGCAGCTGACATTGCTCTGTGCCTAAAATATTTTAAATGGCTAAGCCACCCCAAATGTCTTGGCAGGGAATAAGGGTCTTGCAGCACTGCACATAGATCACACCGCTATTTCTGGACTGTTCTATAAATACGCCTTTTGTCTGGAAACTGCCCTCAGAGGCAGAGGTTTAGCCTCAGCACCTCACCTCTTCTTTTTGCAACTGGCCTCTTTTCTTCCCTAAGCAAAATTCCTCCTGGACTAAAAACTGGTTCTCCCCAGATAGAGCTACTGAGGGAGCTGGGGGTGGGCAGGAGCTCACCCTTCCACCCAGTGCCTGTGGGCTGCAAGGAGGTTTAAGTGCATTTCCTAGGGAGAGCGGCTCCTACTGCAGGGCTCCTTGGGGCAATTTCAGCACCTTCCCCAGTACCAGGAAACAAAGCCCATTTTAGGGGACTGCTGGGCTGTCCCAGCAGTGCCGCCCCCGTTGCTCTGGGGCCCTATCCAGGCTTAACTCACTAATCCCTGACATGCTGAAACCCTCCCTCCGTGTCCCAGGGGCACAAGGCACAGCCATGGAGTATGTCCTGGAGCACCGCCGCCATGGGACCACCACAGGCTCAGCCGCAGGGTAGAGCAAACCCCACAACTGCAGAGTGCCAAAGTCTCACCTGGGGCAGGGGGCAATTCGTGTGTTCATTGCTTCCTTCCTCACCCACTGCTCTGCTCTGCAGAGAGCCAGAGCCCGGACAGGCTCCTGCCGCCTCCTCCCTCTGCGACACAGGGATTTACCACCAAGCAGCACCTCGTCCAGCGCAGATTTACACAGCTTGAACCACTATTTACACTTCAATTCTGTCACTGCTCGTGCACAAACACAAATCACATTGCTTCCCCCAGACATTCTTGCCAGCAAGGCTGCACAGGTTTCCCCCCTGGCATTGAAGAGTGGAGTGCTGCCATATTAGTAGCTAGATATTAAAAATAAATAAATTGGGAAAAAACACAGCAGCCAGCAGCTCTGATTGAAGATTAACGTGTATTTGGATTTACAAAGAGATAGTGCTTTAACTTAAGCACCTGAGTGACTGATCACATTCACAAGACTGTTCATCTGCTTTGTACTTGAATTAGATGATGCATGTTCAAAAACCCATCCCCAGGTGAGTTCTGGGCCTTGTTGGAGATCTGGCATCAAAGCAGCAGACAGACGGGAGTCACAGGCCAAGCAACGAAACGCGGTAATCACTCACTGAGTGCCATCGCTCATGCCTGGTGCTTTGAACACAGTTTGGAACAGAAATGCAAATATCTATTTTTTATTAGTGACCCAGCACAAACCACTTCAGTCTGACCACAGAGATGCAGAGTGAGCAGCTCATCAGAACAAACATTTACTCAGGTGCCTGAAAGGCTGCAGAACCCCAGAGCAAGAACAAAGCATTTAAAAAAAATATCCACTTTTCCTTCTTTCCCCTTCCTGAACTATCAAGAAAGGTCACAAAACCTTTGCAGACTTCTGTCACAAGCCCAGAATACAGTGGGCTTCCTCTCCAGCCAGCAGGGCCCTGTGCCAAGATGATGGGAGTGTTCACATCCAGGCTCCCGGGGCATGGAAAGCAGGACAGATGTCTGTGGGATGGACAGACAGACACCCACAGGATGGAGCCTAACCTGACAAAGTACAAATGTCAGATGATACCTGGTGGGACTGATCTGCCTATCCCCACCACATACTGTGCCCTAGGGACAGCACCCGCAAACTGACCCCACTTGAAGACTTTCTTCCACCACCGTGCAGCCTTTTACTCAGGACAGACCTAAATCTTTTTCCCTGTCTCGCATGGGGCAGCAGGGAAATGGAGTAAAGCAGCTGAGTGGTGTTCCCAGTGTGTCCGGAGAAGGGCCGTGGAGCTGGGGAAGAGTTTAGAGCACAAGTCTGAAGAGAAGCAGCTGGGGGGCTCAGCCTGGAGAAAAGGAGTCTCGGGGGGACCTTATCACTCTCCAGAACTGCCTGAATGGAGGTTGTAGTCAGGCTCTTCTGCCAGGAAACAAGTTACAGGATGAAAGGAAATGACCTCCAATTGTACCTTGGCAGGTTTAGATTGGATATTTGTGAATAATTCTCTGCCTAAAGGGTTGTCAGGCATTGAACAGCAAGCATTGTCAAGCCCAAGGCAGTGGTGGAGTCCCCATTTCTGGAGGGATTTAAAAGATGTCTAGATTTGGCCCTTGGACTTAGGTTAGTGGTGGCCTGGGTAGTGCTGTCTTAATGGTTGGACTTGATGGTCTGTGTTGGTTTTGCATGGCCTGGTTTTTGGTGGCGGAGGGGCCAGAGAAGCGGCTTCTGTGAGAAGCTGCTGGAAGCTCCCACCATGTCCAGCAGAGCCAATCCCTGGTGGCTCTGAAGATGGACATGCTGCTGGCCCAATCAGAGAGGCTGGTACCACCTCTGTGATAACCCATTAAAGAAGAAAATCAAAACAAAGTGGGCATGCACAGTTTTTTTCTAGCCAGAGAAGAGGAGAAGGTGAGAACATGTGAGGGAAAACAACACGGAGACACCAAGGTCAGTGGAGAAGGAGGGGGAGGAGGTGCTCCAGGCGCCGGAGCCGAGATTCCTCTGCAGGCCATGTTGAGGATGATGGTGAAGCAGCTGTGGCCCTGCAGCCCATGGGGATCCACGGGGGATGAGAGATCCACTCACAGCCCATGGGGATCCACGGGGGATGAGAGATCCACTCACAGCCCGTGGGGATCCACGGGGGATGCAGAGATCCACTCACAGCCCGTGGGGACCCACGGGGGATGCAGAGATCCACCCGCAGCCCGTGGGGATCCACGGGGGGTGCAGAGATCCACTCACAGCCCGTGGGGGAGGTGCCCACACGAGCAGGTGGATGCCTGGAGGAGGCTGTGATCCTGTGGCAGACCCAGTGGAGGGAAAGGGCCCTGCTTCCAGACTGGAGCAGCCTGTCCTTGGAGGACTGCACCCCATGGGAAGAGAGACCCACGTCACAGCAGTTTTGGGAGGACTGTTTGCCCGTGGGGGGAATTCACACTGCAGCAGTGTTGGCAAGACTGCTGCTCGTGAGAGTGGACCCATGCCGGAGAAGTTCATGGAGAACTGTCTCCCGTGGGAGGGATCCCACAGTCTCACAGGAGAAGGCCTCCTCTCCCGGAGCAGTGGAAGAAAATCTTGGTGATGAACTGACCAAACCCCCATGCCTTGTCTCCCTGTGCTATCACTGGGAAGGAGGGAGAGGTTGGGGAAAGAAAAGGTGTTTTAAGGGCTTATTTTACTTCTCATTATCCTCCTCTGATTTTGTTAGTAATAAATTTACTTTGTACTTCTAAGCCTAGCCTGTTTTGCCCTTGGAGTGTTTTTCTCCCAGTCCTTATATCAACTTACGAACCCTCATTAAATCATTTTTTTCCTCTCCTCTGCCCAACTGCGGCAGGGGAGAGCGAGTGAGTGGCTGTCATGGGTGCCTGGTGTTTGGCCAGTGTCAAACCACAACATGGTCTTAGAGATCTTTCTCAACCTAAATAATTCTACAGCTCAGTGTTCCCTGGGCACACAGCACTAGGTCCAGCACTCATGGCCCCTCGCCCAGCAAGGGCAGCTCCCAGAGAACACAGCTCAGCAGGAGTGCAGCTGGATGCTGTCAGGGACAGAAAACACTATTGTGCCCAACTGGGAAAGACTTTACCTATGGAGTGGAGGTGTTTGACTAAATCAGTTTTTAAATCATTCACTTCTTTAAAGTGAAGGCACTGCTGCCCAGCACACTGGAAAGCCACAAGCTCTGGTTTCCACCCAGGTCTCAGCTCTTGCTCACAGTCGAACAGCTGTGGGCCTGGGGCCATCTGCAACCACCACCCCATCCCAGTGCCCAGAGACTCCCTGGAGACCTCCCCGGAATGGCTCTGTGCACACAGAGACTCAAACTGGCCATGCTCACTTGCAGGAGGGGCTGTACCCATAGATCCTGCAACACCAGGAAACCCCTTTCCTGCGTGGAGGTGAGTGTTCATCTGTGGGATCACACACAGCTGGGAGCCTGGAGAGGAGCCAGAGCCCAGCACAGTCCTTGCAGCTGCTCTTCTCTCACCCACTGGGGTTTGAACCAAGACCTACAACAAGCGAGACAGGGCCTCTCGTTCATCTGATGCACACACGATTTTGTGATGAAAGAGATTCAAAAAGCTGCAAGAGAGCAACGGTGAGCAGCATTAGAGCCCCGCTGCCAGGGGAAGCTGTCCTGCCACAGGGGCTCATTCTGCACAGGCAGGAGCTGCCTTTCCTGCCTCACCTACCTGAGCAGGGCTCCTGCCAGCTCAGCATCACCGAGCAGATTTATGCAGAGCTTTCTGCCTTCAGTGGCTTCCCAACTTCCTTTCCATTTTAGTGACTTCAGGTTTTCCACCCAACACTAAAGTTTCCTTCAAAGCCCAGGTTTTTACAGCAGCACCAGCAGTTTCCCCCTCAATCACATCTCTCTCCACTTGCTGGCAGGTCCATTTTCCTTAATGGCTTCTTTTCCCGGGACATGCGTGGGTCCACCTAACCAACAAATAACCAGCTTGACTGGTGTTAACAAATTTCCCTGTTTTCCCCTCTCTTACAGTATTTTTTCATTTCCTAACCTATATCTCATTTGATTCCCATTGCTCCTCTTATCCCCTCTCTGCCCCCCAAAACTCAATTACGAAAGAGACATGTCAGCTCACCACACCTGCACAGACCAGCCCACTGCTCACCCCGTGAAGTCACAGCTCCTCTCACACTGGCTTTTCAGGTGGATGCCCTGTACAACCCAGAGCACTCCCCACCCTCATTTATGGATGCAAGACAAACACAGAGCTCCGCCGTGTGGCAGAGAAACAGCAGAAAGGAGTCCAAAGGCTCCTAAATGAAGCAAGCCAATTGGTCCTGTCCGTCTTCCCTCAAGCCATGTCTTGCCCACCTGTCCCAAGGTTGTGCAGCTCTGGCACATGCCCACCCCTGAGCTAGGTGGGCTCCCAGAAGTTAGGAAGGCAAGTGAGAGAAGGCTCTAACATCTCCTCCTGTCTATGGAAAGCACTGTGTGATGCTGCTTGTGTAGGGATGTGCCCAGATATTGTGAAATTTCAACTTCTGTGTTGTGCTCAGCTGCAGGACGCTGTGCTATTCAGATGTATGCAGAACCTTTTCAAGTGGAATTCTGATTTTAATCTGCACATGAAATTTTAAAAGTTGTAGAAGGTGGTCTTTTGTGATAGAATGAAGGAAATCATTAGGAAATGTCAATTTAGATGGGAGGCTCCATGTGGCCTCCAACAGTGTGGCACGGAATCACAGACTTCACCACTACTGAAAGATACTGTAATGATTTGAGAAAATCTGTTCAACGGCTTGTACACCAACCTGGCACTGGAGAAGACGTGTGTAGATCAGACACCTTGGCCATTCCCACAGCTCAGCCTTCTTTCGAGCAGTTGCAGTGAGAGAGGATCAGGTTTTTGCTAGAATTCCACTGTGGAGTGAACCGAGCAGCCGACAGCACCTGCTGAGCCAGTACCTGACCCTCTCCCCACGAGTCTCTGGATGTTCACATCCACACTTCCCATCCACAAACAGCTGTGAGACGGGACAACACAAAATGCGTAGCCCCACTGAGAGCCCAGGAAAGTGTTCACGGAAGTTCAAAACCTCATCCCTCCATCCCTGCTGCAACCAGAGCACTGTAGAACCTTTAATGTCCTGCTGTGGGGAACAGCCCCACTCGACACAAAGAATTTGATGTCATGGGGTGTTGAGAACTCACCTCTGCAGAGCACTTCCAACGTGAGCCCCTCTGGGGGGGAGGTGGAGACACTCCTGCATAGTTTCAAGGAGGGCAATAAGGAGCAGTTTAAAACCTTCCCACCCGAGGCTCTCCTGGGCCTGTTTCCCTGCTGATGGAGGGCACCCATTGCCATGCTGCCCCAGCTCACCAGCCACTCCCAACACATCTCCAGTAAACTGCTGGCTCTCCACCATGGCTCCCCAGCCCAGAGCCCCTCCTCGGTGAGAGCCCTGGAAACACAGAGCCACCAGCTCAGCTCCATGGCCATAATGCTCTGCATAGTGGCACTGAAGAGATGCAATAAAACGGATCCAGTTACACGAAGCGCAAAAGGGAGGCAAAGAAAACCAAGTCATCCAAGGGCTTGTGGTCATTTCCTCAAGAAAGAAGAGAGTTTTGCTTCCATTTCCTCTAGCATTTATTTTATCACTCAAACAACGCCTCACTGATGGAAAGAAGAACCTGCAAAGTTTTAGTCTGGCTTAAAACAAATCCATCTACAGAGCCAAGGAGACTTCAACCACCACAGAGAGGGTGGAGACAGAAACATTCATTATTTAATGGAAAGCATATCAAGTTTGATAGGTCCTAAATTCTTTTTTAAATGACACTGATTAGTCCTATTTGGTGCAGGAGCTGGCATTACCTCAGCCCTGACATCCGCTCAGGAGCTGAATACTTAGTCAAAGTCTAGTTGAAAACTACCCAAATTTTAAATAAAAATTGTGGGGTTTTTTTCTTTTCCTATGCCAAGAATATATTTGACAATTAATTGTGCAAATGTTAAATGAGTTAAGAAATTGTAACAATTTGAGAAGAAATGTTTAAGGAAGGCAGTAAAAAGTCAAGGACAGTACTCTGGTCAGGCTGCCAATTTCAACCCAAGGCTGAAAAGAACTGATGAAGTTAACTGCTATTAATGAAATGCTATAGCTGTATATCTTATATCATCAACTACCTGGCAGTAGCCCTGTAGTTTCCCATGTTACTGCTTTTATGCTTTACTGCTACCTACAGGGTCTGTGGCTCCAAAGGCCAAGGTGAAGGTGGGTGCTCCCAGACACCACTGCCAGATGTCTGTCCTACTGCTAGGTCAGGCAGCCACAAAAGGGGGGAAAATAATCAGTATTTCCCAGGCTGAAAAACTTTGTCACTGTGACAAATCTATTCAGACGACAGACTAAAAGAAAAAGAAGATGTGGGGACAATATGTAAAGTTGAATGACTGGCTTCTGTGGAACTCCCATCCCAAATTCCTGCTGAACATGCTCAGACTTTCAAATTTATTCTTCTTTTTAGCTGAAGTGCCACTGAGAGGCCATAGTAAGACATATTAGCAGAGAAAACAGTCCAGAAGACATTGATATACCTCTTTTTTTGCTGATGATTCAGAGAGAACATCCTCCTAAGGCCCCAGCTAGAGAACATGACCATGTGGTGAGGACCTCCCATTTTAATTATTATCTTGAAAGTGGCCCTACAGGAGAAATGGGGAGCGGCCTCTGTGATGGAAATGGAACAACCAGCTTACACAGCATTCATCCCCACTGATCCATAATAAAGTGTGGATCTGAAACAAGCCCAGATAGTTCCCCAGAGACATCACTGTGAGAATATGGAATTTATACTGTAATTTGAATCTCTTAAGGGAGCCCTTCTGGTGGCCATGTATCCTCGGAACACCAGGGAGAAAACCCTGCTGTTGCAGGGGTCACTTCAGCTGTGCAAGCATAGGCATCTCTCAGGCTACTGCAGGACCCACATGGGGAGATAAAAGAGTATCTGTACAGCATAAAGCACCACAACATCCACTTTTGGGCTATTTTGGGTGCTAGTACAAACTTAGCTACATCTACGCTGCACTTATGCCTGAACAAAAAGTATTCTCTCTTCCCCAAATTTCTGGCAAGTGAAGAATGTTGAAGCCTTCTCCAGGGAGCCCAGCATCACTCACCTGGCCCCTCTCCAGTGAGAGGTACAGCCATCCTCACCACAGCAACACTTCAGCACTTAAAACCTATTTTCCATTACACATTTAAACCAGAGCATCAGTAAAGCACATCCTGACACTACTGAAAAGCACAATCTCTCAAATTTTTCAGCCACTAAAACCATGCAAACATCTCCTGGTTTATTTTTCTACTCTGTCAGGTCCTTCATTTCTGTCAGAGGCTCCTGTAATTTAATATTTTCCTTCCATATTAATATTTTTTGTAAGACAGAGAACTCAGCCCATTTTGAGGAATTAATTCCTGCTGACTCCAGAAGTACTTCCATTTTTGTTCATTAACACTGAGGTAAACCCCCACCCTCTGTAGAGGGGAGGCTGGAGCACCCTGCAGAGCTGCTCTCGGGCAGGAACAGCATTCAGCACTTCAAACTGCAAAGAGGCTCCAGGGACCAGTCAGACACTCATGCACCCACACCCCTTCCCAGTGTCCTGCAACAGCTCCTGGGGCCCCAATAACACAAGGGAGAGATGAAGTCCTCAGACACAGGTCACAAAACACAGTGGAGAATCAATCCACAGCCCTGCTCTCACCACAAAATCCCTGAAAGTATCCTTTAAGAAGGCTGTTCTCTTCATCACTATTATTCTTCTATATGAAAGTCTTGTTAACCAATGTTATCTTCACCCTGCTCTCGTTTCTCTGCTCTGAAAAAAGGATTAATTTTTTTGTTACAGCAAAGTGACAAGAACAGTTCTGCTTATTTGTATGTTCTTGTAGAGATCTAGTTTGTGAAGATCTGCAGGAACAAATTGATAGAGGCATAAAAAGAGAGAGGGGAGGGGGGAAACCCCCAGCCCCTGAAGAGACCTTATCCCAGGGGGAAGACAGCTGTGAACCAGGCATGGCAGCAACGTTCCCATCAGGACGTCAGGTCAAATCCAGCCCCAAGAAGGTTGGGAGAGAGCAGGGACCAGGCTGTGCCAGCTGGACACAGGGCAGCCCCCAGCACTGGGGATCAGGCTCCTCCTGGCTGAGGCAAGTGATGGAGACAGGAACTGAGGTACAGGGTGCTCCACTGCGACAGGCACAGAACTCCTCTCCCATCCTATGACTCTACAATCTCATGAAAAATTTGGATACAGTAACAAACATTTTGTTGCTTTTACAACACTTTGGATGTCATGAAAAATTACTTGCAACTTTTCCTCAATCTTGTCACAATTTCTTCCCCTGGCTGGAGACTAGGAGCTGTCATAAAAGTCTCAAGTTGTCTGCCAATATGAAGGTTATCTTCACTTGGTAATCTGTTAGGTGTCAAGAACTATACTGAAACAGCATTAAAAAGCCTCGGTTGTCCAAAAATGAGGTATATGAAAAAAATACAATAGGGACCTAAAATAACTAGAAAAACTCTCTGTATTTTGGAACAGTGACAGAAAAAAATACCTGAATCTCCACCAGTGATAGTAGCAACAGAAATAGAAATAATGGGAAAAAACACTCAATGTTTAAACAAACCAAAGGGGCCAAATTCAATGATTAAGTTGCCACAAATTATCTACCCAGAGCTGACTCTCATACAAAGCGAGGGAACTCTCTCCCCTAAATGCTATGGTACTAGAATGAAAACAGAATTAATTCTTTGACTCTGCAAAAGCTGCAAGGCATCACTTACAAAATATACTGATTTGAGCTGCCTGTACTACTAACGTGAGCTTTACTTTGTGTAATTGCCAGACTTGTCCTTTGGAAGCAGAGTTCTTTATAATCAGCTGTACCACGAACATCAGTTTATTTAATGATGTGTATCTGAGCCCAGACATGGCTCATTCAGTCCAAATTCCTGTAACATGCACCCTCCTTTACCTTAAAATTGTATGGCAAAAGTCCCTCATCACAAGAACCATTGTTCTGAAATTCAGAAAATGATTATCCCATTCAATGTTACACAGGTGAAGGAGGGTCCCCACTCCTCTTCCCCATCAAGTCCTACAGGGATTAGGGGTGTACTTTATGCTGATACATCAGATCTGTACTTTTATTCCTAGAACACAATGCCTTGAAAGCCTCGACCCAAAATCAAGTTGATTTCTAACATTTTCCTGAAAAAAAAATTAATTATCTCACTCTGCAGGCAGGTGAGACATGACTGCATTTCCTGGCTCAGGCTGACCACACTAAGCAATTTAAAATGAATTTGGGGGAGTCAGAAGGTGGCTGACCCAGGGTTACAGGACTGGGAAGGCTGCTGACAGCTTGGTGATAATAGGAATGATAATTAATAATAATTAACTGCTGTTTCAGAGAAGATGGGCACCCCACACATCTGATACCATGCAGGAGGCAGAGCCTGAGGATAAACCACACGGTGGCCAAGCTGCCAGCCAAGGCCCAATGTGGTAACTGGTCGGAGCATCTTTGCTCTCCAGATGCGAGTTACGCAGGTGTGAGAGAGATCTGGAGCTGTCATCTGTGTGAATGTTTGTGTTCGGTACAACACCAGTAGTTATCCACCCACAAGACTCACCCTGCCAAGTTACCACGGTTTTGATTACACATCACTGAGTGCTGTGGTTTGGCTCCATGGACCACTCCACACATGATTAATTTCTGGTAAATGAATGAGAGATGAACAGCAAATCAAATTCAAAAAGAAAAGAAGGAATCTGGCTTTCCTTTTGAGTAGGGATTAAGAAAAAAACTAAAAGACATGTCTTTTGAACTTTACTAATGGATCAAGAGACTTAAATTGAATACTGTTAAGAGATTATGCTTCTGAATTGTCTAAATCCACAAAATCAGAAGCTCTGTCTCACAGTCTAAGTCAAATCAGTAATATGCCAGAACAAACACAAACAGCCTATTTCTCTTTGGTTAACTCGACACAAATCCCAGGAAAAGGCAACACAAATAGCTGAAATTGCATCCTCGGCAGTCTCTCTGCTCTACAGTGCACCCTTTCTTTCTGTCAGATCTACAAATCTGACCCAAGTGAGCTAGCGAACGATGCAGTTAAAAGTCAGTCTGAAGTAGAAGATGAACCACTGCAAGGTTAAAAAAAATAAGTAAGAGAGAATTTGTAATGAAAGCAGCTTTAAATAGAACATTTGCTTCTTTTACTTCACAGCACGCACTTCAACAAGCTCCTTTCACCACATACAAGCTATTGATATGAGCAAGAAGAGAAAGGTCCCTAACAAGGAAAACGACCAATAGTCCAAATCCATAGGTTTCTCCAGTTACAAGCATTTACACAGTAAGCCCTTAAACTGTAACACCATCAGTCTCTCAAACAGGATGGAGCTGACAAGATACTGTTTTTACTGACAATGCCGCTTCCCTAATCCACGCGAGGTTTCACAGAGCACTTTGATTCTTGTCTGTATAGAAGAGTTCAGTTTAAAAAAAAAACAGCTCAAGAAATCTGCTTTTCAAGATTCAAAAGATTATAAACTGGCAACAGAAATAATGGAAAGACAAGTTTTGTCAGTTGATACGTAAGAACAGTTGCATAAAAGACAGCTCAGTGTTTTAAGATGAACAATACAGAGTAAGCTAAATATAAGATATGCCACATCTTTAAGTGCTTTTGTGCACGATATGAAAAACAAGTGGATGTGGTTTGCTTTTTTGCTTTTGGTGGCGTACAGCAGTTTGAAAAGAAGAAAACAGAATTTAAGCCTGTGAAAAGAGTGCTCTTAAAGTGCTCTTAAAATAAGAGATGGGTGCATACATCGCTCAAGAACTGTGGTTTAACTGCTTTTCACAAAGCGGCAGCTGATTGCAAGGCTTCCCTGACGGCCATATGGGGTGAGAAATAGGTGTCATGTGGAGCTCCTGGCCGGGATATAGGGGCTGCAGTTCTCCAGCATGGAAACCCCAGTGCTGGGCAGCTCGGGATCAGAGCGGCGCTGAAGCCCTGAGCCCTCCCACAAGCTGCAGGAACCGCAGCACAGTGCTCACACCATGTCCCACAGCCCGGGCCCTACAGATGGTACAGGGGATTTAGGGAGAAAAGCTTAAGGGCAAACATACTGGATGAGCAGTCTAGAGAAGGGCTAGATGAGCACAAGGACACCATCCCTGCTAAACTTCTGAGAGATCATTCACCAGATAGGGAACAAGCTGCTGCTGTGTGCCCTGATCTCTCACCTGCCATTACCCACCTCAACAAACAGGAAACTGTCTTCAAACTCATTAATCCATTTTCCCAAGCCTTGTTGTATTACTTGAATGCTTTCACAAAGTAGCTACCTACTTCACATCTCCTTCCTAATTTGAGATGTTCTACGCCTCCAGAGATTTTATTACTTTTATATTTTATTTTATTAGGTTCTTTTAAATAGCTTTTCTGAAAGTGCAGAATTCAAGCTGTTACCAGCTGAATGCAAATATCACTTTTAAAACTGGTAACTGCAGCTTTTTCTTTGACAAAAACAGTTAATATACACAAAACATGATGACTTTTCCTCTTATTTTCCCATCAAAAAACTGCTGAGAAAAGCTCAGCAGAAATTACACAATCAGGTTTGGGAAGCATGATGACATTAAAGCAGAGTACACATTCTCAGAAGGACAGGGGTATTTTCTGTCGGCCAGCCATCCAACCACTTTAACATGCTTTGGATCATTTTTCTGGGCACAGTTATAGCTTCTTACCACTGTACTGCCACTATGATTTACATCCATAAAACCTGGCAGTAGCTACAAAAAACCAAAAGCAGCAACTGAATCTCTAGCTGGAAGGCACCATTTACCACAGCTGTAATATCGCCTAGCTGGTAAAAACTTTAGAGAAATATGAAAATTAAGATTTAATCAAAGAAATAGATTCAAGAAAGATTGGCAACATGAAGAAGGGATACAGGAGAGAAGAATAGCTGAGGAAAACGACAGGCACAATTCAGACAGAATAGTTACTTTCAAAACAAAATTATTATAGAACAGTATTGTCCTACATTACCTTGTTTTCCAAGTACATGTCATCATCCACCTCCATCAAAAATACGATCCCTTTTGGATACCAACAAATACATATGAAATTAAACAATCTCAGTACAAGAAATTACATAGGATTATGAAAAATGAGGCAATGGCATAAGCTACATTTCAGTATCACAAATTGATTGAAGAATATTAAATTACAGCAGTTAAGTAGGAATGAAAGTATTTTTAAATAATCAATCTGTGTTCTATCAAAAGAATTCTGAAGCACAAATTCACAATTTTGACAAATGCTTCAAAGAATGAACAAGCCCTTGATATTCATCAGGCTATAAAAAAAAATTAAGTATCTATGGGTTAAAAAGCAGCAAAGCATTGTTGTGAATCAAAGCAGCTCAGAATATCCAGTAGGAGTAGAAAGTTAATTATATTGCTGTCCTGAAATCCCACATTAGGACAAGTGCGTGTGTAAACTATGGGGAAAATAGAGAAGCAGATTTTAAAGGGGTGGTTTTTTAGTTATACTGAGATTGAAGATGGGGATTTACAAGCTCTAACACACTACAGGAATCAGCATCACACCAACCAAAGGAGAAAAAAAACCAAACAAACAACAGCCATCACTAATGTCTTACATATTGTCTTTGGTTGTTTAATATCAAGAAATACTTTTTACAGAATATGTGGAGACTATTCCTTTGAAATTCATTCTGTGTCAATCCCTGTGGCCTCTCTGGTAAACCAGAGGACAGGCTTTTCTTTCTCTGAATAATTTGCTTTTTTTTCTACATTTTTATCATCTCTCTCTTCAAAACTCCAATTTCTTCCATTTACATGCTTTTGTACCAAAACGGTATAACTAGGACAGACTTTACATTGTATAGTGAAGGTATTTTTCTTGCATTATAAACTCAGAACCTACTAAAACAATTTTCCACAAGATACTATTGAACTTACAGCAGGATTTAGAGACAGGAATAATGAACATTTGCAATAATAACTAAAATAAAAACCAACCCAAAACTCCTAAAGTTACATTAGCAAGGATTAAAAGTGTTATCTCTCTAAGATTTTAAAATTACTGCTTTAAAAAGTCTTGTACCAGAAAGGAGTTTTCAATCCCCAGCTAGAGGTGCTCAGTAGTTGAGGAGAGGGGAATGGGAGGGGAAGAGATGTTTAGGGTTTTCCCCTCATTCCCTTGCTGTCTGGCCAATTCAGCTCAGAATGTTTACCAGGCGTATGATAAATTTAAGGAATGGAAAGTAGCATACACATTTAATGGTATTTCCATTGGACTATGTACAGCATCTCGAATGTCAGAATCAAAAGCATTCTGAGTAAAATCAGACAATAGTTATTAGGAAAAAGAAACCAACAGAAAGGCTATTAATACACCTTTAAAAAACGTAACACAAAAATAATTAACCACTGCTTTCTTGGCATGTAAAAGTTCTATACAAACTTTAAAAATTTTATTTGCAGGTACTAACCTCTTCAAAAGCTCACTCTGTATTTACACTAATTCTTTTAACAAGTTTATCTCAAATTAAAGCATATTTAAAACAATCATGATTGCATTAACTTTTCTGCTTTAAATTATTACCCAATTAGTGCTTTATTCACATTTTAAAAACTTGTACAATTTATTACAAATATAAAACAGTGCAGTTTTTCATACATTATCCCAACTCTGAGACAAACACTTAAAAGACATGGAAAAAGATTTTGATTTCTATAAACATAACATTTGCATTACTCATACCCCTTTCTTCACTGTCCTCCCATAACCCCAATTTAAAAAGATCAAACATACAACATACTGTAGGTTTATTTTTATTCAAAAAGTTACTGTCTCAAGACATAAATACAAATCAGAAAACAGTACAATTAGGACAATAGAATGTGGAGGACAACAGGTTAAGGTAAATATATAAAACATTTTTAGCTGGTTGAAAACAAAGCTGTAAGAACTGCTTTCACAAAGAAACACTCCTTCAAGAGTAAGAAAAATCAACTTAAGTTTAAAATCATATATACAGTCCTCTCAGCAGTTCTATTAAATGCAGTGGTGTGGAAAACAATATAGGCAGTACTTTTAGACATGAGAGTATTTATTTATGTAAAATGAGTTAGGCAGATCTAGTTTTGAGTTTGTTGTTACCCCATGACCTAGTAAAATAATTATATTTTATCATGATCCTTTAGATAATCTATGGTTTTTGGCTACCACAGCCGCATGTTTAATTTCTGAGTCTAAAAACAGGAAGCCTTTTTGTATTCACCCATTTGGGGAGATTCTTGTATTGCAAGCGTATTAAGGCATGGAATGATTAAAATAATATACCTCAAGAACTGAGAGACAACTGACAAAAAATATACATATGTAATATAAGTTAATATTTCCTTTAAAATGATGTCTAGCTGCCTAAGCCTTGCGAAATGAGTCAATGTCAAAATGGCATAGATCCACTTTCTGTTTTAGACCAAATTTAATTTATTTGTGAATGGACACAAAATGAAGTTTAAAGCTTAGCTTTCAAAGAATATTATGGGCTGTTTATGAATTTCTATTATCCAATCTAATTTACATATAGAGGAAATGTACTGTAACCTGTTAGAAGTATCTTTAACCTGAAGACTGCTTGCAAAGACAGATAGATAAAACAATATAAAATACAAATTTAAAAATCATTTTTAAAGCATGAATTCTCATGCTCTTCTATTTTTAAACATTGTTAAACTTTCAATATATTTCTGAAACCTCATAATTTTAAGTTGGAATTTAAAAGTAAGAAAAAACTAAACAAACTGCGCAATTATAAAATCAGCACCAATTTATATATATATATAATTTTATTTAAAATTTAGATCCCTATTCCCACACTCTAATAAGCTGTATAATTTTTGTTTAGAATTTTTCTGCAAACATACTACAATAAGCTTCTTTTATTTGGAGACAAAATACAGTGGCACTACTGGAAGGAATTTCACAACATTACATTTTTCTTAAAGGACAAGCAAACTTTCAGGGTTGGTAATGGGCAAGCAAGAGTGAGATCTGTTACGTTCTGGTAGCTTATAGCTTATGGACCTTTCTGAGAAGGCTAACATGAAGCTTTTGGAATAAAAAGTGTGTTTTAGATTAAAAAGCTGTTAAAATTCTGCTTTATGTATTTTTTTTCCATTATTAATTAATACAAACCTTCTGTTGCTAAAGTTTGCATTTAATTGAAAATACTGACAACTCTTCTGGTTCGTTCTATCACTGTAAGAAAACCAATCCATCTACTATTACAGTTCATGGACGTGAACAGCAATCCAGCAGAGCTCATGATTATTTAGTATAGCCAGCAAATGTACAGAGAGGGGCTCAAATCTGTACCAAACACCTCTCAGACTGTTAAGATTAAAACTCAGAGGGAATACTTCTTATGATCCAGAAATAAACTGATAGCACATAAATAAAATATTGATTTTTTTTCCCAACAAAAAGTGTAGCTTATCCTCAAATTGTTTACTTGTCCTTTACATTTCTTTTTTCTTTCAGGCAAACAAAACTGCCCCTTCAATGCACTTGATCTTGAAAGCATGTCATTCTCCTTAGAGAAAAATCTGTTCAGAATTTCACTGTATCTACCACAATTTTGTATTGAAAAACTTCCTCTTCCACTTAGAAAATGACTTCACCACTGATTTATTTGCTGCTCTGGTATTAAAACATTGACACCCCAAGAACCTAAAAAAAAAGTTAGAAATGGTGTCAATTTGTAGTCTACTACACATTTAACAAATAACAAAGCAATTAGTATATAATTTAAGATTAAGACACTTCAAGATATGTTAAGGCATTATTAAGTTTATTTTTCTTCCAAACCAGATTAACCACACTTCTGATTTAGATAATAATATGAAAAAGGTTCCTCATTCATTAGAAATATTTTTCTCACACTTGAAATTAACTAGTTCCAGTAAGAATGTGATAAAGTCTGTGTTTTAATTATTTTAGGTAATAATTGCAAAAGAATTTTTAGTTAGGTGCCTAACTCAGACTTCTTTGACAATGACATTCTATTGGCCTCAACCTGAAATCAAGTGTGTTATTTCCAGCAACTAAACCCAAGACAAAACACTCCAGACACTGGCTGCTGCTGCGTCTGTGATTACAGAAACCACAGGCCATCCCACATCAGCCAATGAGGAAACAAACTTAACATTTCCTAGGAAATGTATCCACTCTGTCAGGAAGACAGTGACAAATCAAACAACCATCAGGTAAAATCAAGCAACTGTACTTCAGGAGACTGTGTGACTAGGGAAAGAAAAAGCTTTCCTGAAACAAAGAAACAGTTTCCACTTCCCATGTGAGAACAAGCCATACAGCTTTCTATGCAAGTGGAAGTAGGTATGACCAGTGATGTGCCAAAAAAACCCCAGAAGATCCAGACTGTGTGACTGTCCTAGCTTTTATAGGATTTCATAAAATCAGCAAGAGCCAAAACAGACTAAATTTTCCTGAACCTTAACACTGCTGTTCATATTTATCTGTTTACAAACCAATTTTTACTGTTCATTGAATTAAATTCACTTTGGGTGCCTCCTAGACTGGAGAACTGCCTCTGGTGCCAGGAGAAACTGGGCACACCAAAAAATGAGAAGACAGACTAGAAGTCTGATCATAAACCATGTCCATCTGAATAAATTAAACAGCTTTATTATGTCTACACCTATTAAAAACAAGTGCAACAACTCCAAGAATAAGGTACCTCTGAAATAAATTATATGAATAAAGCAAATTAACGTCATTCTGAGAACTGGTTGCGTTTATGAAATTATTTTTTTGCACTGACCACTGACTGTTAGATGGAGCTCAGACTCCACGTGCGCCCGTGTTACTCGCGGCCTGTCTCCCGGCGGGGCGGTTCTGTACGGGCGCGGTGTTGCGCAGCCCCGCTCCCCGCCCGGCCCCGCCCCGGCGCTCCCCGCGCTGCGCTGCGCTGCCGGCGGCTGCCCCCGCGCGGCCGCTCCCGCGCACTGCGCCCGCGGCACAGCGGGGCCGGGAGGGGAACCTCAACCTGTCAGAGCGGTCCCCAGCTACTGGTAGAGCTGGAAAGCTAAAAGGGGTCTCAAATCAATTAAATGCAACCTGGAGAAGGCCAAGGTTTCAGCATTGTCAGACTAAAAAGTGACTGGTACTTCACAGATCAGTCCAGGAAAAATCGAGAAGAGGAGGGGAAGAACAGGTGAGATATTTTCTTGGTGTTACTTCAGGAACAGAACACGCAACAGCCAGACGCACAACCTAACTGATTCATTATTACTAAAGCAAAGCCCTACTTGTACAAAATATATGGATTTGCATTTAAAACAGTATTTAGGACTTCTTTCTCCCATAAACAAGAACAGGTTCACGCTGCAACAATACTGTAAAAAAAATACATAACCATCTTCCAAATTCCACCAACTGTCCAAGATTCCCAGGAAGCCTTGTTGTACTGTCCTCTGCTGGCTTGCTGCAGCTTGTTATTTCCAGTGTAATTTTGTACCAGCTACACAAGGTCAAAAATGGCTGCATACTTTACAAGTGGTTCAAGACAGAAGGAATCCCTCATGCAGATTTTTAAAAGAGAATAGAGACTGCAGATTTATCAAGTCGGATAAAAGGGCAACTGCAAGCAGAAACTACAGACTTCGGATGTTTTGGACCTAAAACTTCATATGGAAAGAAAAAATACCTCTCATCTCTATAAACAGATATCTGTATTATCTCTTATTTTCTCCATTATCTTACTTACGCACAAAAGTAAATAAGCCAATTTAAAAAAAAAATTACCACAAAATGCAAACCATCCAATGCTGACATTTGGTAATGAGATCAGAGTCACTGAACTAAGCTCAGCACAACAGGAAACTTGCCTTTAATACTGTGTATGTACATTTATTTATTTTTCTAACGCTCTTTGCTACCAGCCTCTGCAAGGGTCTTTTCCATAGCAGATGTGTTTTCTGCTCAGAATCATAGGCTTTTAACTTTTACACAGCTATATAGATATTAAGAACAAAAATCCTATAAACTTGCAAGGAAAACTGACTACCCTAGAATGTATGCAGCTGAATTACTGCACCAGTCTGTCAGAACAAGCTAACAATGACCACCTGACGACTGCATTCTTTCCATTTAAAATCTGAAGTAAGAGAGTATGGCAACTTCAAGACTGATTTACATTACTTCCCCCTTACATAAGTCAACCTACCGATTCATCCATGATTGAAGCGGGGTCAAAGAAATCTGGTTTTAGTTCCGTTCTTTCTCTCCTGTTCTTTGAAGGTGGCTTTAGAAAGCAAACAAACAAACAGGTTAAGTGTAATTTCACCAGAAAAGCAGAGGTTTTACACTGTAGTCAGTGAAGCTGAACTCTAAAGGGGTAAGAATTCACAAGGGATAAATTTTATTACTAGTTATTACACGAAGTGTTCTTGCTTTTTGTATGGCAGTTGGAGCAGATGGTTGTTGTATACAGACAACAGCACAGCCCTTTAACAATGCAGAAAGCGACTAGAATGATTTTTGTTTTATCAGAAGGAAAATTTAATTCAAATATCTTACTTTAAAAGCAGAAATACAAATCCCAAGACCACTAAAAGAGAAGAAAATTTCTTACTAGGTCTATGTCCATGGTGTCAAAATCCATGCCTTCATTAAGATCTTCAATCCGCCCTTCTGATGACATCATCACATCTTCAACAATTGGCTCTTCATCATCTTCCATTAGACTTGTGCCACGTCGACTGAAATGAAAAGCAATACTGTTTAGCACTAAATCAAGTTAACTTTTATCTATTTAAAAAGCTAATGCTCAGTAAGGGACTCTCAACAAATGGTAATTCCATTAGATAAAACAGAAATGAAGTAATTAAATAAACACACGACTACTACTAAAGAAAGCTGGTATTTAACCAGAAGATACTAAGACAGCATGGGAGAATGCCTAACAAAGGTCAATTTAGATAACTGTGGTACATTGTTAAATGAGTATTCTGAGAGGGTGTGAGAACTGATAAGCAGATCTACTCCATACCTAATTTATGCTCAAGTGAGAAAGAACTTAAGTTTTGCCACCTAAAGAAAAATTGTTTCTTCCTTATGCTAAGGGAAGGAAGAATGTCTTTGCAATAAAGTAAATGTGTAAAACCACTACTAATATTCCCACATGGTCCGTCATCCTCTTTCCTCATAAATTCTGCATGAAACATCAGATCTTATGAGAAAATTAAGGAGTCAATCTAATTATACTAATTGGTGTCACCGTATTAAAAAAAAAGCCACCCCTGAAACTATGTTACATGAAGTACTGGTAATAAAACAATCAAAAGTAAGTAGGCGAAAGATTTAAAGCTCCTCAATACATATGTCCATGGTTTTTGCTCACAATCTGTACTTTTTTTCTGTAAACCACACGGGCCTTTAAGAATGCAGAAAACTTTTAAACTCAGAAGACGTATCCTCTTAAAAGATACAGGTATTGCCACTGCATTTATAAACCCTCCCCTCCCCAACCCACTGAAGGAACATTTCACTCCACTCACATGGCGTGTTGCAAGTTGCTTCTCAGCTTGACGTAGTTCATCGCTGCCCTCTCCTGTTGTTGTCGCGCGGCTTCTTCCTGTTGCCTTTGAGCCAACATCCACGTTACTTGCGTGCTTAAAAAGACCATTATTCTATTTTAAACATGTACTGGTTTTGTGTATGAACACTAACACAAAGCAGACCTACTCGTGTACGTACTTGTAGTCGAGCGGCGGTTGGTGGTGCTCGGGCTGCATAGGATAGACACCCATGTAATTCTCGTCAGGTCGCAATCTCTTGGGCTCCCTCATTATCGTGGAAGTGAGCTGAGGCGTCTGCATCATGACTGGTGTGTGCATTGACTGCTCCCTGTTCAGCCACATACTGTCACTACTGCTGCTTTCTTCAGCTGGAAGCAAACACAGGAAGAACATCCGTGAAGTTTTTTTCAAACTCGTGTAAAAGTGAACGTTGAAGCACAAATTAAATGCGTGTACTTTCCATTTACAGAGAATCAGTTGCTTTACTTTTTGCCACAAAGTCTTACATGAGCCTCAAAAGGCCTGGATTTATAATGCTGGAGCATTTCTATACTTTTCTATTGTAAGACTTAACACTGTGCAGCGCCCTTATTTCCTTTCGTGAATCAAACGAATACCTTTCCCGCTAAGACACATACATGGTCAGAGGTTACCTGGTCTGAAAAAGTACCTTAAGGTATACCAGTGTACTCACACTAACAAATATGGAACAATATGTGCAGTTTATATGAATATCTGCTCTAGTAAATTTTAAGATGAGGGAAGTTCTACCTTCAGGTACTTTCCGCTTGCCTGTTGCTGGCTTTGTCTTCTTATTTCTTACTGTAGATCCTCGACTGCTGATTCCACTAATCACTGACATGGTATCATCATCCCCACCAGCTAATAAAGAGTTTCGGTAGGACATGAGAGGAAGCCACACATCTTCTCTTCGTAGAGACATCTGAAAGGTCATGAACTTCTCCAAGTAAACATACCTTTAAACAAAACAGAAATACAGAGATGCAAATCTGTAACAAAACGTTACCATGTCAAGATAAGTAACTACTGAAATTATCACCCGATGTTTCTCATCTAACAGAAAGGCCTGACAACAGCCAATCTGGAATACAGGTTTTTTTCATCCACCATAAAACGAAAAATAACAAAGATAAACACAATTTACCCCCTGTGAGTATACTTGACTACATCAGTGTAAACTTACCTCGATGTGTAGAAGATTCCACTTTACATGAATACAATACACAAATATTTATTCTGATGCATGTCTTTTGTGGTTATCATTACAAATACTAAGAATGTTAAGAAAATACTTACACTGTTCTTTTGTCTTGTCTGAGAAGTTTTGAGGAGAACTCACTGAGAATATCAAGAAATGCCAAATTCAATGGTGGGTGGCTCTCACCTTGCGGATTAGGCTCCTTAAAAGCAAATTCTATGCCATCTCTAAGAAGAAATTAAAAATTACATCAGAAAAAGAACAAACAAAAGTTCAAAGCACTGTGAGCTACCAAAACCGAACCCCTTTCCTTTATGTCAAGAAAGCAATAATTTGATGTTTCCCTATTCCAGCAGAAAAGGTGAACATTAGTCATTATTTGAATCTGGAAACACTGTGTCATGGAATTTCTACCTTGCATTGCAAGTTTTCTGCATGAGGCTAACATGACCACCATTGAGAGTGAAGTGGATCTGTTCTTACTGTTATGGACCAGACATTAAAAAGGCTTTTTCATTATAGCATCAACACTGCTATCATCTACATGCTTACTCTATGATGCTGGAGAACACCGACAATATTAAACATTTGGGTTTTACTCGGAGACAGAACTGCAGTCATCTTCTAACTAATATATGGGCTATATCATCTCTAGGGTTGATGCACTTAGTATTAACAAACTGATTTTTAAATACTAAAAAGATTATCTTATGTTAGTCAAGAAGTTTTTACAAAAATGGAAGTAATACAAAGCACACAATTACTTGTGTAACATAGCAATAGCTTCTCTTGTTTTCAACTGATCCAATCCAAATGTTAAAGCAAAACGTCGAGCAAGTTCTTTTATGCCACTGAATGTTGGTGATGATCTGTCAAAATTATAACCATTTTCTTGAATCATTTCGTTGAAGAGCTGTATGGAATAAAAAGGGAAATTTTCATGTATTAAAAGATTACGCCAAACTTTAGACCAATACACAGAGCTAAATTTCAGTTTAAAAGTATGTTTTACAGCTTTTTTTTTCCTCCCACTCTTAATCTGGCAACACCAAGAGACAAACACTGATCTTTCAGACAGTGAAGTCAAAGCTATGCTTGAAGAGTCTGCACCCCAGAGATAAACTTTGAAATGCACTGTCCAAGCACTCATTAAACTGTAGACATGCTGGATGAAAGATTTCAGTGCTTCACTAAATCAGGTGTTCTGAAGTTGAGAATACAAAAAATTAGTAGGATTCCCTAATTACATACACTAACAGAGAAGAAATAAATGGGGTAATTCTCATCTGGTCTTTACTGTAATACTTTGTCAAACTACTAATTCTCAATTCTTTCCTTTTTTTTTTTCCTTCTCAAAATACAAGTATAAAGAAGAAATTCTAAAATGGAAACGTCTTCAGGGAAATTGCCAAAGACATCAGAAATTCTGTCACCGATTATGAGATTTTTGAGTACTCATCAATAGTTCTCAAAGCTGAACAATCTGAACTTTACGGTCTTTTCTTTTTTCTGATCAATCCTCTTCTCATCCTACTAAATTTGACCGTAATTCACTTCAATAATCAATTTTTCTATCTTAATTTTGTCTAACACATCCTTCACTCTTTTGTATCACAAAGAATAAAACAAAGAGTGTTTAGTTACATATTTTACACTGCGGTTCCACCAGCGACTTAAGAGTCGTGCTGCTATGAAAAGGAAACGCCTCATCCTCCCTTGTATTGGCAACATCCATACTGATAAACCAGTCTTTACTTTAACAAGGACTATTTCTGTTTGGTCTTCACCAGGATCAGTATCTAGGTCTATATTCACTATGTAGCTTTATAACCTTTAGTCAAAAAAACAGGGAGAGAGAAGACAGATTTGGGTAGACTTTCCTTTCTGGACAACAGTGATCTATGCTGGATTTCCGTGTTTTGCAGGCTCTACTATTCTGAGCCTGTGAATAAAATCCATGCAGATGGTTTATGTGAGCAGATGAATCAAATGCTAACCTTAACTGAATTCACCAGGTTTCCACACACACAAACTTTACTGAAGAGAGCATGAAACTGTTTTAATATCAAATGTGTGAAGTCCCTACTAAACATTAAGAAATTACTAAAACTTCAAATTAATTCTCCGAATAGTTTAAAAAAACCAACAAAACAAACAAACAAACAAAAAAAAAACCCAAACCACAACACCCCACCACACAGGCACTAAGTATTTATCTGTTCACAAACAAGTAAACTGGCCATTTCACAACATATTTCTGAACACGTGACAAAGTATTGTTTTAGAGTTATGAAGGTTTCATAGAGTTACATTAATTTTGTATTTATTGGCCTCTCCTACATTTTTCGTGGTACAGTATTTGGTAAGTATAGGAAGACTTCTGGCAGTTTTTCACATAGTTGCAGAAAATGTGTTTCAGTTTAGACCTATTTATCCCTACTGTCCACAAAAATTTCTCCATCAATACCTCAAACTAGTTACCAAACAACAGGACATCATCTACAGTATGGAATTTCATGCACAGAAATACTGTAAATTCTTACCTGCTGCAAACTAAGAATAAGTGTTTTAGCACACTGGATTTTGTCTATCTGTCTTGTTTTACTCATCGTTTCTTTAATAATATCACCATAGTCATTGTAATACTAGAAAAAACAAACAGAAAAGGTTAACTGTCAATATTGGTGGAAAACATTGCAACGACTGAATTCTTCTGAAAACATAATCTAAGATATGCTCTTTTAAGAAGAAAAATCATTTTCTAAACGAAGAAACCCCAACATGTTTATGATTACACCAAAGTTACACCTTAAACCACCTCCAGGAAAGTAATTTAAAAAAAAAACTAAATGGAGAAAGAATAAACCCACTTTTTGTTCTTGCAGTGAGCATTACTTTAGAGGCAGAATGACCTATTTATCTTCAAGGTCATGACATATTTGTTAATGACACGTGTTTACCCCTTCAGGGTACAAGATTAGAATCTAATCTTTTTAGTAACTCCTGTAACTCTGGTGGGGAGTTTTCTTTGCTGAAAGGAGGCACTTACAGACAGCATCATAGTCGCAATTCGTCCAACAAAGACAGCTGCCTGCTCAGTTTTTTTAAGTATTTCAGGTTTAAGAAAGACCCAATTAGTCATTTGGAGAATCCAAATATATGTAGGACACTCAGACAGATAATAGCAGGCTGCCCAAATTTTAAGTTTTTAAGATAATCACCAAGGAGCAAAGCTTTATCATGTTCACAAAATGAGAACTCATATTGGTGTGCAGCTGTGACTCCCATGAGCCAGGAGAGGGTTTTATATTTAAGTAAGATTGAAAAAGATATAAAGATAATGGGGGGAGGGGTAGAGGGGACTCAAACCTTATTTCTCTTCTACAAAGTTTAAACTTAAATTATTTGATGAGGCTAGACATCAAGGAGTTGATCTTCGGAAGAACATTCTCAAAAGGCCCACTAAACTAGTTAGTGAATTAAAAATACACCATCGATCAGAATAAGGAAATAAAACTAGTAAAAACAACATTAAAATAATCAGTCAGTTTCCCTCCTCATTCCCCACCACTCACACACTGGAAGTGCAAACCTCATCTCAGTGATTTTTCCCCCTACATACAGAAAAAGGCCTACAACTCTGGAGTTTTGAATTCTTCACATTTTGAACCAGCTACTTTGTAACATAAAAAACAAGTAATAATTAAAAATTCCACAACTACTGTATTCTAGTAGTTTTACGAAGTATCACTACTAAGCTTCAAATTTACCTTCATATATTGCTTGAAAATGTCAGCAGCTGTGTTCATTTCCACCACAGTATATACAATGAGCTTACAGAAAGCTGCAAGTAGGTTTCTTCTTTTGTGTAACGCTTCGATTTTGCTGGCTTCATCATCCTGCTGTCCATCTAGAAAGAGTTCAGAACAGGAAAACTGTCAGGTTTAAAGACTCCACGTTTAAACATTTATATATAAAACTGATATGGGCTAGTGGGCAGGATTCAGAAAATTAGATCTCAATTCTGATGGCAATGCACTTCATTGTCCACTGACAAGTCTCTTACCCTGATACAGAGACAAATATTTGAGCCTATTACACCAAACCTTTACTGCAGTTATCCTGCATGTTCCCAACACAGAAAATCCTTTAATCACCTGCTGACATTTAAAAGCCACACCTACCTCTGTGCACATGCACACCTCTCAATAACAAAACAAAATTAGAACAAAAAAACAACCAGGCAAACAAGAAAAAACCCAACAACAAAATACCACCACCACAAAAACCCAGAAATGCAAAAGGAAACAAAGACAGTAGTTAGAAAACAAATAATATAAAGGAAACTTAAGTTTTGCACAAACCTGCACTATTATTATCATCATCCTGATCAATGAAGACATGATCTAAAATAAAACTGAGTAGTTCAGACTGCAAGGAAGAATCAGGAGTGTAAACAAGCGGCTCCAACATGTCACGTCCTCCTGTCATAATCTGATGGCTGAAGATCATCAACACATCACACAGAATTGTGAAAGCCTGTTAAAAGGAAACCTTAGTAAATATTTGCTTGGAAAGTGGATTTTGTTTAGAATAATGTATTTGCACTTGACAAAATACTCAAGATCTCAACAGTGGACACAGGCCACTCAAGTCTTACACAACTACAAAGGCCAACTGTAGTCAAAATGTGCATAGCTTCTCACGGCAGGTTCCTGTATCAAGACTGGGTCTCCAAATAAAAACATTGCACAGATGATGCCAACTAAATATGAAAATATTGCAAGATTAGAACACAAGGAGCCTGAAACTCCCAAATTCTGCCTGACGGATACTACATTAGGTCACTAGAGAACTTCGTGGACTCTGACCACAGTACAAACCCCTTTTTGCTGTTTTTTTTAAAAAATTGTTTCGATCACATTTGTTTAGCATATAACAGCTGAGATTATTCAACCCCATTAAATCCTAATGTCCAAAAATCCAAAAGTGCAACCAACTTTTTCTTTTGCTAGCTAACTTGTGCATCTGACATCAGATTTAAATGTCTGTACTCCACTGCCCCAGGAGGTTCAAATGTCTTAGTACCTGACACAGAGTCTAATGTTCTTCAAACTAACAGACCACGGCAACAAGCTGCTTAGTGCTACACCTTCTCTTTGGCTCTAATCTCCCATGTACGTCCATGGACAGGTCTGTTCTCTAACTCCTCAAAGCAAATATTACTAATTCCTGGTCACAGAAAATACACGTGCTCCTCTGAAGTCCCTTGTGTCCTCTCATGGGATCAGAGAAGGGAAGTGGAACCAAGGCTATTGTGCCCTATGTGACAGGTACCCTGTGTAACTAGGCAGTTCTAGTTTCTAGAGCACACACCAGAGTCTGAGAGTCATACAACCTCTTAGAGAGGCCTACTCAGAGCTTCAGTAATTTTTGTTACTTGCACTTTCACACCCTACACCTTGTGACTATTACACTAGATAGCTCTTTGACATAGAACATGCCTATTAAGCTCCAGGAATATTCTTGTTCTAGCAAGAGTTTCAAAAGCTGCAATTGTGTGACTCAGTGGACCAGATTTTCCACTTTAACCAGGTTATTATTATCTTCATCAGCAAAAAGGCTCCTGGCTTTCTATTTCTTTAATTAAACTGTCTACCTAGAAGATAACCTAGTCCTTTCCCTATAGAGACATACTTGATTTTCTTTCATTTTAGCATTTGAAAGATTGTTAAAGGCATTTCCTTAGAATTAATTCTGCTATCAGTGACCTGTGCTCTTTACTAGAACCTCAAAATCCTATGAGTGTCCTGGCCAAAGAACTATCCACCTACAGATTGGAAGAGACTCAGCCCCTACAGTTCAATTATTTCCTTTGACTCTGGTATCCCCAGAACACAGGACAAGTGTTTCCCAATATGATGTCTCAATTCTTTTTGAAAAAGAAGCAAAAATTAAGGACAACCCCCAAAACCTTCATGCCAGCATTTCAAGAAAGTCAGGACTTCTGTCTCCTGCCTGAACTGTCATGCATTACTTACTCAAGCTTAATATCTATATTTTTTATGTCTGAAACATTTAAGAACTTAGTTCCAGCTAAAACTGTCCCCACAAAGGACAACTGTATAAGGGACTGACTATAAAACTGCTCACATCTTTTCCAAGCAGTGTATCACTGTTGAGGCTTCCAAGCATTTGCTAGAGCACCTCTAAACAACACTATTACCAACAGATCAGTGTGAGAGTGTTCCTAAAGGTGACCGCAAAAAATTCTGATTTCCCAGCAATAAACTCTCCCAGGTTACACTGCATACTTGTGCATGTATAAACATATACACACTCATCTCAATTACTAATTTTTTTTTTCCTCCTGATTTTGAGATCCTCAAATTCTCAGGACTCTGAAAAACTGAGGAACATACTGTGTTATGGAGCAACACAGAGAAGGAAGAGAAGGGAAGCTGCACCTGCATGCATTCAAAGACAGAACAAAAAAAAAAAAAACCTCTCTTTTAAATTGCCATTCTTAGCTCTTCCAGTTTTGAGCCTATGAACCCACAGCTCCACAGGAGATGTGGGTCATTAGCACATGGTAAGCAAGAGGTTTGAAATGGAACTCTCTCACTTAACTTACACCCAGAACGCTTCTACAGTGCACCTGCAGCATCATTATTTAAAGAAACAAAAAGATCCTTTGCATAAAACACTATGCTGCCTAAAATTACTTGAAAGAGTCAAGTTTAAATTGACTCTGAAATCCTATGTACATAAGGAGAGCAAGCATACAAGTACAGTAGTATTCACACTCAACGGGCACTCAGCCTGAACATCCAGGACATCACGTTCCCACATAAGTGCCAAAAATATTAGCAAGAAGAACTTTTCAACTGCTTTAAAAGTACAGTATTAGAAGGCTCCAAGTAACAACAGTCACTAACCTGTTCCTTAACAGCAGTGTTTACATTGGTCAGGTAGTGTTGACAGATTTGACAGAAGACTCTCATCTGCTTCTTTAGACGCAGAAGATCCTCCTTTAAAGAGAATTATTTCATGTAACAGTTTTGCTTTTTTAATTTTATAGTCCCATTTAGTACATGCATTTTCACAGAGCACTCCACTACAGACCTTAGTGGTAACATTGAAGTCCACTGTATTATTTAAAAAAAACACTATTACAAATAAAATTAGCAAGTAGCAATTTCCTTGATTTTGTCATTCTGTGTAGCACAGAACAGATGGCAGTTGGGATGAAAATCGTGTTATTTTATCAAAAAAGTAGTAACTAAAAAACCTCAGAAACAAACCTAAAAAACCCTAACACCTCCCCTTACTCCCTAAAAATTCCAGAGCATGAAGCATTTTCTCTTTAAAATACCTATTTTATTTTCAGCCTAAAGGATAGATTCTAGGCAGCTGTTCATAACTAAAAAACACAAGCCTACACAGTATTATTTTATTTTTTTAATTCACTGATTTGGGATAAAGTAGAATATCAGATGAGAGTTGGTTTTCTTCCCCCCTTTCATTGAAAAAAAAAAAAGGTAGCTTTCTGCACTGCAATAATTTCCCACAAAGTAGATTACTGAGCAAACAAAGTAACTAATTGGTCTAAGCACCACCCACACGTGTAAAACAGTTGGTATTACTCAATCATGTGAAGACTCAGCCCTGTTGAACTGGGGAAGTTGTAATACAAGACCAACTCTGTAACCAGCATCCACCCAGACAAAGATAAAATACACCTGAGGAAAGTTTAAAAATTATGCCCGCAATCTGAACTGAAACAAGCCTCTCCATTCAAGAAAGTGGGTAACACACTGGGTAAAGCACATCATTTAATTTGTTAACGGGATTAACAAAGCAACAGCTGCTTCTTGACAGGAATTTAAGCATAACATGATTTTAGAAGTCGTTTTCTGCACAAAACCTTTTCTCTCAATATTTACCGTTCAGGTTACTACACTGACACTAAGAGAATTATACATGCGATATTTTCTTTCCTTTATACAGAATTATTTGTTTACGTTTTTATTAAAATTTAACAATTTATACAGTCTTTGATTTAGTGCATGTATTACGAAGCTAATTCTCATACTTAGTTCACAAACCTGTTCACAAGGAGCAAAGTTAGCAGATGTTGACAATGTTGTCAGAGGCCAAAAAAAAGCCCAGACCAACCAACTAAAACAACCAACCAACCAACCCTTTAGGCACAGTACATTTCTGTCACTTCTGTTTCTGTGCTTATTTTTTGCTGTTGTGCATTCCATTTTCATTAAGCAGAAGTCAACAGAACTTCTGTAGGTACCTGGTATATTTGGCAGCAGTCAAGCAGTTAAATATAACAAAATAGTTGTAATTCAGAAGTTAAACCAACGAAACCTTTAATTTACTGAATTTTATTATGCAGGAGCAGAAAATAGTCTCAATAAGGGACCACTTTTCAATTAGATTCTTTTCATTCCTGCTGAAAGTATTACAAATTACATTTTGCTGCAAAACAGCTAGGTTAATCTTCATTTCTAAACTAACCTGTCAGTATTTAGCTCATCTTCCGCCATTAGGCTTGTGATAAAGCTTTAATCACTGTTACAAAAACCTCAAGACTGCTGTTTACCCTTTAAGGAATAAGGTAACAAAGCCTCCAAATCCTTCACACACCTATGTGCCTCTCAACAATCTGTGCAGCCACTTCATATCAGGTATCTGGGGTTGAAAATGTTAAAAGCCATTAAAACACAGATAGGTAAACTAGCCAGCCAATAGTCAAGTTTATATTCATCTATAACACCTTCAGACTATAATTACTCAGTGGACTAAAGAAGTCTCAACAGATAGGGGAAAACCACCATAATACAGGTGTTCTCTGTTGTAAGATCATTAGTACAAGTTACATAGCATGATTTTCCACTCCTGCATCTACCAAGAAGCTCAAACTACCACATCCTAAAATAAAGAAAAAATTAAAGGAAAAATGTATGTATCCTCACATTAAAATGAGAGTATTGTAATAACAGATTATTAATTACTCATACATTATTAATGCCATGAGTTCCCTTTGTTTTGTCCCTAGTAAACTGCGACAGTCATATACAACTTCTTTTTCTTATATTAATTACAAGCACGATAATCAATAAGTGTTTAAAAAATCGGAAGAATTTACTTGTCGCCACTCCGACATAAAGAAAAGTGTGTTAACAGTAACTCCAATAATGAAGTGCAACTCCAGTATGTATTTCCAGTAAAAAAGCACTCTTCTTACAGGACTGCAGAAAAAGTACGTTTGATTACAGGGACTGCATGTTTTAATTTTAGTTAGAGAAATCATTAAAATGTTTCAGCACTTACAAACTCCATTCTAAACTACCTAGGCCTTTCAAAAAACGCCTTTTTTCATTAGGCAGTTCACACAGTGAACCACCTAATCAACCTCTTCAAGCCATGCTGGATACAGGAAACCTTAATCCTTCCTCTAAGATTTTTCAAGAAGTGAAATTAAAAAGATGACATTTGCCAGAGCTTTGCCCTTCAAGATTGCTATATATAGAACCAGAACAGGGCCTCTCAACATTTCCTGAAAAAATCTGAAGTTTAACTTAATCTTTTCACATCTTTATTTAGCAACAGATTAAAAGACTGATGAAGAGCAAAGTAGGATTGCAACACACTGAGCAATAAGAATACTGTGATAGTGTACAAATTCTTAGATCTCATCGACTTGTCACTGATACTTCAAGGTTTCCAAACAAATTCAAACCCACTACTTGAGTGTGGTAATGCTGACTATACTGTGTTTGGTAATTTCCATTCTACCCCTTCTAGGCATCATTACTGTGTCTGATAGGTATAACGTTTATTTACTATTACTTTCAAATTTCATCAAATTAAACATAATATTGACATTTAATAAAAACAATTAAAGGAAGTACTAAGTTTGTAGTCAAGAATGTGACTACCAAAACTATTAATTCAAAAGAACTTACTAAAAAAGCAGGATTAGGTAGGTATCAACATAAAGAAAATTCCTAGTCTTAATTAATTCCATCACAGTTCCCACTTGATGACACTGCAGCTATGTACACATGTTTATTTACTAATACAACTGGAACAAGGCATACCTTCGTGGAACTGCTTTCAGTAACTTTTGCTAGCTGCCAAAGGATTACATAATGAGTGCACTGCAGTGCATGAATAACAATCTGAAATCAAAAGGGAAAAAAGCATTAGATGACAAAGGCCAATAAAAGAGAGCAACAAAAGCTATTTGTTGCTGTGCCTAAAGAACACATTTTAACTACAGACCTGTTCTGGCATGTCTCCATTTTCAATGCCAGTTTTCAATAGCTTGTAGTTGCAGCCAAACAAGTCCCATCTTGATAGGTCATGAGCACTGGAAGCATTAGAAATGAAGCAAAAAATATCATTTAACTAATACTTTTTTCTGCAATTTGAGGTTAACAACTACTAAAAGCTTAACTGGTCAAAAAAAAAAAAAAAAAATTAGTGTTGAAAAAATCCAGCCATTGAATACCTCCCCCATCTGAACCAACACACACACAATAATAAAAGCAAAGCAAAAAAATTCCATGAAGTTGCCTTAAAAAGTAAGACACGTCATATTTAAAACAAACAACCCCCTCACACAAACCCTGATACTCAATTAAAAAGAAACAACCCCCCACACCACAAACCCTGACACACATGTACAGAAGCCAACTTACTTGTGAAATGCAGTGATTCTCTTCAGTGTTGACAAGACTTGATATGCATCATCTTCATCAGGCTCCTCCCCCTATTTAATAATCATACAGTGAGATATCTCAAGCAGTGCAGTCTAAGTGAACTGGGCAACATACTAAAACCAAACACATACATCCCCAAACTAGGGGGCAGGACAGAGTGGGGACCTGATTCTAAATTGTTTATCATGTCACATACACTTTTAGAAGAGTTAGAGAGATAAGGCAGCAAGCAGTTCATATCTAGACATGGAGTCAATGATCTCAAATGTCTTTTCCAACTCAGACAATTCTATGATTCTATAAAATAGCAGCAGAAGAAGAGAGAGGAGGAGGGGGGCGGGGAGGAAGGAGAAGGGAAAAAATGGAAAAAGCCTAGCATAGCGGAATACAATGTATCGTGTAGGTGCTTCTACTTTCTCTGAAGAATCCAGCAGAGGCCACTGTCAGACAAAAGACACTGGACTAGATGGGCCACAGGTCAGTACTTCAGTCTTACTTTAATCTCAGAAAAAAATGATTGTGTTATGGAGCTTAAAAAAAAAAAACTTACTGAGCTGTTTCTACAAGCTTTATCTGTCAGACAGCTATCTCTTTGAGTGAGATAAGGGAAACGGTTTGTTCTAATCTTCCCATAAGTTCTGACAAACTTGCATTTAGTGAAAAAAGAGGAATAAAAATGAAAGGGTCAAAAAAGTACCTATTTGTACATAAGATAAACTATCTAAGGTGAAGAAACTCCTCCTTAGTCTAGCAGAGATAATGCAAGTTTTACTATTCTGCAGGTGCACAACCTATCAAAGAACTAAGGACTTCAACACTTCCACCAGAGTATTTGCCATTTTCCTTAAAGCCAACTTCTGACATCTCATTTCCTTGCTTTACCTCTCATTCTTTCTTTTCATCACCAAGGGAAACAAATGGGCACATTTCTTGTTTAGGATTTCTAGAATGGAATTCTAGTTCAGAACAAAAAGCAAGAGAAAAAAGGAGAGCTTGATAAACTACATGCATCTAAGAAATGTTAAGAATGAAGCTGTCAAAAAGACACTTCCTATGCTCCTTACCACAGATGAAGAGGAGAAACAAGTTTTGTCTGAATGTCAGAGATCCCACATAGTGAAGTTAAATACTCTATCAGAAGATTCTCACTTTTCAGATCAACACAGTGTGGGAACAAAGTTATTTTTGATCTACTAACTGCATCTGCTTGCATTCAGGAATGGAGGGGGAGTGTTTTCTAGAGATTTTGATATTTAACAACAGCAACATGCAACCACAGGCAAGACTAGCTACAGTAGTACATCTGAGGAGAATCCTAGAGGAATTACAATACTACAACTCTCAAAAATGTAAGCCTCAAAAGCTAAGAGTAAGAAGTTTATGTATTTAATTGTTTATTGGAAACTTATTTCAAATTCCCAAAGGATTCTTGTCAAAAGGATATCAAAATTAAAGACTCACTGTCTTAATCTAAAAGAACAGTCTGTGTTCACACAATCACAGCAACGACACGGTTGTATCACTACACTCGACTTAACAGTTCTGAAAATCAGAGGGAAGCTCCCATACCTAGCTCTGACTTGCAGAGAAAGACAGAAAAAATACTGAAAATATTTACAGGGGCAGGAAAAGGAGCACATTAAAATACCTCTTGCAGGAAGTCCTCAAGAAGTCGATTAAACTTGTCTGCCAATTCATCTATTAACTGACTTCTTGCAATGTCAACCCTGTTAAAGATTGTGAATTCTTCATTACAGAGAGCATGGTAGGTTTTTGAACAGGCTTCCAAAACATCTATATCTGTGTGCTTCTCCACAATATCCCGGATTTGTCGCAGTAAGGCATCCAAATGCTACAAGGAAGATGAGCCAAAGAAGAAAATATGTATTTTTATTTTCATATATATATACACACACACACACACAAATACACACACGCCTTTTTAATAAACCTTAAGGAATTTTCAACATTAATTCTGTTTATTACTTTTGCAACTATGATACAGAACACAAACACCTTCTCAAAAATCAGTGAAGCTTCTGAGAAATTAAAAGTCTATCTATCAAAAATTAAGTTGGTGCTTGTCAAAGACCAAATCACCGAAGCGATTAAAAATTTGCTATTGTTGGTATGGTCTTATCTAACACTTGAATTTGCAATAACAACTGAACAACACAGAAGTATTTACCTCCCACTCACACAAGCACTTATGCACGTTTGTGTGTGTCTTAAAAGCTGTATAATTGAAGATTTAGTTTCGTAACACTCTACTGTCCGCCAACTAAAGCCAACTTCAGCTGTTCATATATTCCTCCCCTCAACCTGAGTTGCTCACTGCTGCTCGAGCACTGCTGGCTATGCTGTCGACTACACATTTTATCACTTTTTGACTCTATTTCCAGCTACTTCCTTCACAATGCAACAGCACATCTGAGAAGGAGACAATAGAGATGAGAACAGCTTCACCAACTTCATCACCATAGCAGAGAAAATGAGAGCAATAACTACATCGTTTGTGATCTGGTATTCTTCCTCTTTTTCATGCAATGATGATGGTGGTTTTCTAGTTTCAGTGATAGAAAAATTACTGAGCTGTTTCTACAAGCTTTATCTGTCAGACAACTATCTCAAATATGACCATAATCCAGCAATAAATGTTCTTAATTTAAGTTCATCTAACTGGCAAGATTTTCTGTTAAAACTGGCCAGACAGGCCTTAGAAAACTCAGACTTTCAGTATCTCTAAGAAGAGCAGCCAGTCACAACTCTGAAATCCAAGCAGCACTACCAGCAAAGGTTACAAGAAATAAAATCTCCTTTACACAAAAAAAACACTCCTAAAATGGTGACTGAAATTTCAGTGATGAAGTCTAAATTCTGGGACTTTTCCTTTTATGTTAATGTGTGGATGTTACTGTACCTTTTCTAATCTCCCTGTTGTATAAATTTCCAAATCAAAGTACTGTGGCAGCTGCAGTAAGTTGGTGACTTTTTCTGCATCTACAGAATACTGTAAAATTGGCAAGGAAAAAAGTTTAGACGAAGAAGTCTTGGACAACATAATTCATTACAGAACAAGTAAACATAAACAAAGATTAGTAAGAAAAAAAATAAAATTCGTGCAAGCTGTATCATTAATTACAAAAATATACTTGTAAATATTTCAACAACAATCCATCAGCAAGAAATGGAATTAAACCTACCTTTGCTAGCAACTGAGGAAGCGCCACTGCAAAAAGCTCAGTAATTTTTGTCCTGTCATCCAACTGGGTTTTCTTTTCCTTTGCTGTCAGCACCTAAAAGATTGGTATTGTGAGGATTTTACAACTAAAAGTTCTGGAGGAAAGTTGCATTATCATTAATGAAATGATTATTAGGTACATGGACCTCTAAAATCACTGTAAAATATCAACGTAAAGCAGGAGGGAAATGTGCAGTTAAAAGAAGAATAAAGAAAAAAATAACATTCAGCATTCAAAAAATGCAATTTGAAGTTAGTCCTAACACTATTAAGATTATCTTGAAAACAGAAGTGATAACCTAGAACAAAAAGTTTACCTTTCTTGCAACAAAACACCATGACTGGAATGACAATATAAGCATGGGAACCCCTTCAGTTTACAATTTTAAATAATATTTACTCAATTAATTTGTCAATCCTATCTTTCAACCTGTACTTAAATGGGTTTCTTACGGAAAGATGCACCAGTCTTGAGAGAAGACTGCTTAATGCCTCAGCAAAAGAAGCTGTCTAAACTCTGTATAATCACAGAAAAGCCAACTGGTGGACTGGCCTTCTTCCAAGAGACTATGGAGCGTATTTTCCTTTCCCTCATTTTGCTCTTTCACACTGAAAATAGTTTTAGCTTTTCCCAAACACTGATTCTTGTCCTCCTTTCAAACCAACACCATTTTCAAAATCAATTTTTATTACCTTTAATAGTACAAACAAATGCAGTAGTTCAAACAGTACTAAGCACATGCTCAAGTCCAGAAAAAGGAAACTAGCCAGGGTAGTCAGATAAACGGAGGCTGTGGAGACCAAAGCTGAATCTCCAGTCTCAGTCCCTTCAGCAGCAACAGCCTACAGTCTTTTCCTTCTTTCCACAGTGGCCCCACAGAGCCATTCCCACATCTCCAGGTGAGTAGTTTTTTGCTTCCTACCCTTTTGCCCGTTCCTCTTCCCACAGGAGGATGACATTCAGCCGCTTGCCGAATTGTACAAAGCATTATTTCTATCAGTGCGCTTTCCTGTCTGTCTGTTAAAGCTGGAATTTAAGAAACAGATGTTAACACACAACTCGTTTTTCATTTTCCACAAGGAACAAGATATGCTGGGGGGTTTGTTTGGGTTTTGGGGTTTTTTTGGTTTTTTTTGTCTAAGGAAAAAAGACAGACATGTAGACCAACAGCTCATTTCCAGAGGTCAGGGTGGCAGAGGGGATAGAGAAAGTACCTTATAAAATGACACAAGAAAATATTGAAAAATTGAGGGAACATCACTGGATGAGTCACAGGACAGGATGGAACAAACACGAAGTTTTACAATTATTTTACTTCCTTTCTGTTTTTCAGAGGTCCATTTACTAGGACCTACAAATTACAGAATTATACCAGGGATTTTGTTTGTGTCTACTGTCATTAAAGAAATTATGGTATTTTTCCATAGGGTAGTTGTAACAATAAATTAACCAGTCTCACAAGCAGCTTAGTTTCTCTAATGCCAAAAGTGCAGCCTGAACTTGTGAACAAGGCAACACTGCATGCTAATTCCTTCTCTTTTCTTCTAACCATTGCTCTTGTGTCGCACTTCCATATCGGGCGGTAATCTCTTTTCACTCTTCCTCACATTTCATAACTGGTATTAGTGACTTCTTATAGTCACGGAAACACAGAAAACATATGTAAACGTCTTTCTTCCTTATTTCAAGCCTAACAAAAACTGCGCAGCGATATAAACAAAGATCTACAAAAATGTCTTACGTTCTTCTCCATTGAGAGGCTCCTCCAGCAGAAGACTGTTCATACATTCCCAGTCCTTCAAGAGGTCTGTTGCACAGTCCCACATGCTGTCCACAAGATAAGCAGCATGTTCATGCAACTAAAATGAGAACAGATTAAGTATTTTATCAGCAATGAAGATTATTACAGAACTATAATACAGAGTATTTCTTGCGCTTGGCTCCTGCCTATGGCAAAAATACAGAGCAAGTTTTGCAAGCTCTCTGGTTAAACAGATTTTCTTCCCCAATCAACTTAAAAAGATGAATCCAGACCAACAGCTACAAGGAGTAGTGCTACAAGATCTATAGGAACTTGGGGGATTGGTGGGTAGGGCTTGTGGGGTTTTTTTCTTTTTTCTCTCTCCCCTTTTAAATCTGTTAAATCTCAATTTCTTTACACTTTTACATCATCATGTTTGTCAGAGCAGCACTCACAGCCTGTCTCAACACTATGTACTGACAGATCCTTCAAATAAACACAACCACACAAAACAGTCTTTTGACCCCCAGGTTGCTCAAACAACAGGAAAACCAGGACAGATGCATGGTTATTAACCAATGAGTGGGGAAAAGAAAAACAACAAAATTAACTGAAAAAAGTTAGAACCACAACAACAACAAAAACCCACACACATCACAAAAACAAGGACATCCTTGAAACCCAACTTACTTCACTTTCCAAAAAGAAAAACACTAACGTCTTCACAAGATTAGCATTTGGACTTTGTCTTCCCCTCCTTTTCAGTATTCCATCATCTTCAGCATCTCTGCGGCTGAAAAGCCTAAAAGAAAAATTATTTCTCGACAAGGTTCTTCTTCATTGCCTTCACCACAGTTAATTCACATCAAGATATCATTTTTTTACACACTAAATACCTTGTTGCTTGGCTCCGTATTTTATTTTGAAAGGAAGTAATTTGGGACAAGTTGAACAATTTCATATATGCATTTTATAGATGCTGAGTTGATATTCCCCTGACTGTTTCCAGTGGGATGTATAATTATAACAAATGATTTACAAACATCAGTGATAACTGCAGGTGCTTGAGGTCCTATGCTCCTCCTTAGCAAACTGTGTTTTCTGAACCTCCCTATAGGAGACTTTAAAGCAGCTAAGAAATACTGGAAGGAGGTCTGAGAAGTATTAGATGGAAAAACCTATTTTGTTCTCCTACACACCTGACACATTGGATATTTAGTGGATTTTTTAAATGAAAAATATTTTATGAAATGGTCATATGGGACAATGGGGAAGAAGCGTGCACAGGGGAGGAACTACAAATGGGAAAACACTCATGATGAAAGCCCAAGTTTTAGGCCCCAGACTACATAAGCATTTTAAGACGTTTCACAGGAAGGATGGGAAAGGAGAAGACATAGGAACATTTTTATTGTATTCCCTGAAGGTACAAGCTTTCAAAGTGCAGCCTTCAAAACTGCTATTTCCCATTTAGAAAAACTACAGCAGTTCAGAAAATACAGTAATGTTACCATTGTCTCTTCTTTCTTAAGGCCACTTTATGATTCACTTTTTCCTTTTCTTAAAACTAGTAAGAATCATTGTATTAATGCACACAAATGCACAAAAATCTACAGGAGCAAGAAGTTAACTGTAATTTCTCCATCTTACTTTTTATAAAGAAATTCCCCTGCGGCAACTGCTACTGGCCGATGAGCTGAATAAACCAGGTGGTAGACATTTTCACAGTCTTCTGCAGTCAGAACTTCTTCACTACTCCTAGGGGTAGGGATGGGAAGAAGAAAAGAAAGAAAGAAAAATCCAAAAAGGCTGAGTCAACAAAGTATGAACTCTAACGAGGGAGATGGAAATGAATGAGGACCTAAACCTTCTCCTTCAATTTACGATCCCAAAACTCAGAGCCCTAGTTCCAAAGTCTTCCTCAACAAAATATACTGATGAAGTATGAGCTAGTGCTAGAAGGTTATGCTCAAGAGTTCAACTACTGTGTAATGTTCAATACATTCTACGTTCTTCACTTCAAACATTCCAGGATAGTTTTTAACTATGAGGCTGAATTCAAAGTTCCTAGCCCTCACCTACCAAACTGTGGGAGATAAGTAGTAACACTGTTCTAGACAGATTACTTTTGGAATTCCATTTTGAGTGTAAGATACATAGACATTTCTATAGCCTTCAGACTATCTGAAGTGTCATGCTGCTGGCCACACCCACAAGGATGAGAAACATTTAAGTTAAGTATTTGGTGTGTCTCAGATTAGAAAATAAATATGTACTTACTGTAAAACAAGAGTGAGTAATTTTATTGCTTGGACTGCAACATCATATTCTTTGTCAAGAGTCATAGACACAATTCTATCCTAAGAACACAAAAGAAAATATTTTTGAAGAGGAAAGAAGTGTAATGCAACTTTAAAAAATTCATATATACCCAAAGTAAGAAGTTACACTAACCTTGAACCGACTGGTGAAGAGTTCCAATTTGGAATTAAGCTCCTTATTATAGTAAAGCCCTTGCAAAGCAGTTAGGCATTTGAGTCTTACTTCTCCTTGCTAAAATAAAATTACGAACTGAATTAGAAGTCAAGTATAGGATACAGATGTGATCTTCATGTCATAGAAGACAAGTTTCTTTCACAGTCAGAATTAATTCAAAAACAAAGATTAAATGCTCTCACAATGCACTAACAATAATCATGTTAATGACATAAGAACATTACCTTGTTTGTAACAAGGCAGTGAAGCAACAAAACCAAACAAAACCCCACAAGGTCTTACTGCAGTTGTCATCTCCATAAATCAAAATACACCTGTTTCATTCTTTCTAAACACTCAAGATATTTCTATCACTGACGACCATCTCTTCTTCAGTCAGAATTGCTAAGTAGATATGAGAGAAATATTCCTCCTGAAGTACAAGATCTACTTCAGCAGAGAACATGTTTTAAGGTACAGGTGACCTGCAGCAGTTTCTATCACCCCACTGCCAGAGGTTATTGGGTTTTTACACCAAGCCCATGAACAGCACAGCAAGACTGAGCATCCCTCATTTCTTTCACTTAAAATTCAGCAGCTTGAAGTTTCTGATGCAAGAAGTGAGGCAATGCGCTGATTCAACAATGAGTCAGGGAGTATTTGTAAACTATATTGACTCCTCCAAGCAGAGAATAGTCTCTAGGTGGTAGTAGGTAAATAACAGCTTGAGGCACTCACCAGCACAAAAGGGGGCTTTTCCTATGCTTTTTACAGCTAGAGATGAGAATGCTAGAGAGTTTCTTAACTTGGCAACACAGAGAACTGCCAGGCTACAGGGATGACATGCATTAATTTGAAGTAGTTAAGTACTATGAACTGCAAGTTTGCATCAGTAATAAATAAACAGAAAAGATCATTTGCCTACAAATAACAGTTCCTTAAAAAAATCTACATGTACTCTCTAAAAACATTCAAAAGACTCAAGTCTGGCTTATATGTACTTTGAAATGCCAGTGCTTCTGAGTGATAAGGAAAGCAGTGAACGATTCAAACAGTTAAGTGATCCAAACCTAGTCTGGAAAGATCAATAACCAAAACCAAGGAGTTCTGCTTCTTGGTTCTGCTCCTTTTGCTCAGAGCAGTTTACCTTGTCATGCATAGTCCACCCCACATATTTTAAGTAGCTGTCATTGAGAAAGGCATCACTGTACATTTTCATCCATATTCCAATCTCCTCAATGCAGATGGCTCTTATTTCAGCAATTGCATCTCTGTGGAGGGAAGTGGGGCAGTAAGTTCAAACAGATGAATAATTAGAAATAACCTGCCACCAGCTTCCAGAATAAATTAATGATGCTACACATTACTTACTAAGAGAAACTTACCGGTATCTATGCACAAAAACACCTTTAAATATTGCATTCATCATGTTTTCTATTTCATCCTGATTTTCTTGAAGCTGAAAGAACATAGAGAGTACATTAACAGCGAGCAGCACTTTTACTGTTGGATCAGATGGTGATGATGCTAGACAAACTAAATTAAGTTAACATTTACTAGTGTGACCATTAATTGCTTTCACAGATTCAGAAATATTCATAGATCTGTTTCACAGTACAATATGCTATTATTTAAGAAATTTTATCTACTGCAGCATACAAATTTTAGTAATTCTGACCACTGGAAAACTGTTCTTCAAGTGTAATAAAAACATCTTGGGTTTCTGAAAGGTCCTTCTTAATTAATTTATAAGAAAACCTGATTTAATTTTCTAGTAACATCATTGGATTTTTATGTATCTGTGTATTACTCACACTAGGACTGGCCCTGCACACACATCCAGCAAAACCACATTGAATGGCCAGTTAAGAGATCAGTCTCAAACTGCAAGATCTTTGGGAGATAATCAGATGACAAACTTTTTAGTTTGTCTGTCAGGAAAAAAACCCGTAACAGGTAACAGCACGAACACTGAAGAGCAAAGGTGAGATGTTTCCTTTGCCCACGGAAAAGTTATTTCTGATGTCTAAAAAACAAAAACCTACAAGGAAACAAACACCACCACCACCACCCAAAAAAAACCAAAAAACAAACACAAACCAAACCACCAATTGCCCCAAAAGTAAAAACTGAAACCTTATTGAATTAGGGCTTTCAACAAGACAACACTGTCAGCAATGAATCAGCAAGTCTCTTTTACACAAAAGAAAGAAAACAGAAGTAGACTGCATTTTCAATTTTGATAGTGTTTTCTGTAGATGAAAAAAGCCTTATCTAAAGCCTTTAAATACACTTTCTGCTGAGATCATTATTGACATTATAAAAGCAGTATTTTGTTCCAAGATCATGGAGATCTTCTCTAGAAGCCAAAACCTGTCAATGTATGGTAATTTTTGTTACATATTTGAGCTCAGTGTAGGAAACTCATCAAGAAATACAACAAAAATGTATCTATTACTGATTGCAGTCTCTCTCACTCACTTTACTACAACACTTCTATTTTTAAGACTCTCCATTTACTTCTTTTTACAGAAAACCAGACAGTAAGAAGCATTTTTCAAAGTTTTTTAAACATTAAATATGAACAACCTGAAGAATTAGAGAGACTGATAACTATCAAAACCAATTACAGAACAAGATTAATTAGCTGTCATTTATGAACACTTAACATATGCACACCAGCTAGAGTTGCACTAACCTCCTTTCTCTTCTGTAGTAAGAGTTCCAGCCTGTCATTAGCTCGTTTCCCAATTATTTTATTTCGTTCTGCTTCATACTGCCTCTGTGTGTTGTCCATGTTAATACTGAGATTTAATGCCACATTCACTAAAGCAGTCATCAGTTTCATGGCTACAAAAATAAGTGAAAAGAATAAGGATTATTTAAAAGGTTACTTGATCTAAGAAAACTTAGACGAAAAATCCTGACACGTCTTCCCGTCAAGCCCCTCTGTATTTATGAAAATATATTCACTGTAAATTTTTTGATTCACAAACTTGAGCAATGTTTTACCAAGCACTGCATCATTATTTATTATGACAATAGATACAGTATTGCTATTCTGTTCTTTTTTGTCACTTCTTTAATGTTAAAAGCATTGTTTTATTACAATATAAACATATTATTATTGTTGAATTGAGATTTAGGATCTGTTTCCTCCCCAAAATGAAGGTAGAATATAAGATTTACAAACACAGCCCAAGAAATACTAAAAGAATTCCGTTATCAGAGTCAGTAAGACTGATACCATTCAGTCTTAAATATACAAGAAGTTTCTTTCTTCAAAAGGAAATGTCTTAGACAACCAGCGCCACCATACTACAGCAGTCCTTTTCCTTCACTTTAATTTTAACAAGGCGCAGGTTTTTCAGAGATTCATTTATTAGCAGAAGCAGAGAAAGCACATTGGCCAACTACAAGCCTGAAAACAGAAAACCAAAACATAAAAGACACTTGCACGGGATTAACTAGGTCCCAAAATTTTTAAATCAACCCTTTTTAAAAGAGTGCAGACAAATACCCCTTTTTTCAGAAACTAGAAGGTGATCAGTTGTGTACCTGCTTGTCTTGCGAGCTTCTGTAACAAGGCATAAAAGGGCTTGCAGTGGCAGAGCACACACAGAAAATGCTTGTGCATGTATCACCAGCATAAAGCTGATGAGCAAGGCTTACAGACATGCAGTTATATTGAAATTTCTCACACTGTGATCTCCAAGGATATCAAGGATATCAAGTCTGAGTTAATCATAGAAGCCAAAATTACCAGAAGTACCAGTAAATATGGATATAAGGACTTTGCTGGCACTCTTTTCCATATAAAATACAATCTTCAACAATACAAAGTAAATACAAATACAAAACAATACAAAGTAAAATACAAGTAAAATTCAGACAAACACAAAAAACCAACAGAACTGACTACTGATGTGAACAAATGCAAACACATGGCTTATAAAAAAATATTTTGTGTGACAGAAACTAACATGCAACAGGGCACTTTCTGCAACTTTTATTCAGGCACAACTCAAATTAAAAAAAAAAAAAAGTAAAAACTTGCTTTTTAAGACCTAGAATTTCTATTAGTCATAGAGTACAACAGTCAGAACTGATGATACAGCAGAATCTGTACATTCTCCTGAAATAAAAGGTTTTGTTCCTCTCTCCATAAGAAATGCCCTGGCTGGTAGAAGTCTCACACAGCAGCAGCCCCATGTGCAGTGTGCAAATGCAAATTTAAGAGAGCTATCAAGGATACAGAAGGACTGATAGGACAGTCAGGACTGAAGCCAGCTGTAAATCAGCCAGGTCTAGGGAAGCTAACAATGATTACTTCCAGTGTGGCAAAACCTCAGTTCCACACACAGCCTAAATTTACCTTGTTCAAAGTAAAATTGTTACAACAACCTCACATAAGCTGACAGCCACACAACGCCGTTCACAATCCTTCCTCAATAATCAGTGCAAGTTTAGGACTCCCTTATCCAAGAAGCTCATCCTTTGTCCATACAAAGACATAGTTTTTGAAACACTCTATACTTAACTAATAAGAGATTTCTTCACAATTTAACACACTGGGAAAAAAATTCTGTGAAAAGGTCAATTACATAAAACAAAGAAATTTAGAGACTGTATTATTGATGAAAACATTATTTTCAATTATTTCTAATGCAAAGACTGGAAATGCTACCGTGTGCCATGGCCTCAGTATGTGCCACAATTTAAGTTTGTAGTAAAAACTGCATCCAACATAAACAACAACTTCTGTTTGACTTAATGCAGAGCACGAACAGGTTCAACTGCATTTGAGATTAAAAGACATCTACACCCTTATTTATGACCAAAGACAAACTAGTAGAATCAACTGAAAAGTTTCCTTCTATTTACTTTTCTACTAGACTTAAAGCTAACAAAAATTAAGTACCAGACAGCTAGCAAAGAATGCTTTAAAACAGTGCTGTGTTTTTCAATAACAAAAATCCAAGATAAAAAGCTGTCCCAAAGCAAGTTGCATTAGATGAAAATTGTATCACACAATAAAACTAAAGTTGAATGTTGAATATCAAAAAGGTTAACCACAGTAATTCTATGCCGTGCAACACAAAACATTAAATGTAAGCGATACCCAAATATAATTCACTGACCTGCCAGTGTGCTAGTGTGCCGAAACGCTCTGACTTGTGAGTCTGACAGCCCCGTAAGCAGTGAAATGACAGTATCCATCATATATTCATCATATATGATGCTATATTGACATTGTCGGACGAGTACTCCAATGAACTCACAAAAACTGGATTTGAACTTCTTCCACTGGGGGCCAGCCATAGTTAGCGGATAATCTCCACTATCCTATTAAAACACAGAAAAGGAAACAGGAACCTCTTTCAAACATCTTTAAAGTTATTTCATTAAATAAAGATTAAGAAGAGATGGGTACAACTTTACAGCCAAAATCTCCAAGGCCTTAAAAATGATACATCAGAAGAATATGATTCCATAAATATGCATATACTTCGCAGCTGAGGCTTGTTATGACACAAAGACAACATTCTAACTACTAGTATCTCTCTCTTGTTTGACGCAAAAAAAAAGAAAAAGATTACAAAATCTGCTTTGTTACACTAGAACCATCATATGAACAGTTGGGTGATAAGTTTAGAAATAGTCAGGTCAGGATCATAATAAAGTTTACAGGGAAGCGCTTACATATCAGACTGAAACTTCCTGAAGTCATAAAATTACCTACTACAACACCTTGAACATAACAAATGCGTGTCCTCTCCTGATATGGGAGCCTTTACAAATAACGGTAAAATGACAGGGATTAAAAAAGCATCATTCGTGTCAGTGCTTCTGTGAACAGTTTCTTTAAGAGGCTGAACAACGATACAGGTTTAAAAATAAAGTATCCATGAAAAGGGATTAGAAATCTGAGAGCTGTTCATCAGAATTCTGTTACAAGAAAAAGTGAGGATACATAGTGATAAAAAAACCCATGTACCAACAGTCCCAGGCGAGGCTTTATAAATTTCACACAATATTGCCTTAGAGTAATCAAATCTATTTATGTGTTGAGGTAGTACTAAGGAACACTAAAATCCTTTTAGAAAAAGATATTACATTTTCCCCTCAGTTAAAGTTATGGATTTTTTTAATTACTGGAGGGGTGGCAATGGAGGGAATTGTTTCTGTACTAGACAAATTTGGGGAGGAGGTTTTAAAGCTACATTTATGTCCTCTGGAACACAGGATGAAAGGAACACCACTCAAACCCAGGAAAACGGAAAACAAAAACCAAATCAAATCAACAAGAAAAAAACAAAAAACAAAATAAAAACTACAACAAACAAACAAAAGAAAAGTAATCCCACCACCCGCCAAAAAAAAAAAACCCCAACACATCTTATTTACTCCAACACTCTGTGGAACAGAAAGTGACAACCTAAAGGGAAAAAAGCTATCATCTCCATTAAAGGAAAAGCATTAGCCTTTAACTGGAGAATAATCAAATTTAAATCCTCACAATTTGTAGATCAATGAATGCATAGAAATAAATTTAGCAACCATTTTAAGAGAGAACTTAAAGCCTTACATAAACAGCAAGACAGGGAGACATCCCCCACAGCGCCACCATAGTAGGAGTTCCCACTATTTAAAAACTGAAAGTCAATATTGATTTCTTAAACCATTAATAAAATAAGTTGAATACATGCAGAGCTTTACTTCCTAGCCTTCTAAGGTCAGTGAAATAAGAGAGTTTAATATTTTCACTCATAAAAGTCCTGTAATTTTTGTAACTCCATATTCTTGAAATAAACATCTAGCAACGTGATCCAGCAAGATTAGGACAGGTAAAAAGAAAATAAAAATTAATACATAATCAGCACTTCAGTAAATTACCTCATCAAATTCTTCAGTCATTTTTCGGATTATTTCAGAATTCTGCATATGTCGGAACATCTCTGCTGTAACAACTCCTACAATTTAGATATTAGGTCATTAGCACTGTTGATACAAAAGCTGTAGATGGCAGATGACATGCCTCCTGCTACAATGTAAAAATAATTCATTTTCACCTAACCTACTGATTACACATGTGTATTTTTAATAAATTTCACATTTTTTCTTCTAGCGTCCATGTATTAAAAGCACTTAGCACCATTTACATATGTGGGGTTTATCATCATTCTTTTCAAGAAGCGTGTTTGCGTGCACGTACACACACATCTAGAATTTACTCATTCAGTCATATTCGTAAGTCAAAGATGCTTGTTCCAGACCTCTGTACCAGTGAGCAGTCACACCATCTGAAGTGACCTTTTGGGACTGAAGATTCTAAATGGTGCAAGACAATTCTGCGCAGCTGTATTGCTACTTATTATCTTCTGCACTGTAATAAACAGCGTGCTTTCATGCAATTTCTATTCGTCTTGGCCTCAAACTGTTAGATCTTCCGAAATTTACTGCAAAATTCATGACAAAGATCATCACAGAAAGCATTAAAAGATTCTGCAGCTTTATCTTGTAACAAAAATCAAAAGGTCACTACTCTTGAAAGCGCAGATAACCTCTGAGGAACATTTAGCTTTCTGGAGATTCACACATGTTAAAAGTTTATCAGTACAGAGAAACACTTGAACAGAACAAATTACATCCAGTCCTCCTCTATCAAGCATAGTGACACTGAAAGCCAAGTTACCTTCTCTTCAAAAGGAGGTGAGAGGTAAAAGAATGGAGGATGTGGAAATGAGAAAAGAAAAATCAGAAAATAAACCAAAAAAAATATGGAAACACAATCTTACTGTAGACAGGCTACGATGACGTTGTCCATAATATCTTTTAAAACTAGCATGTCTACAAAAACTATGAAGCAATCTTAAAACAATCAATGATAAAAAACAGGTACATCCAAATTAAAATTCCAAGACTGAACAAGCTGAACTATCAGTGTTAGGAGAGATGATTTTCTGAAATAATAGCAGGAACAGAGGAAGAGGAAGCACATGTTAAGTACCAGTACTGGTTTTTACCTGCTGTAAATACAAAAGGCTTAATCAACACTTTAAACTACAGTATACTATTTCTAGACCTCCTGCTCCCACCTTCAGAAATACTCGTTTAACTCCAAGAACCTGATAACGTAAACTAGCTATAGGGATGAAGCAGTCTTACAGCATCAGCAGTATGACAGCAAAGATTGAGAATCATACTATAATATTACTTAAATGGATGAGTAACCATTTCAGTATCTTACCTTTGCAGCCTGAACACTGAATAAAGAAGTTAATGAGATCAAGAAGTGCTATATCTCTGTCATGTTTGTATGACTCTATCCAGTCATCCACTACAGACTGAAAGAAAACAAATAAAAAGGCACTGCTCAGTTTTCATAAATTGAAGACATTGTTATTTAAATGCTTTCCAGTAAGTGATTCTTCTTCATCCCTTAAGAAACTTGAACCTTCTTTTTTGATTAATACAGAACTAAATGTTTAAATGATCTTTTACTGCTGTAAGTTCTCACTATATTCTATAAACATATACCAGTACAAAACTGGCACTGAAACATAAAGCACAGGAATACCACATACTCCTACAGTAACATTTTTGGGGGATGAATGCAAAAATAATTGGGGCATTTTACAGAATCAGGTTTTTTATTTACACCCTCCCCCGCCTCTGCCAAGCTATTGACACTTCTCTGAAGATACTATTTGTGCATTCAATTCCAACAAATATATACTTCAAAAAATGTGCCCCTTTAATGAACTCGGCTTCATCCACATTTGCCATAACAGGATGAACGGCACTGCCCTACACTCCATGGATATTAATTACCCTGTAGTCACTAAGCCAAATAGGAATAAGCACGTTTTATTAAAAGACTTTAATGTGAAGCAATTAAACCTCTGATAATAATTTTGAGAAAACAGAATTTACACGCAATTATGTTTCAACCATCCATTCGCAGAGTACAAACCATCTACTGCCAAGGTCATAAAAGCACAGAATCACACAATTTTATTAACACAGGTAGAAGAGACTCGCTCTAGTATCAAGTTCTCAGGTCTGACTTTTTTTAGTACGTTGGTACCCTTCCCTAAATGATGGAATAATTCAGAATTTCAAAAGACAGCTGGATTATGCGGAATCTCCAAAGCTTCCTGTCTGTATTCTCAGTGCTTACTCTCACAGGCAATGTTGCTGTGAGGACAAATAAAACATACTGCCATCGAGAAAACCTTCCAAACAGAGATACAGCTATCCCTCTTCCTTGAATTTCAGATTGTTTATAGTGTGATGCACAACTTCTGTCAGCAAGACAAAAAGAATGAAAAACTCAAAGTGAAACTGTCATGGTCCTTCCAGTAGGAACAGAACCTATGAAGTAGAAGTGAGTGGATTGACCTGAAAGGATGGACGGAATACGAAGAAAACAAATTTGGCTTCTAAAGAAGGTCACCATGCAAGAACTGAAGAATGATACAAATGGAACAAATATTTCAATTAGGCAGCCTTGTTTTCAGAAACTATTCAATTTAAAGAAACTCCAGCAAAACAGGTGTTTCTTGAAATGTTTCGTCTCCGTGAATAAACTCTCTCTTTTTGCCAGGGAACAGACACCAGAATTCACAGAATCACAAAATGGATTAGGCTGGAAAAGACCTCTGAGGTCATCAAGTCCAACCTATGACTTAACATCACCTTGTCAACTAATTCAGAAGGTACAGAGAAGAATTTAAAATAAAATAGTTAACTTAAAATTATTATCGAAATTTTTCCAGATAAGCAAAGCCAAGAGCTATGAAGAAAACTTTGTACTCTGACTGCTGAAATGGACTTCAGTTTAAAAATAATTTGAGAATTTTTTTCTTCTTAATTTTAAAAAATTGACAAAGATTCAGGTATCAATTTCCCAATTCAACAGAGTAATCAGAACTGGCAAAGGTCCATTTTGCCCTTGGAAAGCAAAATATTTTGACTGTATATCATTTTAAACGGTTAAAAAGTCATGAAGATACAGTTACTGGTAACTGGCTGAACAAGTTGCACACAGCGCAACAGTTAGAGCAGTATTGTTTTGCCATCTGCTTTGAAATACAACAAAACAAATAATGGGAATATCAGAATTTCTCTGTGCAAATACATCCAAGTAATTTGTTCTTGTTCCCAGCTGTAATGCAGGAGCCTGCAAACCTTGAGAGGACTGCACAGCAACCCAGCTTCCTGCATGAGTATTACAGGAGCTGTAAACTCTAGATTTCCAGTCCCAAAGGTAGTCTTTCTTCCACACTGCTGAGGAGTCACATGAGTGAGTCAGCAGGAAACCTTCATGGCTGACAGGCTTACACTTATTACACTTTAACCCTATCTCAACTGGGAGACTCACAGACAAACAAACACTTTAGTGCCTTATCTGAACTTAAAAAAAAAAACAACAAAACCAGTGCTGTATTTCTTAATAATCTGACTTCAGTCTTGTTAGTAAATGCAGTGGGGAGAGTGCCTAACGTAGATACTTGAACGGGTTAAATTTCCCCTAAACTGATTTGGCCAGAGTATATTGCTGTATTTCTATATATTTCTATATATTTTTGTATTATTTATATCTATAATAATTTATATCTATATATATCTATATAATAATTTATATCTATCTTTATNTCTGCTTTGAAATACAACAAAACAAATAATGGGAATATCAGAATTTCTCTGTGCAAATACATCCAAGTAATTTGTTCTTGTTCCCAGCTGTAATGCAGGAGCCTGCAAACCTTGAGAGGACTGCACAGCAACCCAGCTTCCTGCATGAGTATTACAGGAGCTGTAAACTCTAGATTTCCAGTCCCAAAGGTAGTCTTTCTTCCACACTGCTGAGGAGTCACATGAGTGAGTCAGCAGGAAACCTTCATGGCTGACAGGCTTACACTTATTACACTTTAACCCTATCTCAACTGGGAGACTCACAGACAAACAAACACTTTAGTGCCTTATCTGAACTTAAAAAAAAAAACAACAAAACCAGTGCTGTATTTCTTAATAATCTGACTTCAGTCTTGTTAGTAAATGCAGTGGGGAGAGTGCCTAACGTAGATACTTGAACGGGTTAAATTTCCCCCAAACTGATTTGGCCAGAGTATATTGCTGTATTTCTATATATTTCTATATATTTTTGTATTATTTATATCTATAATAATTTATATCTATATATATCTATATAATAATTTATATCTATCTTTATATTATTTATATCTATATTTTTATATATATTTCTATATATTGCTATATATATATTTCCACTGAAACTGGCTGGAATTTGGGTCAGGAAATTTAAAGAGGAGCCCTTAGGTTGTAGCTAGTGATTTCACTTTGGGTGAGAGAGGAGAAGCAACTATTTATTTTCAGATTATCTAAGCTCTGGATGCGTGTAAAAACTACAGATTCTCGTTAAGTTCTATAAGTCTAAACCACACCTGTATTTAGTTACCACCACACATACAGGACTTTAAAGTTATGCAATCTAAAATAACCTTCATTTAGGATACTAAAAACTTACTTTGAATCGTAGTATGAATTTATTCATTATGTATGTGATTATTCAGGAATAACATTTAGAAATGAAAAATCAGTTCATTCGAATTCAAACATCAACAAAGCAAAACCACTTTATTTTGATCCTTATATACAAGTAAAACCAGCAAACTGAAGGAAAAAAATTACTTTAGACTTCATTAGATTAAACTGCATGTAGAGGAAAATATTGTTATATTGAAATTGTATCTACATCCCAGTCATAGCGATATCCCAGGTCTTACCTGCATAGCACTCTTGCCCATTTTAACTACTTCAAAGAGCATCATGTTTTCCACACCATTCTGTTGGTGATGTCCATTCATCCGATTCGGACCACTGGGTTTCCCTCCTCCGTTTCCGCTTTTCCCCTTCTCTGCTGGTCCTTTTTTTCCTTTTTTACAGGTCTGCAATCACATACACACGAGGTTTTACTTAATTATTATGAAGAATTAAAAAAAAGAAATCACTAGCCATATCATGACAAATATAGACAAGGCCTTTGATTTTTGGCAACCGTATTTTTTAAATATTATATATATCTATATATATAACTAAAAATTCAAAAGTTGAGAACAGCAGATCCTGAGTGATACAAAGAGCAGCAAGAACTCTACAGGTTCCTCTTCCTCCTTCCCTCATTTAAAATCTTTTAGCAACTAAAAAGGTGATTAGTGATAGTGTAGAACACAGATCTTTCTCGTGTTTAAACTGTAAAGCAGATTATACATATTTCCTTTAAAACAGCTAAGGCGATTTCCATAACACATCACAAAGTCTCCTCTGCAATTCATTAACCTTTTGTTTTTCTATTTGAACATACGTTGGCAAGTGGGGGTGAGGAAGAGCAGACAGGTGTCTTTGTATTTGATTTCCCAACCAAGTATGACTTACAGAAAGAAGAAAGAAAAACATTAAGTACAAATTACACGACCATTGTATAAAATCTATCACCACCTCTCAATAACCAGGTGCTCTGCACTGGTACAGGCTCATGGGGTGTCCAATGAGGGGTCACAGCCCAGGCCAGCACTCGGCAGGGAACGAGCCACATGTGGTGGCTGTGAAGTCAGTGAGAGGCACATGAGGAGGATCCTTTCCTCCAAGGAAGGGAGAGAAGGGCTGGGAACTGGGTTTAGACCTCCCACTCCACTATTGTAACCTCCTGTCTGCAACCTATTAAAAAAAAACCCTTTTAACTGAATTATTGGTTTCTGTTCACTTTTCAAATTAAAAGACACAGAATTCACGATGAATTTAAGTACAGGATGGAAAATATGCCAAGAGACTGATCAAATCAAAGCTTATCCTTTCCTCCCCTACGTCCCTTACGCCTTCAGAGCACTAAGAAAATATCACAGAAACAGTCAAGATGAAGCATTTCCATGCAAATACAAATATGAACTCTCTTCACAGAACACTTGCATTTTCAGAAAATATTCCTTGCTCATTCAACTTCAAAGCAAGTGCTAAACTCTTCAATTCATAACAGCAGAAATGTTTCAGTATCCCTAAAGACCGAACATACTTTGCCTTTGCCTTGTTTCTGGTTTTTTCCTTCAATATCCTCAAAGTCTGTATCAGAAGAGAAGTGTGTTTCAGACTCCCTGCAAGGATAAAAAGACAAACAATTTACACATTTCATCAGAAACAGTCTTAAATATACTATATAAAATCACAGTATGCTCTCAGTCCAGTAAGTCAACACCAACAGTGAAACTTTTCCCAAGCCTACTGCTGAGGAACAGAGCATACCCCCACACTCGCAGCCTATCCTGTCTCCTCCAAACAATGTACCTGCGAAGGAAGCCATACAGTAAGATTAAAAGATTTGAGGGTAGGTAGAAAATAGCAGCAGGCTGGGAACCATGCCTTTGGCATGTGACAAACATGAAAACATCTCAAAAAGCAAAGAGCTTTACGTATCGGCCACAAACACTTAAACAAAATGAGAAGGAGAAAAAATCCAATAGCAAAAAAAATCCCAAAAGCATCACTTTCCCTGACAACCAAAGTGTCTCAACAGATTTCTTCATGCTCTTAGAAACTTAGGAAATAATTAAGAGGTTTGCACTTATGTTGAAAGGTACAGAAAAGAAGTTTAGGTGAGGTTTCCTCATCAAAAAGGTAAGGTGTAGTTCTGTTTAGGCTTCTAAGGTAAAAACATACTAAATACACAAACTCTTTTGTTTGATTTCCTACACATCAAAAAACACTGCATTGATACACAAATCCTTTACTGGCAACATTGATAGGAAGATGGTGCATGAAATGACCTGAACTATTAATAGAGAATGATTGGCTTGTGTATTCTCTATTTCTACATTTCCTGTAGAAATTAACTTAAATGATGCAACTAGAGCTCATTTTACCACACAGATGCAGTACCACGAATTTCAGCTGCTATCACAAATTTCTGATACACACCTCCTGATTCAATTAACAAAACAATCAGAAAGACGACCAGAGGCACGGGATATTCATTCCTATGGATTTATTTATAACCTTCTAAAACACTCCAGAAACTTTAAGTCTCTCACTACTGCAAGTGTCTGAAAGGAGCTTGCTGCCTTTTAACATGGATTCTGCCATGTCTGGTTTTGCTGACTATATAAAGTGATATTCCAGTGGACTGGAAAAGCCTCCAACCAGGACGTTGGGGGGAAGAATGAAAGAAGGAAGAAAGGTGGAAAAAATTTCTTCTTCGAAGATTCCTAGATGTTCTTATTTTCACAGGAAAGAACTAAACACAAATTCCAAACATTTCACTAAGCAATAAACTGTACCAACAGAGTACAAAACCATTATAAATAGCTGTAAAAACATTATTTCATACTAAACCATCTTCCAATTTATTTCCAATCTTTATTTCTCACTGAAAAGAAAAAACACACACAAATAAACTCATTGATACAAAACTGCATCTTTTTAGACTTCATAACCAAGTTAATCCACTTCAACAGTCTAGAGAAATGTATTCATGCCAATCCCTTGACAATAAAAGGGGATGAACTAGATTCTTTTGGTCTGCTTAAAATAATCACTTTACTTCTCTATCCAAAAGTGTAATCTGTACCTAATTCTAAATCCTGAAAATCCAAATGTCTGTTTCTTTAAAACTGTGGGAAGACTAAAGGCTTAGTAAAATTATGTCAAAAACACCAAGGAACAGATGCCTGAGGGAAGCCATTACTTTGGCTTTAACTAAAGCATTTGGCATTACATATTTTAAAAAATATTTTTAAAACTTATTTAAGTTACTGCTGAATTAATACTCAAGAAAAAATTAAAACAATGCTTTTATCAACATCTCAATAGAAAAAAAATATATAGAACACTATCCTTTATTTTGTTTCCAAGAGAAAGTAAACCATAACACAAAAAAGAGACAGTATATTTACAAATGGAACTACAAATTCTTAAAGCACTTACTGAAGGAGAGTAAAATCAGTTGGTATTTCTGGAGCTGCTATCATTTCTTTATCATCTTCTGGAACACCACTGTATTAGAAAGATATTCAAAAAGCAGTCTGAAGTGCAAGCTTACTTTTCTATCTTCCTTTGTAGCAGACAACTTCTAGAATAAAATAAATAAAAAAATACAGTGAAAATTATTCCACATATGGAAGGGTAAAAGACTTGGAAACACAGAAAATGTAGATCACGCTATCCTCTTTCCAACCAAGCTTTTTCCTGTTTAAAGATTTTGAGTCCTCTCACGATCCTACTACAAAGTGACTCCACAAATGGTAAAAGCGTTGCAGTAAAATAAAAATACAGAAACACTGAAAAAAAACCCAACCAAACAAAACATAACAAAAAACCCCAAACAAACACCCCCCCAAAAAACCACAAACAAACAAAACAAACAAACAAAGAAAGAAAAAAACAAAACAAAACAAAACAACCCCCCACCACCCACATTTTCTGAACAGGATGAGCAAACTGGAATGGTTTTCTTTTACACCTTTCAAGTGGCAGAGCCCAGAATTGGCAATGTTAGGGTAATTCTAGTTGACCAAACCAAAACGAGACTTGATGTCGAACGTGAAGCACAATATCTGTACATTTAAGGATACTATATACAGCAACCTTGTATCTCCAATTTGCCAACTTCCATGTAATTTATTAAACAGTTAATTCCATAAATATAAGCTCTTACAACAAGTTCTTATAACTAGCTGCTTCACAACTCCATGTCTTCCAGAGCTGATAAACCAGACTTACAACAGGTTTAACGTTTGAAGCATCTGTCAAGACTCTTAAGAGTATCAAGGAAGATAATACTATCCACATAGTATAAAGGAAAACACTGGAAGCGTAACTGTGTTTTAGCAAGAAAACTAAAGATAGTGAAATACTTGTTTTAAACTTCATTATAACACTGTTTATTATAATAAATTCAGCTTTTCTCTTATTTTTCCTATTCTTAAGGGGAAAAAAAAAAATCTCCCTGGATACTTCAGAAGTAAGTTTTAGCCAGCCAGGCTGAAGTTTTCTATGTCACTTGGCTCCCCAGGCTAACTTCTACACAGTGAAATTAAGAAAGCATGATGTTCAGGTATTTTAAAAACAGAATACCAAGGAGGAAAACCTTCAGAGTCAGTCTGCTGACTCTACAGCTTTCTGGAGTGATTAGGTATTTGAGGGAAAGATTTAATTTTGGCATGCGAAGCACATGTTGCTTAAAGTCTGGTAGCTCTGCTCCAGAGACTGCATTTCAACTGAGAGTGTGGCAGAGAGGCTGGACAGGTTTTCTCTTGCAAGTGCTTATTCCGAATGCTAGGGGCCACTGTAGCTTCCAGGATTTAGAGAGACAAGAGAAACTATAAACCCTGAACTTTTTAGGTTTTCTTCACATTTCACATAATTACATAAAAGCAGAGAACCAGAGTGGAAATAAATAGTGGCAAATGCAAGGAGGTTCAAGATGATCAATCTCAAGACAGTCTGCAACTACTAAAGCATGTTCCATCCAAAACACTGCAGAAGATAAAAAGCTTCAAGAAAAACTATGCTGCAGAATGGCAGCACCCTCTGTCACTGCTTTCCTCCCTTCTCTAAAGGCACCACACGGGCACATGAGCAATGAGACGTTTACACTCTCTGTAGCAACCCATGGCCCCAGGCATGCTAACAAACCCTGTCCAGCCATTCACCTTTGTAGGCTCTGCCAATTCAGAATCACCCAATTTAATTCCACACTAAAATGGGTAAAATACAACACAAGTATTTTTTCCCCAGATTCTCAAGTTAAGCTGGTTCAACAGCAGATATCCAGAGTCAAGGCACAGGAAACACAAGACTGCATAGCAACCAGCAGGAGAGGGCAGGGTAAAATTCCCTTCTTTGGTGGCAAGGTGCTATTATACCATCCAGGCTGTCTGTGAAATTACATGCTCAGAAGCTAACACATCGAAAAGCTCTACAATTTGGAATTTTTTTAATATATTTTGTATTTATTTATCTCTTAATATTTACTTTGATTCCAATCAGCAACTCGAACCTGGAAAAAAGGACACACTTTAGTGCCTTGGTCATCAGGCTGGCACCTGCTCAACCGTACAGGGAGGTAGGAACAGAAAAAAAGAAAAATGAAGAAGAAAGATGTACATCCACACACGTTCTTTTTGAAGCATGCTTGTGATTCAGTCCCAGTGCAAAGCAGAGATGCAAACTTCAAAAACCACACTGCCCAGTTTCAAGTTCAACCTGTCTATCAATGTGTTGGTATTTGATTCTTTCTAGGTTACATTTTTCAATGTTGAGAGGCAAAACATCTACTAAAGTGACAATCAGGATCCGTACACACAAATTGGCTCCTTATATGAAATCCAAACCTACTATCCTACCAAATTTTGCAAAAATCTCAAAAAATTCTTATAATCACAGAAATACTTTAAAGAAAGAAAACCCCAAAACTATGAAAAAGAATGGGCAAATTATTAGAGTACTTATCCTCTACATCAAACAAGCCAAATAAATCACTAACAAAACAAGCTGTCTGTCTGCCATTTACACCAGCTTGAACTTCTTGTCAGAACTGTTCATCTTAGTACAGACCACGAAACATGAGAGAAAACAGCATTTGTCAGAATCACCTCCTAGAACAGAACAGACATATCAAGTTCTTGCTTGATGCTGAAGTGTTAAACTACTGAGCTTCATATTTTTTGTTTTTCTTGAAGGTTGAAGAAACTTAGCCCTCGTGAGTGCAATTATACACTGGTATGCTGGAAAACAGAAGCTAGAGACAAACACCTGGCAAGAGTGTACAAAGGAAGAGTGTAAGGGATCTCAGGTGTCAAGCGTAAGTTCCAGCAATGACCAAAAAACCCCTTGCATTTGTCCTAGTAAAGAATAATTTTACAGGATTTACATATATCCAGAGTGAGAGGGTCTTTTGACACTCACCCAGCAGGGTCAACCCAGTCCAGTAAGCCCTCTATGGCAGTGGCCAAGAGAAGCTATTTCCTGTATAGCTAAGTTTCCCTGAATATCTTCCTGGCATCCAAAAATAATTCATGGATTTTGCTGGCCAAAGAGGTTGTCCCTATATTTCACAACACCTTATTTTTGCCATCAGTATTTCCAAATAGTTTTTGAACTCAATACTCAGTGTCTTCCACCCTTGGAGGGTCTTCCATTCAAGAACTCCCACAGCCAGATTCCATACTATGAAAAGGCACATTCTTTGCCTTAAATTTATCACTTTCCAACTTTATGTCATGTTCTCTTGTTTTGGTATGGGAAAAGAGTGACATCGGTCATTCCCCAAGATCCTCCATCTCATTAAACACCTTCTGGAAATTCAAGACTACTGTCAGCCATGTTTTCTTCATGCACACACTGGATGACTCATTCAAAGCACGTGGTTCAGGAAGTCAATACGCAAGGATCCTTACACAGATGATTTTCCTACCAAAACTTTTTAAATACATCAAGTTCATATACCACAGTGAAGTCTGAAAGGCAAGAAGTGAAATTCTTGCAGATGCAATTCCAAACGGTGAAAGTCTACATTATCTATTAAACGTGTTCTAATAAACAGATTATTTTAAGAAGTCAACGCTAAACTAAACTGTATCATAAAAATCAGCTCTTGAGTTTCTTTTTTGGCATGTTCACAGGATTCTAACTTTAATTTTCCCAAGCAGATACTGAAATCTCTCAGGCCTGTGAAAACTTTTATAGGCATTCAACCTTGTGAAATCATAATTTAATTATTAACTATGAAAAAGAAAATGTATCCTGCTGAAGGATCACAAGGTGGAGCTCTAGCCTAAAGCGAACTGAAGAAACTCCAAAAGACAGGTCATCCAGAGGTTGACCTAGTTATTTCTCTGCAATAAACTTTATAACAGATTGCTAAAACTGCAATAATATTGTAGCACATTTCCTTTAGATTTGTATTTAGATTGTTAAGACACCAGAGAATTTCTTCATCTTTTCTGAAATAAAGGCACATACATGTTTGATTCCGATGACTCTTACAGAGACAGAAACACATACAGCTGCTGTAGTTTGACTAGTCTCAGTATTTAGCTTTCAAAATGAGCAGAAGAATTTCAAAATACATTATAAGAGCAGAAATAATGTATCCCTTTATTGTACCTTGCTATTAAGAACTTTGCTAACGAAACATTACTGAACTAAAATACCTACTGGAACAACAGTAGCAGTCCAGGAACAGTAATCATTCTATATAATGTTTCTAACTATAAACGTCAGAGGGGTTTCTAATTAAAAGAATTTGACTGTTAAAAACAAGAGGCAAGCACAAAACACTATCAAGACTCCAAATGCATCTTCATTGAAAAACAGATTTAAATCTTAAAGGCTATTTATCCCTACTACATGAATAATTAATTTAGCTATGGTTGTAATTAACTCAAATATACTGGCCAAATGTTGACTCTGCCAAAAGTTGACAGAATTCACCAGCACAATTCACACAATAACACATATGCTGTGATCAGCAGCTGCTGAGGGCTACCTGTCCTCCCACAGTTCCTATGACATGCACAGATATTAATGCAATTCAGTGAGCAGCCTTTGCTCTAAGAATATACCTAATTATATATGTGTACACACACACACAATACAAAGAATCACAAAAACAGTCCCAGACGTTTGTGTTTTGTAGACTTTTAAAGTGCAGTAACTCCAGTGTTACTGACCAAGCTCACAGCAAGGTTTCAGGTAGATGGGCTTTGGCTGGGGAGCATTCCCTACATAGGCTGTTTATTTTGGTTGCTGCTGGATACTCGGCATCTATTACCTGAAAGTCTTATAACGCAAATCAGTAAAACAGTTACCATTTTTTTGGCTGTTCAGAGATGCATTGATTTTTTTCCCCGTAATTCAATTAATCACCTGTAAAATCAAGGACCTCACTTAATTCAGGAAATTAGAACTTCTCAAACTGTGATGCTAAAGAGTATGGCTGAAGTTCATCTCTGAATTATTTACCTATCCATGAAAGAGAGATGCTGATGCTTCAGGACCAATCATGCAGTAGCAACAGCTAAAATGCTAGTCAGATAAAATTTAAATAAAGGATCAGAAATACATCCAGTATTTTCCCTTAACTACTTTAGAAGAGAAAGCCATTATCAGATACATTATACCTCTCACCTCTTTTTCTGATAAACTAGAATATGCCTAACCTTTTGTTTGATAGAATAAGGTTTGGTTATTTGGGGACAAAAAATGCAGACAAATTTGCTTCTTCATACTCCTTTTGCTTTTATCTCTGTAAGTGGACTTTTAAGCAAGATTCTGAGCAAGGGGATGACACTCCCTATAGACCTCAAAGAGTGTGTTGTTTCTACTAATAGTACACAACCTAGTATTTCAGCTGTCAACAAGCTTTAAAGCAATTCTGCAATTTGAATAAAATACAGAAAATATACTTCAAGTATAATTCTGTAATATAACTGTACTTTAATATTAGTTTTAACCATATCAGCAGTTTTGATCATATTAAGATACTGTAATCACAACTAAAAAAAACAATAATGCAATTAATACCTTTATCTGTGTGCTTATTTTTGTGCTGTTTGCTTAACAAATGAGACTTGTAATTCCTTTACAGAAAGACTTGAACTAGAGACCATCAATCTACATTCTTCCTTGCTTACCAAGAGAGACATGGTCAACATACACAGGACCAGCCCACAATGCCAAAGCCACTGAACAGTTAACGTGCCAACGAAGAACCTAAATGACCAAATTCATACAAGCTCTTATCTTTTCAGTCTCTCTCTTCACATTTCTTCCCTACACTGCCAGCTGTTATACCCCCTCCACATCACTTGGGACCACATGTCTCTCCATCTTTCAAAAATAAAAAAAAGTCATGTTACAACGGTTGTTGATTTTATGCCATCACTGCCATTTTTTTTCCCCTGGCCTGCCCTGTATTAATTTTTTATAACATTTTGCTCTTTAGTTCATACAACAAGTCTGCTGAATAAGTGGGAAAGAGCCATCTCAGAACACGCTTTTCCAACACCATGGGCTGTTACTGAAAGCAGTAGGTTTTTCCTTCCCTCTCCCTAAACACACAGGGAAGTTTCTGCTCCTTCTAGCACTCAGGCAAACCAGCAGCAAGCAAATTATAAAAACAAAACCATTTCCTTCTCCCATGATTAGCCCTCCACTGGATCAGCCAACTGAATCAACTCCTCCTGCAGCCACACAAGTCACTGGATGCAGCATGGGCAGCTGAACTCTACCATCACAACAAAGCCAATGAGGAGCTTTGCCAAGGTCAGAGCATCACCACCAGTGGCAGAGCTCTGCTGCAAACTAGAGGCTTTGCATGGTTCCTGCCAGGATTCCTACCCTTCTGATGGGAGGAGCCACTGCCAAAAGCCTGCAGTTCTGTGGGACTAAGCAGGCACTAAGACCCCAATCACCCACTGGCTCCCACTCACACACCTGCCAAGGCAGGAGCAGCCCTGCAGACAAGCACCTTGCCTGGAACACACACACTGCCTGTGACAGCACCTTCTGTCTCTAAATTCATCAGGCGCCTGCCCAGTCTCAGCCATCTCCTCAATGCATTCTCTCTACTCCTTTTCCACATGCATTTCCTCCATTTTCATTATACAGCAGACAGCACACGTACCTACCTAACCATTCACCTCTCACCACCCCTCAGCCAGAAGCCCAGCTGAGAGCAGCTGAGGACCTCCCAAACCCGAGAGAGCCAGCCAGGAAACAGCCAAGCACATGGAAACACAGGCCCCCAGAGGTAATGCACACACTAGTCAAGAGAAAGTAAAATTTGTTTTCACGGTTTAATGCCGTGAAAGCAAAATCTTAAACACGCTTTATTGATGGACGAGATGGAAGAATGAAAGAAAAAACAAATTTAAATATCATATTAAAGAAGTCAGGCTAAAACCTAAAGTGAAGATTGAGACTTCATCCCAATTTTAGAGACTTGAAAAGTGAATAATACACAAGGACCTTTGTACCACCCTAATAAGTCTGCCAATCTCAACTACACCATCAAATAATCCCCCTCTCATTAAAAGTACTTTTTGATTTTTGCCAGTTTTATTAAATATGTGGAACAACTATTACAGAAGGAAAAGAGCTTGCTACAGTGCTTCACAGCCATAGGATTGCTCATTAAAGTACCATTAATAACATCAATATCTTTAATGAAGTAAGTTAAATACTATTTTGAAACATAAGTACACTGTTACTGCTTGAGTCCTATGAGGTTTTTATAGTGGCATCTAGTAATCCACGCTGTCCAGTAAAATGTGGCTTTAAAACACTCAATACATGCATTACAATATCTGAAAGATTATTGAACTGTACAATAAATGCAACTATTATGCTTATTAAAGGGCAAAACACGTCTTACTCTCTAATGTTCCTGCCCAACTATATTCCCGAGCTTTGCTAAAATGCAAATAAAATATATTCTCATATATTTTTTAAATGGTTTGGGTTTGGATATCTTAAAAAATGCAAAGGTAAGATAACAAAAGTAGAAGTTACACCTCATTGTGTTTGTCACATCTTTCCTTGCCAAAGAAGAGATTGCTTCCAGATGTTGTAGTCTGACTGCGTGGAAAATGAGGCTCTTAGGAAGAATAAAAGCCAAGTCAGATAACAACCAAGACTTTAAAAAAATAAATAAATGGAGAAAAAAAGGGGGAAAAAGCCACATACGCCTACTTAAGTCAAAAAAGGAGTACAGGTTCATTTATGATACAAGGCAAGCCCACCCTCCAGCTGCCTAAATGCCATAAATTTCCAAACTAAACTACAGAATGGAACAATATGCCCCTTCACATACTGATTTTTCAAAAAAGTACTTTGCACATCTCCTCAAAATCTTTGCTGTTGCAAAAGCTAGGGATGAAGACATGCACAGTCCACAGCAAGCAGGTAACCTGCTCCACAGCAAAACCTTGAGCAGAATTAGCATTGTTCAAATGTACAGCCAACAGCAATGAATTACTTGAGTACACAAGGTGAAGGCAGGGTTTTCCAACTGACAAGGCATCCCCATCCAGCAAGTTCTATTTTTTGTTCTGCCACTGATCAATGTGAGCCTGCAAGCTGCCTTACTTTAGTGGAGCCCCAGTGCTTCCCCTCTTACCATACAGATTTTCCCCTCAGAAAAGTCCAGGTCACTAGGGGTTTGTGCCCAAAACTTTGGGCATTTTTAAGCACAACTGCACCTGATTACAAATTCTGGAGGAAGGACTATAAAAGTGCATACTGCAATAGCTTCAGCTGCTTTTCTAAGATACAGTCAGTGTTAGATGGCTGAAATAAGGGAAAACCCTATAAAATAAACCTACTGAAGAGTGGAAAGCAAAATCTCTCAAGCACATCTCCCAGTCAGCTTGTATCAGCCCAGGTCACAGCGCACTTTGGATAGTTCTTTGCAGAGCCCCCTGTATTCCCCTGCATGGTGATTCCAAGCCTTCCAAGATCAGAAGGCAAAAAGAGACCAACTCTGTTCTATGTTTTGTCAGCTGTGATTCACCAGTTTATTAGCTGAAGCTTCACACTATGTAAAAATGTTTGAAGTGGCTCCAGACAGTAACTAAAAGAGACTAAATTCACCACAGAAATAAACAGAAAAGAACATAGGCACGAGTCAAATGGTGTTAGTCTCACCTGGACCTTTAAAATAACTGAAAAACAAAGAAAAAATACCCCACAAAAATGGGGGCAGGATACTTAATTCAATATCATCCTGCTGTCTTCTGCTGAACCAGCCCAGGTTTTCTTCTACCAGGCCTGGACTACAGCAAGGGCATCACTGCCCAGGATTCCCCTGGCCCACCTGCCGGGCCGCGGCTGCTCCGCACCCAGCACTGGGCGCTCTCCCACCCACCCACTCCATCACCGCTGCAGCCACAGTCTCACAGCAGCACTGCAGAACTCATTGGAAGTGCAGCTCCAAAGACTGCCATTATCTTGCCATTCGTGTAAACAAGCAAGAGCCATCATCCATCCTTCCCTGGCCCAAATGAAAATCTACACTGTCAAAAAGGAAGAGAAATATTTGAGAAAAAAAGAAATAAATATTGTGCCACATCCAAACCAAGCAGTATGACAGCTAAAACCTAAGCCTTTCGTAAGTGGATTATGGCTCTTTCAACAATCGATCTAAATAATCATTCTTACAAAATAAAATTCAAGCAAACTACTCATGTATGCAGAAGTTGGCTTCGCTTCTGAAACAGAAGAAATAAAGATAAAAACCTTGTTATCTTTCATTAAAAAGTTATCTCCGCAACTCTGCCAACCTCAGAACATCTGTGCTCCATACATCCTCAGTCATAACTTAAACATTTTTAATACCCAACATTTTGTTCTTGTTCTCCCTCATAACATTTGGGCTAAAAGCCCAATTGGTTTGTTTGAAGATTTACGGTACTGAATAGTAATTTTATATGAAACAGCAGTTGTGATGTGCACGGCTTTCTCCCATACAATTTAGAGAACTGAATATATCCAACTATGAAGAATCTTCATGGCCAATTAATTAATTAATTATTGGTTGAAAAAAAAAATACATATTATCATCACTAAGTCTAAACACGACTCTCTCCTTTTTCTTTATTCATCCTAAAACAGAATCCTCTTAAAATAATTTTGTGGGAGAGATACTGGCATAGAAACCTCATGAATGGAGACCTAGAGTTAACTACTGACATTCACTGAACATCCAGAGGAAAGCAGCCTGGCCACTTGCACATGTCCTAAGGACATCGCAAAAATATTGGCATTATTTAAATCAATCCATTTTTTCAACTCTAACTGCTTACTTGTGGCAGGTAAAAAATTGAGCCAACTGAGAGTGCTGTAACAAATCTGGCCTATTTTATGAAAGCTAACATGAAAAAAGAGTATCAAACTCAGGTTTTTTAAGGACCAATCTCATTTTACCAAGTAAGATGACAAATACTGAGCAAGTCTTGATGTGTATAAAATATTCTGAAGCAAAGGTTAGTGAGACTTGTCTATTTGAAGTTATCTTCTGTTATAAGTGCCTCTATTACTGTGAGGGAGTATCCTTTACACAGGAGCATCCATTCTACACAGACCTAAAATACACGAGTACAGCTTGCTAAATCAACCAAAATTAAACCTTTGGTTTCTTCATTTAATCTTAAAAGAAAAAAAAAAAATCCATAAAGCTGTACCCCTACACGTTTGCTCTTGAGTAAATTCATCACGTAAATAAAGCTAGTAGTTCCCTCCTCTTTCAAAAGACAGTTATATCCTACAGCTAAATTTATATTATGTTGAAAATTTACTGATGACATTATGCAAGTATCATAATTTGTAGTAAATATTTTATTTGAGCCATGTTCAATACACTGAAAATATTAAAACTACAAGTATCAGACTTACAAGCTCAGCAACACAGTAGAAGCTGTTGAGATAAGGTACATACTTTCAGCCTTTTTCCTGTATTCTCTTTAAAAAAAAAAAAGGAGCAGTAGTGCCAGATGTCTCTTAAACAAGCTACATGTGCTATGATTCCTCCCCCTTCCCCCACTCCAAGAGAGGCATTCTGGAACAGGGTGTACCCTTATAGCACCAGCGAGCTGAATTCACAACTGCCCCATGCTCTTGGAGATGCGTGAAACCTGCAGCGTATTTCCAGCACCTGGAGGTACCAATCCCCTCACCTCCAGCACATGCAACAAGGCTCGCATGCTAAATATTGCTTTCTTTTTCCTTCCTTCCAGCTGACACAAAAATGCAATCTTGGGCATAAGGAAAGAAATCCAGCTATTGTTTTTACCCAATGTCACACACAAAAAGAACATCCTCAAAAAAAAAGCCATCATAGTTTACTAGCTCCTTCACTATAAGGCATACCAAAAACCATTTCTGCCTGCTAAAAGTTAGTTGGTAAGTATGTACAAAAGATAAAATAAGGTTACATCACAGTGTTGACTGAATTTACATCAGCTCAACTGGTACAGCAGTTTAATACTCATTACTTTGTGTGGCAAATTCAGATACAGTTACTGCTGACCAACTCTTTTCTAGGACTCTTAACAGGATGCCATTGGGGCGGGAGCTTGGGTGGGGAAACTTTACTAGATTGATAATTACCATTCCACTGGAGAAGGAAAAAAAAACCAAAACAACAAAAAACCACCAGCCCAACTCAAAAAACTAAAGAAACCGTTTCATATGCTCTGGCGTACAGTCAGATCTATTAACGGCAACTCATCTGCAGTGACAATTAAAGCTAATATTCTGAACTTGCAAACAGAGAAGACTGAAGAGCTGACAAATCTCATCCTGACTTTCATGGCATGGGAGGTAACCTCTGACAAAGGGATGGAAAAGCCAACTGCCCAGAGAAAGTCACCAGAGGACAACTAACGAATCTATAGTTGTCCAACAATTGCATGGAAAAATACTCTATCCACCATAGTTTCAGCTTTTAATGTACTATCTGAACTGTGTCACCTTCTTGTGGTTTTCAGGTCATGATAATATTTGCCTTCTCAGTTTGCAATTACCTCTAATTATTAAAACAAGAATTACCAGAATGCAAGCGCTGTATCTGTCACCACGTCTTCCCCAACAATTGCTGTAGTTTTGCAATTAACCGCATTCCTACTGCTAGCATAGGTTTCTCTGTTTTGTACCAAATACCTGCCCCACACCTTCCCACACTCAAATCAGAAACTCAGCAATTGAGAACACAACATACTGTTACATATAGAGTTTTTCAATTCTCATTTAGTTTCTCTGACATTTCTTAGTAAATAAAAATTCCAAGTATTTTGAACAGTTGGACAGAAGAGGGATTATTTAAAACAGGCAATATCTCTTTCAGAGTGCTTTGATCTTTCTACTCCATTTTGTTGTGCACTGATGCAATGCCAAAGTCAATGTATTTTCTCTAAACACATATTTAATTTTCTGAAATAGAATTTCAACCTTGTTGAATCCCCCATATTAAGTTATTCAGTTCTCCTAGATACCTACTCAAGAGCAGTGTTTCTTTGACTTCATTAGTTAGCCATCAATTACATAATTATTTATTACTCCTATATTGAACTCAACAGACTCTGCTCTTACTCATGTCTAACAGATTTTGTTCTGCAGTTACTTTCACCAGTAATTTGTGATCACCACTCAGGATTGTTACATCAAATCATAACACCTAATAGCAAATAAAAACTTTTTGAACAGTTAAGATTCTGCACAATTATTTACTACTTACACCAAGTTCACAGCTCCTGAAACCATGATATGCTTACAAAAAAAAATTTACTTACATGTAGTTTGTCATCACAGGGTTGGCCATACATTACGGCAAAAGGGAAGAGATTTAAAATTAGGTAACTGGATTAGGATTCATGCAAGTTTAAATATCTTTATACAGAAAATAACCTAGTATGCTTAAGTATCATCAAGTAGCAAATTTTTTCAAGTCATCATTTTAATGCCCCAGGCACCAATTTCAAAAGAACACTGGATGAACAACGAGCTTGTTCTACCATTACATTATAGTAACCTCCTTACATTACTAATGCAAACTGCCAACTTTGTGTTCTTACTCAAAAAGCCACTTACTGTTTAGAATTGCTCTGGCAATAAATCAGCAGTATGGAATTCTCATGCTGTTGTACCACTAATCAGGATTATAAGTATAATATCTTGTTTCAACTCAAATGGAATTCCTATACAGGCATGCCACTGGAAGTTAACATCACCTGACAAAATAGCTACACATAACGATTAGTGTATATAACACAATAACACAATGCTCCAACTGAAATATATTTACCATCTTTCCTTTAGTTTGCCCACATTAACTAAATGTAATCACTTTTAATGTTTCAGAGTATGGTTTAATTGCTCACCTAACATATATTAAAAAACTCTCATTGTTTTGGTCATGATCTGTTACACAAGCGTCAAAACATTGGTTACTAGCCAATCAACTGGTCTGGAGAAGTAACTATACAAACCTTACTGAAACACACTTAGCAGGTATGTCTGGAAAGACTCAAATGTCAATAATCAAAAGTTATGTCTTTCCAAGATTTTTCTTCTTCTCTCTATTTCAGCATTAATGACTGTTGCTTTCACGTGGACATCATATTAAGAAGTGTTTATGTATTAAAATCACATTCTGTTTGGAGTAAGTCTCCTGTCCCCCACAGTATACATGCCAAGGGCCATTGATACATAAACCTGGATCCTCTGAGATTCCATAACCTCAAAAGGCAAGACTAATATTCCATTCAGAGGACGCTTTCTTGGCATCTGACTGCCTTGGTCTTGAAACAATATAAAATAATTTTCAGCACAAGTTAAGAAGTGGTAATATCATTCAATCTAATTGTTAGACAAGAACATTTTTATCCGAGTGTAAATCAGGTCTGGTGGTTGTTCAGCTTGACCTCCACTTACTATAATCTCGCCCTAGGGTATGAAAATTCTAGATCATTAAATGCTGCAAATTTAGTCTTGCAAGCAACCCAAAATGAACCTACAATCAGAGCCACAGTTTTCAACCGCTGTTAAGTGTTGCAGACAATAGTGATAATAGATAACACAATGTCAAATTGGGCTTTTCTTTAGCAGATTTTGGGTTTGCGTTTTTTTGTCGTGGGTTTTTTTTTAAGAAACACAGCTACTATCTCTGTCCTCAGTATATGATTTTTTTTATTTCAGGGTGTTTTTGAGATAAAGTAGCTATCCTTTAAATTCAAAGATCAAGAGAAAAACAATGTACTGTTTTTTAAAATTTAGATAGAGAGATTTCAGTTGGAAGTTTTTGAAGTTTTTCTGAGAAAAGATGGGTTAAAATAAAGCTGCCCACTTCTTCCAGTTATGAGAAACATTTTTAAATGCCAGCTTTCCTACCATTCTCTAGACAGTCAACAGACATTTTAGGAACTGCTACCAATTCATTACTGTGAAACAGATGCCTGCCAAAAAAATTAATTACAGAACATAAATTTTATTACTATGTGAATTAACTTAAGACTTCACATGCTAAGTGCAAAACCTATCCTGGAACTGCAGATCCCGGTATAATACACAGTACACTAAGAAAACAAGGCAGAAGGAAAAAACCACCAGAAAGGTATGTAAGCATTTCTTGCAGCTGATCATAGCAAGATAGACCTGCTAGGCCACAAAGTAGTAAAATTCCTCTTGTGCAAGTCTTAGCTGCAGGGAAGGAACAAAGGTAAGAGCAGCAGCCCAGCAGAGGGGGAACCAGACAGCAGCACCGAACCTTTAGAAAGGTCAGAGAAGACGGATGATGGCCCCAAACAAGCAGTAATTAGCTCCTCCTGAAACTTAACTTATGTGGTAAGGAAAAGTCTAAGGACGCTGCTGGAGTAGTTGAAAGACTAAAGCATGAGAATGGCAAAGTCACAGCAACAACAAAAGAAAATCACAGCACACAAACACCATCCGAGAAATGAAAAAAAGCTTTTCCAAGACCCAGAGATACCACTCAATTTACAGAACTCTGCATAGGTCTCCAAGGCAATTAACTCCAATTAACATCCACATATATTAACAAAAACAAGAAAGCATAGCAAGTGTTAAAATTTAGATATCAAATATTAGTACTGAATTTACATGCAGTAAACATATCACCAGTGACAAGCTCTAAATAAGCCTTTTCACCCTTGCAGTGATACATAAAAATAATATTCCATCAAAATTGTTGTTCATACAGCTTTCTCACAAACAAACGCATAAAACTCTTAACCCCTAGGACATAATTAAGGAAATAATTCTGGCATTTTATGACTACAAAAAAATCCAATCCACAAAGGATACCTTACCCTTTTAGTCCTCAGGTTTCTCTGTACCATATACAAATACACATCTCTTCCTTCCAAGCAAAATAACTGTATGAGGATTATAGACTACCAAGACACATTCTGCAGCAAGGAAGGTTTAATCATTCTTTACGTTACAGTATTTCTGTATTTAATTCTGTATTACAGCCCAACCTGAATATACAAACTTTAGAACAGCAATCACAGTCCCCTAAACCCCCCAAAGAACACTTAACGGAGAAAATGAAAGTTGTTTCGATTGATATATTAAGGACTATGTAGTATAAATTGAGAATTTTAACAGTATCAACAACCCGACCTCCCCAAGAATCAATACCCCTAATTTAAATAGAAGGAAAAACATCAATTTGCAGAGAAAAAGACAATTGTCCAACACTATTTCTAGAAGCAGATATCAAAATATTTTCATGTCCTCCAATAACTCTGAAGAAAACAATGTGCTCATCAAGCAATTCACTTTACATCATCAAGCATTTCACTTTACATATGAGGCACAACCTTGGAGCAACACATGCAGTGATTTCCAGCTCAAGAAATCTCCAAGTATTTGCTGGACTGCAATATTTACAACCCTCAAGCACTAGCATAAAATTATGCTATTAAATGTTTCCCTTTTACCAAAACAATGTTCTTGTTCACAATGGCAGCTAATATTTGCAGGGGAGAGAAGACAAAAGTGCCCTGGCTGCCTATTTAAACCACATCTCTCACCAATTAACACATCAGGGTTCACACACTACGACAACTCCCTATCCTGAAACTAAAAGATCAAATACAAGCTTTAATACTTACCATTCCAAAATCTACATTAAAATAACACACTAAATAAATCTTATTTATTATTTACTAATAAACTACATGGTTTAAAACATGTGCATCTCCTGCACAGTAGTGTAACGTAAACTAAGTATGACCATATGGGTGTGTGCTGGAACAAACGAAACCAAACAAATAACAAATATTTAAACTGTCCAGGTAGAAATACCATTTGATGTTCTCTATATCACAGTCTCTAATGTGCAATGACATACTACTAGTCGTCAGTTCTCATCTAGGCAGTATGATGGCAAAACCTAAACATTGTTAAGTGATTTTTTTTTGGTTTTCTGGAGCACACAAGGCTAACAGGGGGGGTTGGGGGGGAGAAACATTATAAAGCATCTACAGATTGACTGATGACTAGAAAAAAGACAGAACTTTTATCTTCCTCAGGAAAATGAAGAAAACATATTTTGTATAGAAATTCATTTTGTAAAAATCTATCAACATTTCTGTCAGCAAGACTAAGAAGTAGAGAGAACTCATACCGGAACAATGAATACAGGAAAAATATCACATGGAAAAAGTCCACAACAACTAAACAGACTGGAGAGACATCTTTAATGGTGAGCAAAAAAAAAAGTCATAGATGAGAAGGGAAACACTACGTAGTGACCATGTTTAAATATTCAGCCCTAATGGCTGATAATCGTATTCTGTAAGCAGCAGGATCAGAGGTGTGATGTTGCAAATGCAATAAATCCCCAAGGAAACAATATGTCTTCAAGATGTTCTCTTGAAACTGCTTGTGGTTGATTGAAGCAGCATCAGTAACACCGATGCACACAGAGGTAGCAATCCCCCCCCCACCGCCAGGGAGAGAACAAAAAGTGAACGACCACATGACTTGCTTACCCTTATCAGTTCAAAGCCACAAATATCAAGCCAGCACTACTGCAGTATTCTAGTCCCCTCAAGTCACATGAAAGGAGGGATACATGTGCCTTTTGTCATGAGCGAAGAGAACTTACTACTGAAAACTTTCGTTGAGTCACAACTGGCAAAGCTCTCCTCTTTCAGAGAAAATATGGTATTTGAGTATTTTTAACACAGACAAAATCACTCATGAAGAGTAGTATTTTAAGAAAAATTGATAAAATTATAATGTATTAATATTCGGTCATGTGAAACAAACCTTTCACGAACTTTTATCAGTGACACCAGAGACAGGTTGTCTGTGTTCCAGTGAAACAGTCTGAAACTAGAAATAAAAATGAACACAAAAAGCCCAAAGAACACGGTAAACCTGGAATAAAAAGTATTCATCTTCCTCATCTTCCCTCAGCCATTTTAGAGTAGACAATTTTTTTGCTATGGCTAGTTCAGTGCCGACTGTATTTTCACGTGGGAAGCAAGAAAAATGACACTGTAACAGACGACATCTAGTTCTTCAGAACTTTCTTAAATATTAGCATAGAGACAGTACTCACATTTGCATCCCTATCTATCCGTCCTTGTAGCACAGGCTCCTTTATGATCAGAAGAAAATCAAGAACCAGGCATTTTCACAAAAATTTTAAGTCTCATTTTAGCCTGTGACAACTGCTACGAACTCTTGGAAGACTTCTGCAATTCCCAAACTAAAAATCCTACAAACACATGGAGTACGGGCAGTCAAAGTATAAACCCAGGCAGTAACTCATCAGCTGATCAAGTGGTTCTAATGCCACAAGGAGAATGATGTCCAGTGAAATCCATTTGGAGGAAGTGTATAAATTCAAAAATATTGTCCCCCAGAAATATTTGCAAATATGTAACCATAATTTATTTTTTTAAAAGGCAGTTTTTTAACTATATAAGCTTAGTCCGTAAAGCAGGCTATTAACCTAACAGTTACCCTTCAGACAAGGCAATCTCGTACTGCTCCCTGAAAAAGCCAAAAGATTGAGAAAAGTGTTCTCAATCAATGCTGTAAGACAAGAAAATTTATTTTTTAAAATTTAAGCCATGAAATTGTGAAAAATACTGTGGAATCTTCTAGTGGCTACCTCCTGAATCTCACATGCTTTATTTAGTTATGTGAAAAAACATTAAGCACCCAATGCATACAGTTTTTTTTCCTCCGCAACTGGACACTAGTGCAGTATAAATGCTACTGACAAGAAATTAGCGGATTTTTTAGCAGGATGTGAGTTTTACAAAAGACCTTTAAGCAAGGGATATTGTACAAAGTTAAACATGGTTGGTCAAAGCATAAGGAGCTGGATGACTATCCACTAGAGTCAATCCACTGAGGTGTTTTTGGCTACTCCAAAGTTAAACAACTGAAATGTTATAGCTCACCTCAGTTTCGAGCTATCACTAAACCACTAGAACCGTATAAAGCAAAGAACAAGACCACCAAAGCTCACACCTTCCTTTTGAACTCCTCCCTTAGCTTTGCAAGAGCTACAGTGCCCATCTGACTTAACCCTAACAAATCCCACTTCCCTTAAGCGCTCAGGAACCCACCTGCTTGCCTATTTGTGGTCTTCAACAATCACTTTTCTAATCCTGGGTTTTCACAGCCCAGTTTACGTAGCACACATTATTATATGCCTAAGTTAGATTAGAAGCACTATGCATTTTAAAAAAACCAACAGAACGTTATGACCAGAAAATTTCTTACAAACATTTATTCAAGAGTACAATCCTGTACTTCTCACTGCAAAGTAATGAATAATTTCAATTAAAGCTGACTGATCTAATGCAAAAACCTTTCCTGATATACTGAAAAAGTGTTTGCTTTTTATCCTCTCCGATACATACAAGAACAAAATGAAATTTAAGTTCAAGGACTGCTATATGAACTTGAATTTATGAAGCAGATCATGGGCCTTCACAATCTTACAGGTAGGCATATCTATAGAAGCCTAAAAATGTATTTTTAAAAAAATAATTTTAAAAAGCCTTTGTAATACTGCACAGGAAACTGCACATCTAGCTAAAGAATTGTGAGTGACAAAATCAGGGAAAATATTTTCTTTCCCCCTTTCCAGCCTTTTGCCCTAACTGGTATTAAGTGATCAAGTCTACTTCCATAGCAATGAACAGGTCCCTGAGACCCCAGGGTGCCCCTTACACTTCCCCTGGTTTAGCAGATTTTTTTAAAGGTCCTGGTGGAGTTTCTTGTCAGCGGTAGTGGTTGACATGGACCCATTAGCCTACACCTCCATTACTGACAACTCCCCCCTTCTACTTGTTACTCCAAAGACCACTGACCTCACAAGATGAATTAACAAACATCAATGAGAGGAAAAAAAAATTTTAATGCAATTAAATAGGGCAGCACTACCATGTCTTGCAGAGAATTTCAGAAGACAGAGGAGATAACAGTGTTAAATGACAGGTGCTAATCATAAATCTAAATATCTGGGGGCAGGAATGAGAGAGCAGGAGGAAAAAATGAAAATGGCATGGTTAAAGAATTACTTCAGGAAAGTAACTGCTACCAAATTATGATCAGAAGATTAATATTCTGCCATTATGAAATGGACCACATTTACCTACCACATAAGTTAGTATTTCTTAAGTAAAATTACTTAAAGTAAAATTACTACTGGCTGTTCTGCAGTATCTTTTGCCTTTATTTTAATTAAGGTCTCAATGAAGAGAAGCTTAGTAGTCTAGTAATAGTTCACAGTTATTAGGAAGTTCAACAATAATAAAACTTATGAATTTCATTCTGTACCCCATGAAGCAATACAAGTAGATAATGCACACAACAGGTATGGCCACCTATAGTGTCAACACACCCAGGCCACAAGCAACAACACTCAGGGGAACAATAACCCAGTCTGTTCCAAGCTACTGCATGGCATTTTCAGAACAAAAAAACATCTCCTTCCAAAATTAAGCTACCAAAGAGTCTAAACACAGACTAATTTACAAGACAGTCAAAAATTGCAGCATGATACTTAAATCACACCATCTTCCAGGTTTCTCCATGAACACCTGCCTTCTGTGCCAACAAGACACAGAAGCACACCCTGGAGTCCTTTGACAGCAATACCACAAGTGTTTATACTTGGACAAAGTAGTACCAGATCACACACTCACAGAACCTTGATGTCCCTTAGCCTGAGGCCCACAACTACATTTCTGGTAATTTTGCATTAACCAGATCTGTCCTGGACAGAAGATATGTGATCCATCATTAAACCTGCTTGATTACAGGTTGATTTTAAAAACAGGAAGAATAAGTCAGCATCTTCCTAACATGGAGGTGTAGCATTTTTGATTCATTGACACTTAAGAGTGCTATCATGCCTTATGCACAAGAGATAGGCACAAAATATGATAGTTAATTATTTTATAATTTAAAAAACAATCTGAAGCAATAGTAAAAGCAGTTTTACAGACAATGGCAGCCCTCCCTTTACCTAGCACCAGTTGAATTTTGTGTTTTGAGGGAAAGGGAGGTTGTCAAGAATGCAGACAAAGAAAGAGAAGACATGTACAGAACACACAGCTTCAAAAGTCACCATTACTCTAAAGAATTAAAATACAACAGTATTTTTAGAATAAAAACCTTAACTTACATAGCAGGACAAAGTATCTCGAAAAGTAAACACCTTATTTGTCCAGTAAAACAAACACAGACCATAACAAAACAAAATACTGTAGTATATACCCAACTACATTTTCCTTAAAGACACTCCTTACTGCCATGAGTTTGCATTTTCTTCAATGATGATTTATCGTTATATTATATCATTAAAATAATCTAAACCAGTGTTTTCTTACCACTTTTGACAACTCCGCAATTTACATTTCTCTTAACGTAAACAATCTATTTTCCTCTCCTTTTGAACTCATTCCATGCATATCCATAGAAAGACATCCCTTAGCATCACTTTCTCAAGATTTGAGGATCTAGTAACAACATTGGTGAAATATATTTTTCAAGTAACTTTTTTTGCTTGTTGTTTATTACCATAGAAGACAAAAACTTCCGATTCGCTACAACTTACTGTTTCAGAATGTGACAACTGCAAAAATTAAGGTTTTGTATGATGCCCAAAATAGCAGTGATTTTACAGCAATATGCAACTGTTTGATATCTGACTGATTAAATCAGCCATTTACAGGTTCCCCAAAACACGTGAAGAATCCTCCTCCATTTCATTTGGAGTATAATATACTCCCAAATTAGCGGCTCCAGAGAACCACTTAAATAGAAGTAACAGATATCCCATGTTTCTAAGACTGCTGACTATGTTCTGTGATACCGTGGTACACAAGTCCAATGTATGACCTGCAAAACAAACCCTTCAACTCTAAATGTCATTGTTAAGTATTTTGTACAGAAACTACCAAATCTAAAAATTGAATATACATTTTAAACCATCATGCCCTCCAGCAGTTAAAAGGTTTTACACCACTATTATGGAATAGTTAGAATATAAAACATGTTACATATTATACAAAAATGCATTCTACCACTTAACCACTTCCACCATTTCCACTTACTTTTCTATTTCACAATCTCTGCCTTTCCTACACCACCTCAAATTGTCATTTACCTGTAGAAAAGGAAGCTGTTCAACAGCAACAACTTGGCCAAATTCTAGTAATTTCAAATTTTATTCTGTTATTCCTTTCACTTATCAACTAAGAGGACACTTATACCAATTTTTGAAGAGATTGCCTTAATTATCCTCTTTTTTGCTAAATAATGACTGAAACTACAATGAATAACCACAGTAGTTTGGTAATACAATAAAATAGATGGGTTGCTACTGGAAAAAGAGCAGTCCCACTGCCCCCTTCTTTGCATTTACTTCTGGCCATACTTCATAGTTGAGGGTACTAATCGTACCTCTGTTGAGCAACAATCTATTAACCTCTTTTCAAATGAATTCGCTTTCCAACAGTTTAATAAGCTGAGCTGGCTCAACAAAAGTCCTGTGGCTGGTGCAAAATGCGTCTTTTGAAAACCAGTGGGACACTATGGCAGACATGATCAACCATCCAATTCCATCAGAAGCAAACAGAGCTGTCCATACTGTTCTGGTAGCTACAACTGCTTTAGAAGTTGCCATACACTGCTCCAAATCCAGCCTACCCTCTCTGGCTATGGCACTACGAGGAATATTTAATACAACACCCAAGTGCCCGTACCAAGTGTTACCTAGCCAGCTATGAAACAGAAAAGCCTGGCCCCACATGCTGTTTTTCCCACAGTAATGAAAATTCTTAACTCATGCTGGTTTGTGCTGTCTGAATAAATTCCACGTTCTGACAAGCCAACAGTTGATCACCTTTGCCTACAGCCTACATAAAATGGCAATGAAAGCAGCAGAGATGTGACAGAAATAAAAAATTGTTAAATTCCTGCAGAAAAATGAACCACTACCTCATTTTACCAAGTACAACCTAGAGTGGTCTCATCTAGGTTCTCTAATCCATTACTATTACAAAGCTACTTCAACACATCAGACATGATTAGAACCTACCATTCCTCCATCCAAAACCAGGACTAGCTTTATTCCAGCACAGACAGCACTCACCACTGAGCAGTTCGATACTCCAAGAGTATGTAATGAGAACTAGTTCTATTTCTAATTATTTTCTTCATTGATCTGTGTAGCTTCTACAAATGATGTTATTACAAATGAAAACAATTTTTTAAAAAAATTTACATTAACTTAGGGAATTTCTCTTTGAATTCTCTGTTAAAAGTTTAAGACCAATAAGCCAAATCCGCCACTTCATTTCCCTTGGCATTCTGTGAGCACCTCCAAGATGGAACCCAATGCCATGGAAGTGTGTCCAGGCCAGCCCTGGTGCAGAAAACGAGCTGGTTTAGCACACCACCACACCTATACTAAGGACCCTGACCTCAATACTTCTTCCTATTAATCCATGCTGTTTGCAGCATGCAATTCACTGTATGAACCTCTTTCATGTTTAACTCCCCAAAAAATCTCCCATTAAAATCTTAATACTTTAGCCAGAATTGCGCTACACTTTAAAAGGATGCTTAACATGGAAACATATCCAATCCAAATTGCAGAGACACACATTTATCACTTCATGCAAATTACAGCTGTAAATTATATGAAGAAAACTATTTTATTAGTTCTTCAAAATAAAAAGAAGCTGTAGAAAATCTGGCTAATAGAATGCAAAACAAGCTATCTGCAAAAACTGCTACTCAAAAGGGACATTTTTATTAATTATATATCTGTTTGAAATCCATATGCTGATTTTTTAGACACTGCTGCAGCAAAGTACTTCCATACAACATGGTAGTCATTTAGAGCTGATCAACAGCATCAATAAAAAAACAATATAACAGTAATTTTCAAAAAAAAATATGGGACCCCAATAAAAACATCCACAGCTGCTTCAGTTTTGGTGCTGCGAAAACCTTACAGTAATTAAAACACTAAAAGCTTAATGAATTTGTCATAGCAGTTCTATTTAATAAATATCAGTTAACTGAAAACTGGCATTTATAATGCCAAAACACAAGTAGGGTAAACCTTAGTAACTTTTACAGGAATTTTCAACCTAACTATACATTTTAAAATGAATGACAGTTCTTAAGCAGCAAGCTCAGAACGAACATTATTCTCACAGCATTACTTGTTATGAATATGCTACAGCTCCCCAGACTGGAAAGAAATAAACCTTAATATTGCAGAAACAAAAACTAACACAGAAAAGCTTGAAATACCACACGCAAAATGAACACAATGCGATTCCTTCCCACAGTCAGCATCCTACAACGCAGAGACCTCCTGAAGAGTAGCACTGTACTCCATTCGTAACTTTTTTCTACACCACATGAAACCAGAAGGGTACAGTGATAAAAAATGGTATGTTAATGAGATGATAAAGATTATTCTTACTGTTCTAGCTACAACATTTTGTTCTTTCGACATCAAAAAAATAGGGGTCAAAACTGCCTGTTACTGATTTATACTGACAGAAATTAGGCTCAAATACTAAATAAAGATTAGTTAATATTTGCAGAAGAGTTTGAAGATACAAAATGCTATGTAAGTAGCCAGTATTAAGTCTTCCCACACACTCATTCTGGCATGCTTCCAAGCAGGGAAGTCCCACAGAAACATTTCAACAGCAGTAAGGAGAAACAGAGAGCTCAGGCAATTGCAGCTATATTCACAACAGTCCTTCTAAGGAGCACCTGCAAAACTGGGGAGAACCAATGCCCACTGCCTGCTACAAATTCCAACACCAAAAAAGAAACTCCTGTTACAACACAGTTTATATAAACGCATGCTGAACAACCCACATCTCTATAATCCTCTGTACAACCTAAAATGATCTACCAAACTCCAAAAATCTTGAAAATATGACTTTCCTGTTGCCTAGTAGTCCTGACCAGACTACAGTGTCACAAAGGAAAGTCAGCCTACAATGTAGGTGTCAGTTTGATTTTCATATAGAATCTTATTTTCAATACATCACTGTTCTGCCTAGAGCAGACTCGTTTTCTCAGATTTAAAATCTAAAATGGCGAGGAATTAGGCAACAAATCACAATGTAATACTTTCAGATCATTCAAGAGCAAAGCTCTTCCCAAACACCTAAAGAAAGACAGCATCTTCTTAGCTAGGCTCCCATGTTGCAAAAAACACTCTGCAAGCTTTCTTCCAAGAGTGGAAGAAAACAAAATGGTCTGAATTGAGCCAAAAGTGAGGTAAACAGGAGAGGCACATGACATGTTCAGGCATTTCTCAGTATCTCTGAAGGACAGTATTAATATTTCATAAGATTAAAAAAGGGTATGTCTGACTGAATTATCAGGTACTCTCAGAGATAAGACCTGTAGCCTCAGAATGCCCCAGAAACCTCCGATGCTAGAAGGGATGGGACTTAGGATCATTGCATAGCATGGTCCATATTCTGTAAACAGGCCAAGGCCAGACCTCATGTATAGAACTGGCACTGCAACTTCCAGGAACCACAGAAAACTCAAGAGTGCAAAGGCTCATAATAAGATCTAACCACAGCAGCCTGGTAAGCATCCAGCTGAAGGAGGAGGTCTAGCAGGGTTTTTACAACAGCATCTGATTAACCATGCCAAGGCTGAAAGAGAAATCTTCTATAACTGTACTTAAAATCTTCTCTTACCCCTTCCATCTTACTCCCAGTAACACCTGCACAACTTCTAATCAACACATAGACTGAAACCAGAGAAAAATGTACATCATCTTACTGCCTGCATATATTAATGCAAATCAACTGCAGTCCTGAATTTCCTTGCGGAGCTCTAATTGATCTATGACAGACTTTGCAACATTTCAGAGGGGAAGAAAAAAAGATAAAATGGAGATCACTGCAGAGATTAGAGGACTACTTTTGGAATTGGCATGTCAGCCTAATGGTTTTTATGAGTAAGACCAGCTAGGAAAGTAGTAAATGACAGCAGGAATAAAGTTTTCTTTTCCTGGCTCTACAGTTACAGAAGACATTGCTACTACTGTTGGACCAGGTAACTGATACAACACTTCAACTACTGAAATACTGAATATTTCTGTATTCTTACTGGCCAAAAGCTCCAATATCCTCTTCCATGCGGAGGCAGCACACATTTGACTCCACAGGAATTTAACCCACAGAAAAATATTCTTCTTCACAGTTTAGCTCCTTAAACCAGTTCACCTGCAGGGTTCAAGTGGTCATAAAACACAGGCACAAGGCTAACAACAGAACATGTGGTCAGGACACAGAGACAGAACCACCCTAGCAGCAGCATCTACTTGTGGAACTGCCCTGTGAATGGGAAGGCTCATCTTCCGTAGCTTGAAGAGAACAAGTACGGAAGGAAGAACACTATGAATGAGAGAGGAAACTCCGCATGTGAAGCTATGCTGAAAAATTACTTAGTTACATAACTGTCCAATTCCGTTCTCTCACATCAGTGAAGTAACTAGTCTCTCCATCAACTACCCTCACAGAAAAAACTACATTTTCAATGGATTGCCAATTTGATTTCTCCCCTCCAAATCCCGTTCAAAAAGCCTTTAATGTTTCATAGTTAGGAATTGAAAACTTAAATATTCAAGACAAACATCTGTACCTTTCCACATCTGGCAATGTATTCCAAGATGAAGTTTTTACATTAAAGCAGTTAATCATGCTGTATGTATCTAATAACTCAATACCAATATATTCCACAGCAGAATAAAAAACAGAAGATGATAGAACTGGACACACACCATAGTTTCAAAATGGCTCATCATCATATTCTTACAAGTTCCTACCTTTCCTATATTTTTTGCTATGTTTTCCTTCATCATAGTAATCCCATTTCATCTCCTAGGATGCTTAATTTCTTATATACTAACAAAGAATGCTTATTGTAAAGAAACCGAAAAACTTCAATAAGTTTCCTAAATCCCCAAGCTACCAGGAACATTGAGTCAATCTTGCATCCAAAAGAATCATTAGAATTTTTCCATGCTTCCCTTCACTGGAGATAGAGGAAGACTAAGCCCATTTGTAGGATTACACAAGAATGCATAAATCCTCTCAAGTAAACAAAACTTCTCTAACCAGTTTTGAATGCAAGGTGTGCTTTGCATAGTTTACAGCCCCTTGGCACAAAAAGGAAAACCCTTGAGAATTCAATTTTACACAGGTTGTTACTGCATCTGGGGGTGAATAAGAAGAATCTTAATGAGTGACCTACTGTATATGAAGAGGATGACTTTCTGTATTTTCTTCTATCCGATGCTATTGAACTAAAGGTGTCTAAAAATGTTTTTGACATTTTCATATCATATTGATGTAAACAATCTGTGTCTTGCCACCTTCGAAAATTTCTGCTTAGCACCAACTACCGCTCTGAGGTACAATCGCACTCTAAGTTAACCTTCATAAAACCACTGCATTGCTGAATAGAAATTGAGCAGTATAACAGAGACAATGCAATGCAGCAAGAGAAATAAAATTCCTAAAGGGTGATTTTTAAAATTATATTTCAACTGTCAAGCCACAGCTTGTCTGTGTACAAAACCTGGTTATCTTCATAGCAGAGTGGTAATACAGCATATACGTGTCATTGCGTCAGCAATACTTTTTAACTGATAAACATTTTTTAAATTAATCAAATACTAATATATACCAGTTTTGAAAATACAGCTTATCAAAACTAGTTGAATGGAAGCATGCTTAATAAAACAAGAACAGCTTAAACGCAGAATATTTTTTTAAAAATGTAATTGAGTGGGGAAGAAAACCCAAACATTTTCCATTGTTATTGAAGCATTTGGCTTGTTAAACCATTTCTGCTTTTGGTAAATCAACATGCAAAAGCCAGTTTCACCTTTTCTTTAGCCAAATGTTTATTAGGCAAGTAACAACAGACCTATACCACAGATCCAAGAGAGATACTTGTGCTGCTTTCCTTTCTGGTTACCATAGTTTCAAATGAACTGTAGATTTCTAGAAGTAATACTTATGAGAAGGAATAAAAATATCACTGCTTAAATATGAAAACTGCAAAAAGAATCATTTTGATTAGTGTATGAATGACACTTAAGTGAACAGGTCAATGCTTAGGAAAGGAAGTTTTATTTCCAAGACTTTGTCAGACACAGTAAGTAAAGCTTGAGCACAGACAGAAGAAGAAGGATAAATACAGCACATGGAACAAGAGGGAAGAGAAAAGTAGGTACCGAAGAGTCATTCAGTAGCCATTTACCTGTCCCTTTTTCAAAAATTCCCAGCAAAAAAATATCACCAGCTCTAAACCGGGATGTTACAGTCCCAAGCCTCCAACATCAAGGGATACTTTCTAAACATATACGGGGGGTGAAAAACATGAATCTTCACAGGAATTTAAGATAACTTTAAAATCTGAAATAAAAAAGGACCTTCTAATAGGAACAGCCTAATAAATTGCCAGAGAGATTGAGGAAACTTCATTCCCTTAGACATTCAAAACTTGACTGGACAAGTGGCCTTACAAGACAAGATTTAAGGAGAAGGCTGGATTAGACCTCCAGGGGTCTTTTCCCACCTACACAATTCTGTGACCAAAAACACAAATAATTTTTTCATTGTGGCATTACTTCTAGGAAGCAACTGCGCATTCATTATGCAAAACTTTATTTCATGTGGTGTTAAAAGAAAGTATTTTGGATACAGTTGTCCAAACAGGTACATAAGAAACAATAAAAACAGAATAGTACATAGCCATACACAAAACTGGAACTTTACTGCAAGAATATTGTTGCCATCCCAAAATAGTACAAAACAGCCAGGTTTTACAAATTCTTATGTTATTAATCTTAAATTATTAATATGGTAGTCTTTCCTTTTCAAATATATTTAAATTGTATTCTTTACCCTAAATCAAAATACAATATATCAATTCTTTTCCCTATTTCTCTGCTGCAAGCACAGCTCTGCCATATGATATACAGACTGCAGCCATTGGTCATTTTTGTTTTGAAAAAAAAAAGGCTTGATCAAGCCTTCCCAGTTTCCTCCCTTGGAAAGAACATCATAATAATCGTTCCTCTGCTTCTAAGAAAATCAGAAGTGAAATGGCCAGTGGTCAGGATGTGCCGCCATCTTACACAAATTAAATTAGTTCGCCACTATATCCATAATTATAAAAAATGTTTTATTCCAGGACTCCTGTCAGACAGTCACGTTCAAACTGAAAACCAGACACCTCTAATGCACATATAAATTACAAGGTTGTGTTCTTGACATTAACAACTTATATTAGGGTTTTTTGTAACTTCAGTAATATATATTACAGATTCCTATAATAGTATAACCCCTACTCCGCACAAACTCTACTTATAGTGAACTCTCCTTGCCGGAAGATTACACTCTGACAAAAAAAAAAAATCAGCCAGTTATATCGCTTACTTATTATCTGCTTACTAAGACTTGATATGGTTCAAATTTTCAGTTGATCCTTCTTAAGGGATGAACTGAGAGTTTTACCTAAAGGAATAACAGGTAATAGTATGAAAGACTAAAAAAGCCTTAGCTTGAACAGCTTATTCTTATTTGTAAACAAAGTAGAAGTCAATTTTCTTTTGCCCAGATAGGACGCTGCAAGGAAGGTCTTAAAACTTAGGCTGAAATCCTATGTTCAGTAAAAAACTGCAATTCAGCCATAACCAAGAATTGCAATGTTACCTCCCCATCAACAACGCCCATTTCTTTCCAGTCAGTTCACATGGACTAAGCAATAGCAGAATAACTCCATTAAGTCCTCTTTGCTATGTGACCACTCAAAGTACAACACACACCTTCCCAGGAAGCATCAAGCAAGTGTTCATCACATGATGCCTGCACTCGTCGGGACTGAGGTACCACTGGAGAAGCGAGAAACCTGAGGGCAGCCTGCAGGTAAGGTCAGGTATCCTCCACATCATGCACAGCTCACTCACTCACTCACTCACTCACAGGCCGCAAGCTAAGCAGCATTTCACCAAACCTTTGCAGCAACTCCAAAGCCGACTTTAGAATGCAATCCCAACTGAATAAAACATGCATATCTAAGGTTTGTTGTTACTTTCTAAAACAGTCAGGAGTTTCAGAAATGTTTTGTCTTTTCCAAAATGTCAGTATATTCGAATTCATTATTTTGTTGATAGGAAACCCTGAAATTTCACCTACATTCTTATCAATCAAAACCACTGCAGAGATATCCATTATATGGCAACAGGCAGCATTTGAGACCCTTTCCAAAACACAAGCAGAAGTCATCAGCTTGTTCTATCAACCCTTGAACAATGAGAACAGACGCAAAAATACTTTCGTCTCTAGAGCTACACAGAAGCAGTAACAAAACACTGCTGTAGAAAACAAACTGATTTCTAGTGTCACATGTATTCCTTTGCTCTCATATAATAACTAACCTTTACTGAAATAAAGCATAGAAAAGTAAAATGCATAAAAGGTTGTGCAAGGGAAGGACTAATAAGCCATTAAATTCAGAGCCATAAGAAAATAAACCACTCACCTACCTACTAAAAAAAAAAAAAATTCACAAAAAAACCCAAAACCAACCAACAAATGTTCTCAGATACTTTTTTGGGTAGGTATTGTGATCAGCTTCTCAATCACAGATCACAAACCACCCTGCTATATATGCCAATCTTCTTACATCTACTCCCTCTTCTGATCATATTCTTTTACAAAAATAAGCCTTCCAAAGGCAGAAATCATAGCTAGCTACACAATCAATAAAATGTGCAGAATAGACAACAATGAAGTATATACCTGGGCAAAGCAGCTGTCTCACAACTAACTTAATTTTCCTCTGAAGCCACAATAAGACAAGAGGTAGATGCACACAAGTATAGTCTTACATGTCCTTCATTTCTGACTCAAACTGTCATAAATATGTTCAAATACAGAATAGTTCTGTGCTCCTCCATGCAAATCTGTAGCCAGTAAAGGCTAGGAAAAGCCAACTGCCACATGAAAGCCACAGGGGTACCCTGGGGGACCCAATTTTCCCACATTTCTATTTCCAGAACTGGGTGCCAGATCTCAGAAAATGTTTGTGAAAGAAGTGTTTCTCTTTCCCTCTTTTCTACCCAAGATCTCATAGATCTAGGACGCTTAAACAGCAAAAAACTTGGAAATACAGAGATACTAAAAACTGATTGAGTATTCTGTGAAATAATGGAATGGCATAATCCATCAAATCTAGGATTCTGATCCAGTCTCAGTGATCTCATCCATCAAACTGACAGGATCAAGAAAAAAAGAACACAGTTTATGCGTTGGTACCTGAACAGTGAAACATCTTTCTTGAGACAGAAGCCAGATAACAGCCCCTCAAGCTTCCCAATTTCAACGAACCAGCACCAGTCCTACAGTTGCCTGTGATGATCTAAATGAGGGTCACCTTCAGAGATTCCCCTTACTTTGTATTTATTCTCACAAAAAAAATTCCAACTTCACCAGATTCTGATTAACTTCAAGATGAAAATACTTAAGGAAAATAAATTCCAGTTAAAACAACATATTAAACAGATTAGTTTTACAACAGATTAAAACTACAATTTTAACCTTGTACTCTCAAAATGAGCTTTTGCTATAGCACTCTAAAGTAAACACCCGACCTTGTCAAAAGTCACATCAGATCCCAAGGCTTACCCTTAAACCACAAGGAAGCAGAACTTTTTGAAAGCAGATTTTTCTTCTAATATAAAAAGCCAACTGAAGCCACTGTACTAATCCTCAAACATGAAACCTGTTCACTGAATGGAAGAGCTTAACCGGTTTACTCTTCACAGCAGTCTTTTAGACGGAATAAACGCTCGCCCAAGAGGTGCGGTTCCGCAGATATGACACTGCCAAGGCGACCGAAGGCGCTCTCCGCCACTTGCCTTCGCCCCGTGCCTCCCCAGGCTCCCCCGCCCGCGCGGCCGCGGCCCCGCCGCCGGGGCGCCCCCTGGGGACCG